>JAUCNO010000318.1:6916944-6928200 GCA_032353835.1 Enteromius viviparus | reverse complement strand
TTGTGGCTCAATGTCAGGCTAAGTGTGCCGTCTCTTAACCAGAATCGTGCCAGATCCGCAGATCCAAAGCCTAGCCAGATCTGGCAACCATTATTGGGCCAGATCTGGCTCACTTCTGGCGAGCCGATGCCAGCACACAGCCGAGTGAGCCGACACTCAGCCGGATTCGGGCCGATTCCGCTGGCTACCTGGGTTTCGACTCTGTCACTGCTTTATTAACTGCGTTATTGTATCTGCCGGTGAACGATCGCTCTCATTTTGACTCTGAGCCCTTAATAAATCACCATTCTGCATTTGAACTCGCACGCCTTGCGTACTCTCTATTGTAACAATTGCCCTCCCCTACCACTGGCAACTAATTTTTGACAAATCAGAACATTTTAACTACAATGGTCTCAAAAATATTGACATAATTGCTTCTTTATTAGCTTTTTTTAAGCATTAGTTGCATACTTATCTCATTTTGTGCAAGCCAGCTTGAAAGTACTATAGCTAACAGTCTGCGGTGAAGTTTGCTTTCCTCTCTGGGTAATTTGAAAAGCCGCAGGGTGTCTGTCTGCACAATTAAAACTTGGACAAAAGTTAATAAGCAAATTTGTTTTAGCATTTAATCACTGGGGTGTTTGTGAAGTAAAGCCAGAGCAGCTCCGCTTTCATAAATGATTACATTGTTTAGCATTTTGCAATGTGTAATGTAATGCAATGCAAGGATCCAAGCGTTGCTCCTTCAGCTCACATGCAACAGCGTAGGCCTGCTATGACTCCATCCCACTATAGGCCAGTTTTAGCACAAACATCCTAACAAGAGCTTTGTCTGACCTCGTTCCCTTCCTCTGTTGTTTCACAGCGAGTTTGACTTAGCTCTGCTGATGTCATCGAGTTTTCCTCAAACAAGGAGGCACGGAGAAGACAGGAGACAGCGGAGAAAATAAGAAACAAAGAAATCCCACATGGCGTCATTTCACTTTTCAAACCGACGAGCCTTGCTCACTGCCCTTTGCTTGGAAAGAGTCAGAGAAAGAGCGAGATTAATGCAGATCATCTGTCATCACCTGGCAGCTGATCAAAAGATCTCATTGGCAGACAGCATTCGAAAATCCACCGGAGCTTCTTTTTTCTCACTTGGAGCAGTAGAGGCAGTTTCTCAGACACATATGCACTGGGTATTGGCTTTAGGCATGTAGGGAGAAGGGAGAGAGGCGTGAAATGGCACTAGCATTCCTTGGAAAATTAAAAGCAAAAAGAGTGATGTTGAGACACACATGTTTTGAGACATCAGGGAGTACGGTTTGTGGCGTGCCGAATGTAGATCCCAGAGCAGGGGATTTGGATAGAATTTGAGCGGGGTACAAGAGTAGGGAGAAGAAGGGGAGAAAATCACATTCTTCAGAAGAGCGAGAGAGAGACTCTTGTTCTTTGTTGCGAGAGCTTCACCCCAAGGCTTGTTGCTGTGCTGATGGAGAGGAAGCAGGTCCCTATGTTGTAGTGTTGCGCTGCTTCTTTTTCATTCCTTTTTTTGTCTTGTTATGCATTTATTTTCAATTTTCTTCTCTATTTTTTTCACCTTGTGAAGGTAATTGCCTAAGCGTTTTTTCAGGTCACAATTAAAAGTGTGTTTCACAGTTCAGTAAATCTTTTGACAGGCAGGTATTTAACATAATTGCCAATTCAGAAATTAGCTCTGGCATGCTTAAATGTTTGGTTTTAAGAACTAACGCTACGCTGCATACTCAAATATAGTAAACTTTCTTTTTGCATATGGCAAGAAATTCACTGTAGGAATTGTTCCCCCAGAAATAATGATTCTGTTATCATGTTGTTCCAAACCAGAATGGAACACAAAAAAGGACTAAGAAAAGAACCATAAAAATGACTCCATACAACTCTTGGGTGTATTTCAAGACTTCTGAAGCCATTTGTCAGCTTTGTGTGTGGAACCAAATGAAATTTAAGTCAGTATTCACTGGCTGTAACTCAGAAATCTAATTTGGCACATGTTTGAGAATCTGACATTTGGTTATGAAAATCTAATGATGCTAGTGACGTCCAACCTGCTGCACAGACAGCATATATAAATGCCTTATTCTGCATGACCATCCTAGTAAAAAACAAACTTGCTTAATGTAGTTGAAATACATTTATTTAATGCTAAGTGTATACTGCATACAAAAAAACTACTTAATGTACTTAATAAAGTACTCCCTGCAATGCTTTTAGTATTCTAAACTGGAACAACCAATTTGGTACTTAAAGCACTTTAATTGTGAAGAAGTCCAGTTAAAGATGTACTTAGTATATTTGATTGCGCTAAAGTGGAACTCTTGCAAGTATGCTTCAAGTACACTTAAAATATTTTGCATTTAAAATCCTTATCAAAAAGTGACATTAAAACATATTTTAGACTTACATATATTAATTTTTACTTGTGCATATTTTAGATACCTTTTAGATAACTCCATTACTAAACTTAACAACTACCTTACTAAATGTTAATAATCTGCATAAGAAGTTCATATAGAAGTCCGTATAGAATATCGAGAATTGTTCCCCAAACCAGAAATATTGCCCAAAAATAAATCAATATTTTAAGAATAAAATACAACAGAATGGCATGAGGGTTTGCAAATAATGTCAGAATCTGTGACATTTTTGGTTGAAATGCTTCTTTATCTCATTTTGGCATAGTTAAAATATTTTTCCCATTGTGTCTTTGGAAGCATATTTGCTAAATGCGTTTATTCAACAAATCGAGCCATCTCAGAGGTAACACTGTTTAAAGTCATTTGGCCTAACCTTACACTGACATTCAAATCTGTATGCTGGAAAATGCAGACACCTGAGTGTCTTGTATGATGCGACTGCACCCCTTCTCACCTCTATCTGCAAAAGTAATTATGGCAAACCACAGAGCGACGGCACACTGGATTGACGAGAAGGCTGCCAATAAAGGTCATGAAAATAAACACATCTCTCTTGTTATGGAGGAGAGGGTGCAGTTTCTAGTGGAGTGCTGATGCTTAAGGCCAGGAATTCTCCTTTACCTCGCCGGTCCCCCAGCAGATGCTGTTCCTCTGCGCAAAACCCTAAATTCCCCTGAGATGAGACATGACATGAAGCGAGAGACAGAGCTTCAGCGAGGATCATGGGTTGAGAGGAAGGTTGCTGAGACATTGTGGAAAGATCATGGAAGCAAGTGAGAGGTGAGAAAGGGAGAGGGTGAAAGTGTAGGAGAGCCTGTGTGTATTTTTGTGTGTGTTAGAGGTGAGAAAAAAGACAAACTGTCAGGTTTTGGTGGAACAAAAGCAATAGCTGTATGGGTATGTGCAACAATGAAACAGGTAGCCCTACAAATTGTATTAATTATTGTTTAATCAGAACAGTGATTTAATTTAGATGAGTTAATATGGAGTTTCCTTCTTTCATTTTATTACTTGATTAAATCAGTTTCTCAACCCTGGGGGTCCGAAGACACCTAGTGTTCTGTGGGGTAATTGCAACAGGTCCGTTGAATCATCCTTTTTTAAACTATCTAATACCATAAATGTCATGGAAGTATTGGTAGTTCTCAACCTGGGGACCTCAGCAAACTTTCAAGAGAACTGTACGATGACCAAAATATGTTTTAATATATTGTAAATAATAACTTTTAATAATGCAAAAAAGAAATGTACACCAGGGACACTGACATCATATTTATTGTTTAAACTGGTGTTTTTAATGAATAAAATAATATCAGCTACAGTATTTTTATTTTATTTTATTTTTCAAATGACCCCATGTATTTAGAATATTACATATGCATTAATGCTTAAAGCAGATGGTTCAATCCAACATTTCATATCAGATCCAATCCAGTTAATCATAAAATCAGTAATATTCATATCATACAATGCCGGCTTGATAAAAAGCTGGATTAGTAAATAACCTACAGCAGAATGGAAACGCAAAAAAGTGCCTTAATTTTAGGTTGTGGAGTGGTTGATAGTTTAAGCGCTTGCAAAAAGACTTGTCTTCAGATGCTTTTTGAAAATTGTTCCCAGAAGATAGAGTTTGGCAGTTCATTCTATCAGAGAGGTTCAGAGAGGGTGAAGATTTTGTAAAGTGACTTGGTACCTTATTGTGAAGACCCAGCAAGGTGCCACTCATTCAGTGACTGGATGGAGCGTACACTTACAGAAGTGTATTGAGGTAAGGTTCCAGTGGCAGCTTTGAAAGCTGGTGTCAAAGCCTTAAATTTGATTCTGGCAGGGACTGTGGAGTAAATCAGGGGAGTTGTGACGTTGGTCCTCTTTGACTGATTGAAGACCAGACATACTGCTGTGTTCTGGATCATCTACAGAGGCTTAGTCACGCTGACAGGAAGACCGGCCAGTAGAAATCAGCATATATCAGATGTTTTTATATATATTTTAAGTTGACCACTTGAAGTGTCCAAAAATGTCATATGTTGTAATGTACTATGACAAAATGCAGCCGTGTAGCTAAATAGTAGGATGTTTTGCACAGGTTATACTGATTTGATTATCTCTAAATTGGCTCCCTGGCATTGCTTTACATATTCTGTGAATGAATGAATAGGAGAAAAATTTTTTTGTTGTTGTTGTGTCGATCATTTTTAGAAGAGGATTCTGCTCTTGCTAGCCCATAGCACAGAGCCACAGTGAGTCTGTCTGTACTCTGACCTCTGGCATCTACTGGATGTTGACCTCCAGAGTGTGGGGATTGACCGGGCGGGCTGCCCAAAACCATCCGGCTGCTGGCTGGCCCTTGCCCAAGGAGACTTGATCCAACGGATTATCCACCCAAGCTTCAGCGCTGGCCAGCCCTTCAGACGCACTGACTCGAAAAAAACAACCTTTCTTGCTATGGGCCAGTCTTAGGGGATTGATTGTTTAAATGAAGTGCTCCTGGGGGTGAGTCTTTGGAAATAGGGCTCATGGACTGCTGCATGACACAAATTTAGCCAACTGCTTAAGAACGGTTATTGACAATTGAATGCTCTGGAATACATCAATCCAACTGCAGTTTTACAGTAACCAGTGATACAATACTTTTTCACCTTCATTTGGTTTTAAACATGTTTGGCTTTCTTTATTCTGTATGTTTTTATATGTCGTTGTTGTTTTGGACCTCTCTAACTTTAACTGTGATCAAAAAAAGTATTCTTCAAGATGTCTTTTATGTTCTGCAAAAGAAAGAAAGTCAAGCAGGTTTGGAACAAAATGATTCAAATTTTTCATTTTTTGGAAAATGTCTCTTTAAAGATGCTATTTTGTCTGAAGAAATACATCCCAGTAGTAATTATGTCTAGATAGCTTTGCTGGTCAGGAGTGATGAGTTTATTCAGATTTGGAGGGGAAATTGTATTTTAATTACTTTTGTAAAAAATATAAATATTTAATTTAGATTAAATGTACTACGCTTTGCAGATTGGAAAAAAGAAGACCCTCCTGAAAGTATTAGCTTGAGACTCCTTAGGGATTTTTAATGAGCTACCCAGACCACACTAAAACACGAAAGCCTATCAATCTATAAATTATATCAATTACAGCCTCAGAATTTGCATTTCAAAATCTGTTTTCAATAGCACATTTAAAATCTTCCTCAGATGTGCAAAGCAGCTGATGCTAATAGATTCTGAAGTATATCTAATTAAGATAATGAGAGCTTTGATGTCCTATGTCAGAAAGTACAACTCCACAGCTGAGCAACTATATACACAAAAAGCGGCCTATCTATCTCCCCATGAAAACAAGTTCTTGTGCAGCTCATTTCCCCTTACCATCAACTAAGTTTTTTTCAGGGAAAATGAGCAAGGTTTGTTTCAGAGAAAGAGGTCATGACTACAGCTCCTCTCCATATTCATTTGACCTCTCTTTCTTTAGATTCGACTGGAAGAGCGCTGCTACTGTACAATGAATATGCAACAACCCTTTCTCACATGCTGCACTGTCCTTCATGGATGATAAACAGACTGCAGAAATTCATTTACATTTGTATTGACAAGAGATTTCTCCAATTTAATCACCTTATTTTCTCATTTGTAGCTTTCCTCAAAGTCAGCCTACTTTCCACTATTTTTTTCTTCTTCTTCCAAGCTGCCCCATTTCCATTTAAATTGAATAGGACACACGTCTTAATGTGACAGATACTTTTTTAAATGGCCGTGATGGCTTGAACAAATCTCGGCATCTTTGGGAGTTCAGAAGAAATGCTTGCGCCACACTTTTTCTATTTGCTTTGTAATCCGGGCGGGTTAATGTGTTTTCAATAAACTGAATTGAAATTTCTTGTCTATGTAATGACATATTTTCCTGATAGTGTTTTGGAAATCAAGTGTGACAGTTTTGATGGTCATGTGCATCATTACTGTTAAAGTGTGTAATTTCGGAATCATTAGCATAGTCAAATTAATGTTTTCAAGCAGGTTCCCTCTGAACACATTCCCTTCTCCAACTGGTCCAGTCAAACAGATAGCCCCGCCCTAAGCTCATGCCATTTGTTAAGCCACTGTTGCTATGTCGCCTGCAGTGTTTATGCTTTTTACGGTAAATTAATTTACAAATGGCTTATTCAGAGTTATCTGCATCAGAAATATCAGACAGTATTGTAATGCTGGAAAAGTGTATTCATTACTAAATTTATTCACTGTTCA
Organism: Enteromius viviparus; assembly: GCA_032353835.1. Classification (NCBI taxonomy): domain Eukaryota; kingdom Metazoa; phylum Chordata; class Actinopteri; order Cypriniformes; family Cyprinidae; genus Enteromius; species Enteromius viviparus. The sequence continues at coordinate 6,921,545 of JAUCNO010000318.1, read as the reverse complement.
GAAAAAGATTACAAGCTTTCTTTCACAAGACTCTCAGTAGAAAACCTGGAGTAACTCACCTTGATGTACAGTATAATGGACTTTTCATGTTTTCCCGCTAATATGTTGATATTGCATGCGTGACATAATGCATGTCAATTTTATCAGCCAAGCCAACTCATAACCATGCATTTATACAATATATTGAAAAAAGTATTACAATTTAAAATAGCTTATTTTCTATTTAATATATTTTTAAAATGTCATTAATTCCTGTCATGGCACTACATTCTCCAGTCTTCAGTGTCAAATGATACTTTAGAAAGGTTAAGAAAGGGCAGCCATGACACCTTTTTTCCACTTGTGCACATACAAATAGCCAGCATTTACTAGTCTGGACCTCCAAGTACAACCGAAAACATACGCATGTGTTTTTGCAGGTGACAGAGCTTTTATCGTTCCTTAATGTGCCAAAATTAGTCGGAGGGAGAAAAAGGAAGCTGCCTAGCTTTTGAAGAATTAATAAGGCTGTCTCATTTAAATGTGCACAGCGTCTGAGACAGCCTCTGAAAGTCCCAGTTTTACATTTTCTTGACAGTGCCTTTGATGAGCACTGATAAAGTACAGCAGCTCCCAGGGATCCCACATCTTATAATAAAGAGTTTGGCGGTGGAGACGAACTCAGCTGATCCAAGCTATGCATTATTATGTGTCTTCCTAGCAGAAAAGCAGCTCCCATTTATGCCTCCCACTATTTTTACACTGTTATTATGGCTTAACATTATCCGATTGTTCATATGCCAGCCTATAAGCACATAACTGCTTTTGTTCTGAAGGAATGGTTTACGTGAGTGACAGTGTTTAATGCCTTTTTGGTATCTGGCTCATGCGTCTAAGATTCACCATATTAGCACCATCTTCTGTGTAACAGTTTTAGAAAAACAAAGCACTTTTTCTGAAGAGCGAGTGTTGAGAGATGAGCAAAATCACCTCTTCTAAGAGTAGCAGGTCAAAAAAAATGAGTTTAAAGGGCTTTTCTGCCTTTCATCATTGGCTTATCCTGCATCCTCTCCACTCAAATTGCAAACCAGCTCATGTATCAGATGGCTGCACATGTAGGTAGGCATGTGACCCATTTTTTAAACATAGCCTTAGGCAACGCTATGCATAGATAACATGTATGTTCTCACCTAGGTTACTAAAAGCGTGACATTGATGAGGAAAGAGTGTGAGAAGAGTAAATCCCTAAAGGCTAGTCATTCACATCCAGGGGTCAGGAATTGGCTGATTCTGATTGGTTGGTCTGTCTATTTTCGAGTATACAAAATTGCAAATATACATGTGTATTATTTAATAATATTTATTCTTTAATAAGGATGTAAATTTCCCAGGTGCTTCTAATAATATTTTCAGACATAACTTTATTTTTTAATGGGTTTTGCATTTGGATAAATATTTAAAAATGATCAAAGACTGTTTCATTGTGGCTGTATTGTACCCCAACAAATGCTTTATTTTGATACTCCACTTTAGACGTTAACTATAAGTAACTTTTTAACTACATGTCAACTCATTCTAATTAATTTACAACTGTCTAATAACTCTTAGAGTAGACTGTTAGGGTAGGTTTAAGGTTAGTGGAATAAGTTGACATATACTTGCAAAGATTCTCATAGTTAGTATGTTATGGACACAAAATAGTGGACACATCAAAATAGTGTTAGAAGATATCAAGCAAACAGTCTACTAATACTCTAATGACTCCTAGTGTACATGTAGTTGCAAAGTTACTTACTGTTAGTAGGATGTCTAGTGGGCAATCGAAATAAAGTTTTACCACCTTTTCTAATCATGCCCACAATTATTTTATTAATTTATTTATTTGTTTGCAAGTAGACCACCAAAGGGTAAAGTGAGGCATGGGGATCTTAATTTTAGATGGTCATGCATCAGTGAGATTAATGAAAAATGTTAACTGATAGTTTTCTCTATGTGTTTTTAACCTCCGTGGTCACAGCGTCTCTTAAGGGGGCTGCAGCGGAGGCGATAGGGCAAAGAACCGCTCGCAGCTCAGTCAGCAGAAAGTGTATAGCAGAAAGCACCTTGTTAAATGAGCAAGCTGCCCATAGTGATCTATGTTAAATTAGACTGGACATGAAGAAAAGCCTTCCTTTTTTACGGAATCTCAACTATCAGGCTGAAGCATTAGGCTGTTTGGATTATTAGGATAGGATGTTTGTCCACAATGTTGACTGGGGTAAGTGGAGGTAAATGATAAACTTAACTATATCAGTGTTGTACAGGGGTAAACATATTCAGAGAAATAGGTTTTCAGCACTATTGGGGGTTGAAATGAATTTTCATTCAACGTTCTTATGCTTCCCAGGCATAAGAGCTAAAAATAAATGTGAGACTTTGCGGAGAGGGGGAGTTGGAAATGAGTTTCAAATGCAGCAGTAGTGGGAAAGAGTGTATGTGTGTGTGGATCTCACATTTCTCTTTCAGACTGTGCTGTAGACTACAGGCTTTGGATCCATCCACAGAGTGTTCGGCTGCAGACAGCTAGCATTTCATACAGTCTGCAATTTCGGTCTTGCTAAGGATGCTTCTATCATTCGCCAACCTGTCTGTTCCCCTCCATTTCTTATCTATACCGTTGCCAGGTTATATTTCACTGATGTTGTTTTCCCGAAGTCCTTGACAAACATTGGTTTATTTCCCAACAGATGCTGCAGTTCGTACTCTTTCCCCTCGCTAAAGAATCATCTTTTTTTCAACCTCTCTCCCAGGGCTTTCGAGTGATACATTTGTCATTTAAAGCGAAGAATCTCTTTGACATTAGATATTGTACTGTACAGATGGCCATTACTCCAATTAGCATGCTAAATGCTCGTACGAACCCGCAACTTCTCTCCACGCTAAGAGTGCCCAGTGCCCATCTCCTCATGCAATCATCACAACTGCTCTTTGATGTAGCTAAAGGGATCAACAGTGTGACGCAAGGCCTCTTTTTGAACCAGCACTTCCCTGGAGTGCTAATGAAACAGCAGGTCTGCTCCACCCCGCTGAACCCTACATGGGGTCTCTTTTTGTATGGTTCTGGGGCTGTTGTGGAATCTAAACCGTAGTGACACTTATATAGGCAGGGCCAAATGGAGAAATGGAGGAACGGGCTCTCACAGGGAGAAGGAAACCTTTGAATAGGTAGATTGACAGGCAGTGAGCTCTGCGGAGATGGAAAGTGCGTGTACTTCTTTTGTGGCGGCGAGGGTCAGGAGTAGAGCGTTGCAGCATCGGCAGAATGGCAGCGGTTAGAAGTGACACACTGTCAAGCGTTTCGCTACACCTCTGTGGCGAGAGCAAACACAGCTGGCACCTCGCACAGGATGCTAATTCCTGCAAGCGCGGGGCCTTTGTTCCCAATGTTTGTTTTTATTTGGATGGCATGTTTGACTTTAACACCAAATGGCAGGGTGGAATTGTAACCACTTTTATTACTGCATTCACAAAAAAACACATATGGCATCCTACAAGTAGTTTGTCTTTCCTGTTATGCAATGTCTTTTAAGCTCTGTAATGTTAAAAAAGACTTTGAAAATGGAAGGCAAATTACAAATTTTTGAGTTACGTATTGTATTTTGCTGTGTTGTTTTGAAATGCACTGGTAAATTTCTGCCAGGATATTATCCGTATTTCTACAGTAAGAATTTCAATATGAGACTGTTTTAATAATCAACATCTCGATTTGTATGTTTGTTGATGAGGGAAGAATAATATGATTTTCATCTTTAAAAATTGTGTGTGTCAAGACGTAAGCTATAGGATAAAAACATAAAGAACTGCATGTCAGGAATCACTCTATTGATTTTTTTGTTTTGCCTGAGGGAATGACCACAATTTTTTAACTTGCATGTAATAAAAACATCATGCAGTTATTCATTTATCTAGGAAGCTTTATTTGTCCGGGACCCCAGCCAAAGCCATTAGGAATCATGAAAGCGTTGTTTCTTTCTTTCTTTTTTTTTTTTTTTTGTATTTCCACTCATTTAACATTTGGTTATTGATGCCCACAGAGCGGTGTAATACAAACCCATCACTTTATGCCACATAATCAGTTCTCCTCTGAGATTAATTACTGTGGATGTCCTGATTAATTAAGCATGGAAAGGAAGAATGGTTGTTTGGAAGCAACAATTCAAGGTCAATTATTTGAAATAATTGTGCTGAGAATGACCCAGTGATCGTTAAAGAAGCTGGGGGGTAAAAAATTAAAGATATTGTTGGTATAACAATGACCCATCTGTATATCTGTTCCTATAGCTCAACGGGTAAAGGATGGTGGTGCCAAAGCCACAATTGCTAGTTAAATTCCCAGAGAAGGTACATACTGAGACAAAATAGGTTTGGAAATGTATGTACTGTTTGGTTAAAGTTACAAAAATGCATGTATGATGCACAATATTCTCTGAATAGCTCTAGATACTTCTGAATGGTGAAACCCTTTTCATGGTGAATGGTGAAAAACTTTGGTAACACTTCAGAATCGGGGGTCAGAATAATGCATTAGTTAAGCATTAATTAATGGTTAATTTGTTCACAATTAAGCATTAGTTGAGCAAAAA
>JAUCNO010000318.1:6879189-6916167 GCA_032353835.1 Enteromius viviparus | reverse complement strand
ATCGATAAATATCGATATCGACCGATATGAAACACTGATATCGTGATACAGTTTTCAGCCATATCGCCCAGCCCTAGTAAGATATTTTTGATGATATCAGAGAGTTATCTGACCATCTATAGACAGCAATACAACTGAAATGATCCAGATCCAGAAACATAGCAAAAACACAGGTATCTGGGATCATTTCAGTTGGATTGCTGTCTATGGAGGGACATATGGCTTTCTGATTTAATCAAAAATAACTTAATTTGTGTTCCAAAAATGAACGAAGGTCGTATGGGTTTGGAACGACAGAAGGGTGAGTAATAAATGACAGAATTTTCATTTTTTGGTGAACTAACCCTTAAAATTTCTACTAAATTCTTGAACTTAAATTGAGGGAGAAAAAAGATGCAGAATTACAGTTCAAATGTAAAATCACGTAATTGAACATTTTTTTTCAAATACTGGTTTAGAGAGAATTTTAACGTTAAAAATTCTAGGTATAAACCTAGGTATAAACACTTTGTTTCCCTGAATACCTTACTTTTATTGAATTAAATTAAATTAAATCCCTTTCCTGCCATTCCAATTCAACTTCCTGTCAGCATGGCCACTGTAATTCAAATTCACACTCATAACCCAAAAACGGCACTAGTTCAATTCAGAATTTTGCCCAAGCGTGGCTCATGCAATTACCTCATCCCGTTTTTGACATGTTACACCCTAATGGCAGACGCAAATGCATTCATAAAATCCGGCACAGAAAGACAAGTCTGCCACAGTGAAGAATGAGTCATTTAGATTTACAAAGCATAGCTAAATACGATATCTGTTTGCAGTGAGCATGTGTACTCATGCGCTTCTATGTATTGTCCCTGTGTGACAAGAGGGCATGGACCTGTCAATGCTCAACACTGTTATCAGTCCAGCTGCCACCAATATAATATTTTCATTCAAATGACAAAATCCATTACCTGAACCCGGGGCTCTAGCGAGAACATTTAATGGCACAATTAAACTCCAACTGCCTAGTATCTATTGAGCAATTAACCTTTGATAAACCAATTAATGTTTAGCGTTTGATGACAGAAGTTGGGCCTGGAGGAGTCATATTGGAGTTTAATGGAACGACTCCCAGTCCGAGATTAGTTTAGCGCAGCTATAAAATTGTCAGAATTCCTTGTTTTCTGCTATATTGATTCCTTTGTGCTGAGCCATCGCTCGGCTTTGCAGATGAAAAGGGGAAATTACCAGAAAGCATGCGGGGGAACAGAAGATCTGTCAGTTATTGTAAAGCCGAGTTCGATGAATTATTGATAGCAGTGTGAACATGTCTCCAGACACTGCCTGATTATTTCCTACATGACGTGCAAATGCTAGTTTCCTTTGATGTTTGTTGCTTCATTGTCTCTGGCAACTTCCTCTCAAAGATGCTACCTCTCAGGTCACTATGGAGACCGTCATCACACAAACATAGGCAGACCTGCTGAAATACTGGCTCTCCAGCTGCCATCCTTTAATGTGGTTGTTGTGGCTATAAAATAAGTATAAACACGTCAAGAGGATTTACCACCTGTCTGGAGGGCTGGTTAATGTGCGTTTTCTGAGATCCCAGAGGATCTCGACAGAGGAAAGAGGTTTGATATCTGGTCTTGCTATCATGCTGCGGTGGAACATTGTCAGGTTGTCATCTCAGGCACACCGCGGGTCATCGTCGGCCTGTCATTTATCATCAGTAACGTGACTCAGACAAACCGGACAGTGCTTGATCCCATTCGCCATTAGCAAAGCTCCACGCGTAAATTTATCTTCTCTTAGTCTCCAGCAATATCATTTTCCCCAGCTTGACAGCCCTCAAGCCTCCCGAATGCAATAATAAAGAATTGATTATATTCTTTATGGAGCGCAGAGGGCCCAAATGTGTTTTGTGTTCCTTCTCCTATCAGCTTTAATGAAAAAGGGGAAAAAAAACAGAGGTGAGTTGATGAATGTTTGTATTGCGAATCGTTTGTGCAAGCTTTACATTACCACCGAATACCATTGGTCTTCTTGCTGGAATATTCTCGGTGACATGCATCAAGACACTAGGCTTGTGGACAGTGCACTTTGTGTCTTAAGGATAAAAAAAAACAAAAGAAATACATACGGCAGTCTATGCACTGTAGCATATAATGAATTGAGAGTCTGGCTGAAAATATGTTACTGTGGAAGGCCTCTCACGTATTGATGTAGGTTTTAATTTCCTGCTCTCCCCACGTTTGCCATTAGCATCTGAGACGATACAAGCGTTTAATGAAAAACACCCCCCTCCCTCCTCCAGACTAAACTGTCACGGCAAAATAATGAAGCGCACAAAGCACCAGGAAACTAATAAACCTCATATTTCTTTTGACATCAACATGAAATCATATGAAAATAATACTTGGGAAAAAAGACCCTCGCCGTAACAGCACCACCGTGTTATATTTCAGAGCGAGATTTGGAAAACGAAAACAGCGATACGTTGAGGCAATCATAGGCCTGTATTATTCTTGAAACAAGCTTACTTTTACCCCGATGTGGGACATTTTATCAGACCTAATGAACAAGGGCTGTCATATGCGTCAGCCACCTCAGTGCTTTAAGATGACATATCATCATTTAAATAATTAGGGGTGAGATCTGAGGAGGTGGTGTGAATTATGATATTTTGCCAGTTCGTCATAATCATCAAACGCTAGAACATTTGTCATCAAAGCCCATCCCATGAAAATCCATGAAGCGTTTTTTATAATTTATGCCCGTTCATTTTTAATAATCCATCAGTCCTTGAGAACAAATTGAGAAACCTGATTTGGATTTATTGAGGCGCTATAAATTCAAACGGACTGAGGGATGATATATGTTTTGAGATTTTGTTAATTTGAAGGTAGTCCTTCATGCAGAGCAGATGTTGTGTAGAATCAATAATCGGTGTATGTCAAGTTGTTGAGTGATGTGCATTTGAATGCATTAGATTATGGAATGATTCAGAGAGTCTGCAATGCAGTTTCGCGTTGTCATAGCAAATAAAACAAACAAGCTTTCGATGGGCGTCATCATGGCACGTTCTGTCAAATGATTAGCTCACATTTACGTAAATACGACTAACGCTGCCAATTTGCATGTTCAGTTTGAGGAAGACTCATGAGGGGGTATTAAATCAGCTACTATGAAAAAAAATAACATGAGTATAAGATGGATGTTGCTGTCAGCGCTATCTGATATTTACACAATTAGATTATGTTTTTGTGACAAAATGCAAATTCCTGGTGTGCCAACATGCAATGGCTAAGAGCTCCCACTCAACATCTTTGCAATCTGGCAGGCTGTCCTGCTTAGGGAATGCTTTTCTGAGCTGTTTAAATCTACCATGTCCTGTTTGGCCAGAAACTCATTATGGGCCACCATCTGCAAGTGATGAACAAAATCCAGATTCTCATCTCCTGGCACCCTCCGTTAGTCTTCTGGGATGAGGAAAGAGTTTAGGCAGACCAATCTGTGTCTTTTCAATGTGGCTCAGATCTTTTGTACCAAAGATATGGCATGTTTGCATTATGCGTTCTAAAACCGGTAGCGGCTGACACCATAAATTACAAATTCTGCCCATGTAAGGTTTTTAAGAAGCTCTGGTGGAACAAGCTGGAAGCTGTGAAGTCGACACTGTTATGCATGCATCGTCATCTGCTTCATACAGTACACTAACTTCCTGAAGACTCAAATTCAAAGATAATTTCCAAAACATGTATTTTCATTGGTCAGTTTTGGCAACTGTGCGATATAACTGTATGCTTTTTGTCCCCTTGGATGGGTGCGCTTAGCTGGTGGAACTCGTGGGATTGGACCGCAGAGAGGGACTGGAGGGGAGGATTCCCCTCGGCAGATAAGCAGGATTTGTGTCTGGGAAACTGGAGATTGCAGGCCTGTCTTTCTGAGAATTACAACAGCCAGTCATTTCAGCCCTTACTCAAACCTTTGTACGGATCTGAGGGACTTGCGGCGGGGACGCATCTTAGAGCTGTTATTACAGGAATTGACTTGGGTCAGCTGTTTTTCTTGTAGGAAGGACACAAGAGTCAATTTAGAATTTATCTTTTAAATCAATAATTGAAATAGTTAAATTTTATAATTTAAAAATAGAATTTATTCAGAAATTCGGATTATAAAAGATTTATCAATGCAAAGTAGAACATCACAAAGCAGTCCTTGCTATTTTACAGTATAAAGAGTGTATTGAATCCTACATATTCTTCATGCTTTAATCATTTGATTATTATTTTTTTCCCCATGGGTTAGAGAGCTCTTAGGATATTGCATTATTTGCACTAAATTATAGCAAAGTCACACACATTTTGACTATGAGTTTATATACTAAAACCATTGCTTTGATGTTCTTTTTTTATATTTCCAAATTATTCTAAATAATTATCATCATGTGTCTTTTTGTATTTCGCCAACAGACATTTTCTGTTTGGAAACACACATGAATTGTCCACCACTGCAATAGAGGGCCGGCATTCTTTTGATATCCTCTGAATGGAGTTTGCCAAGGGCCTTTTTTACATTGAGCAGAGTTGTCTTGAGGCAGAGAGGATGTGACAGGGTGCATTAACTTGATCTGTCTCTGTTCTGAAGGATTAAATGGCTATCCTTATACATTAGCCTTGAGCTAAATGGCCATCAACCCTCTCACATATTGTTCAGTCCTCACTGTCAGCGTCACAAGCGCGCATGAACTCCACGCCCGGTGACCGTTCATGGTTTGTTTCTCGACGGATTAAAAAAGAAACAGCTTTCCACACTGTAAATCGATCGTGCCTGTACAAGCGGTAAGACCCTCTCAGAATCTGAGGGGGGCGACCGGATCGATCCCTCTCCCTCCGCTAGACGAAAACAGGGAGACACAAATCTAAATTGAAGTCTCGGGGGATTTACAAAAGGGGGATAGAAAATGAATCACTGCAGATGTCAAGGGGAACACAGAGATATAATTCAATTACCTAAGTGTGGAATGACATTTGATTTAATCTGAACTATTAATGCCAGTGAGGTCAAGCCAAAAGAAAGGGCACTTGTCTAGTTAGTCGCAATTAGAGTGTAAATCTCAAATGTCTGTAAGGCGGGGGAAAATGTCATTTGCGGAATAACTGGCTAATAACGTGGTTCCCCTCACCTTTGAGTTACCAGACGGCATGGAGTGAATCTAAATCATGCAAGACTAACAGTGGAGTCATTTGAAAAATTTGTCCGCCTTTTGTCATGGTTGGATAAGAATTAGTGGGAGCACTCGATGAGTCGGTACAGAGCGCCGAGCACCCACTAATCCTCGTGAACAAACACAGGGAATTAGGAATCTTGGCAAGAGCTTAGAGAGATGCTATATGCGCATTGTCATGTCGTTCCCTTTTCACCTAATCATCCGTGTCACTTCAGGCATCTTAAAGTGGCAGATCGCTTATAACATCTCAGTTTAGATTAAGATTTATGTTCTGGAGGATGCACCACTGCTAAATTACACCACCATCTTGCAGCATCCTGCAAAATTCCAGGGGATGTTTTCAGATAACTATACATTAGATATGCTGTTCGATAGCTTATCGATTACGTAGCCGCATGTTCCGCAAAGCAAAACCCGTATTAGGTGGCTTTTATCTGCAGGCATAAGGCTCCATCAGACACGCTTTTACTTCCACCTCAAAGAGGCCTCCATGCATGTTATTGTCTTCTATTTTAAGTGACTGCCCACTGGGTGGTGCAGAGAGTGAAATGAGAAGAAGTTTGGAGTCGTCAGGCTCCTGCAGTGCTGACAGTGCGAGTGTGACTGATATTGTGTATTATCTGTCTGTCCAGAAAAAACTTTTCTCCCTCCTGCTTGCACACAAACACAAACTAACATACACCTCTGTCAGAAGTTATAGCAGTTCTCTCCACCGGAGTGATATACCAAAGTAACCATGACTTCTTTCATGTTAGTTAGTAATAATTGGCTGTAAATGAACAGATCATACTGTGTTTGCCTTATTTTTCTTAGCGTTTATACATTTCATGAATTATGCATGATTTTGTTTTTTTCATCTTCAGGCTTATTATTGCCATCTTCTCTACTGGTTTCTAAATGACTTCACCAAGTCTTTAGATATGTACGTCAGCCAGAGATGTGTTGAGTCTTTGTCAGTGCATGTTTTGCGTCTTATTTCTTGAAGTTAGTTAAATATAACAAAAGCTAAAAAATAATTAAATTAAAAAACTCATTGTCGGGATATGAAAAATGTATAAAAATAGAGTAAATCAAGTTTTTTTTTTTCTTTTTTTTAAATGCAGAAAGTTAAAGCTGGAACACATTACATGAGTTTTAAAATCTGAGCAGATTTTAAAGCATTAGGCATCATACACTCGCCAACTTTTTAAATAGACACAGAAAAACTGGGCATCATACACTGAATGACTGAGGATCACAGACTTTTAAAGTCATTCCGAACATAACAAATGACTGCAGAAACATGTGTCACATTGCTAGGTGACGTGCAACGAATGAAAACAATATGTTCTAAAATCCCAATTTGAAGCTAAAAAAATAACATTTTGATTTTCTCTGAAATCTGTCAACTTGGAAATTAACTGCAAACTAGCTCTGACAATAATCTGGCAAAAGTGCCCAGTGCATTCCAGCCTTTAGGGTATAAGCTAGGATGAAGTTATAGTCTTTATAACAAGCTATATATAAAAACAAGAAATGTATCCATTAAGAGCTAATGTGTGTTTACTGCTCTTCTTGTTAAGCTGCAATGTTCCAGTTAGGAAGGCAAAGGAGGTCGCTTTCTTTATTAAAACAATTTATTAGTACTTGTTTGTAGTTCATGTTTTTGTTATTTATTTGTTATTGCTATTACTGGTATTTTTATCTTTGTATATTTCTCATGTTAAAATCTAACCTTCAACATGCTTAGTATATTTAAATGTAAATGTAGAGAAGCCTATAGAAAATCATCACAAAAATGGATGCGAATAACAATAGTTCTATTGCACTGCAAATCTCCAGTATCTTTTCTTTGATGTTCCTCTCTGTAAATCCCATCATTAGGCATTGATTCATGCCATGAATCATAGTGACAATACGCAGCCACATCCACCCTCTCTTAAGGCTGGGAGGCGTTATGACAGTGCATACAAAGGGAGAGATGGAGGTCATTCTCACTCATCCTGAACATAGCACAATACTCGCTGATGCGTTCACAATCTATTCCAGAAATAAAGCAACAAGACAAACTGAAAGCCACTGTTATGTGCCCCCTGTGAGGGCAAGTAGCAAAGCTGTCAGTCAGTGAGGCGGTTAGAGATTCAGCCTTATGGTTTCCACTGGGCTGAAAGGGGGCTTTAGAGGCAACACTGAAGAAGAGCACCAGAAATTGTGAAAAGTGAAAAGCAATAGTACGATAACATCTGGCACTTACACAATTGCACACCTCATTTATTTATTTTTTTAATCAGTTACAGAAGTACAGACCCATAACTTGCTCACACACTAATAATACACACATGTGCTTGCATGGTTTATTTTAAAATTTTTGTTAATGACAGAATAATTATTCAAACGTACAGACAATTGATGTTTCACAATACATCTATGTGCTCTCATTTCTCTTATTATGAAGTATGAGACGGGGAAAAAAGAAGGAACTAATCTTCCATAAACATGAATAAACATGATCTGATTTGCATTAATGAAGTGTGAAGCATGAGTGTACTGGAGAAATTGAAAAATAAATAACAACACATTGTTTAAAATTAATATTAAAATTAATATTCAAGTAGTCATTTAGCCAAATTAAGTATGTGATAATACAGTAGATTACAATACTTCACTGCATAACTTAATATATACAATTATTTTTTTATTCACCATTTGTTATTTATGCAGAAACAGATGGGGCTTATTTCAAATGTCAGATTAAAGGAATAGTTTACCCCAAAATGGAAATCAATCAACATCATTATTTACTCGCCCTTGCAGTGACATGTGAAGAGATGAGCTGAATAGCACCATAGTTGATTTGAAAGCTAGTGTATAGTAATAACTTATAATAATAACTTGACAGACATTGCCACTTTTGGCATTTTTTGAAAAAAGGAGATTGTACATAAAAAAATAACTGCAAATGGGTTTTGAAAGGACATGATTAAATAAATAATGCCATCATTTTCTCTTTTTTGGATGAAGTATTCCTTTAATAGCACCAATCATAAGTCAATGCCTTCTACCAAAATCATTTTCCTCTCTATAAATGGAGGTTAAAGACTTCACTCCCAATGCATTCATGTTCATCAGTTTAAGCACAAGCATTAAGCACTACATTGTATGGGTCATAAAGGAAATAGGCTGGACTGGGCTTCGCTAATGACTGGAGTTGTTTAGTCCATCTGTTCTACATTCCTCTGGGTGGCTGTTGATTGTAGGGTGAACAAGAGCGTTGAAGAAAATGTGATGAAATAATGCAATGAGTGATGGCCTGATTGATTGTAATCATTCCCAGGTTGAGCCCTCCGCCTCCTGTTGTCGTCGCCTCATGATCTCCTGTAGTTCTGTATCCCCATGACCCCTCTGAGAAAGAAAGAAATTAACCCACTTTTTGACTGTATTTGAATGTTTAATCTGCACAAATTCAGTAATATAGATCTGTGACAGACCTCTATTTGAGCTTTCTGAACAGTGATCTGACTGAACACACGGGAACCCTCATCTCCGCACACGGCTTTCAGCTCATCCTTACTGAGGGAAAATATTTGAGCCCCATTCAGAATACCAAGACATTCCACCACTCTGGAACATGGAGAGAATATTAGAGTACATCATATTTTCAAGAAAAAAACAAACATTTTATTTAATCGTCTGAGATAGACTGCTTCATATACTATGAAAATATGCTGTGGCAAGTATGTAGCTCTTCTGATACAGATTCCAGGCACTAAATGAGCTGAAATGATGGTGGGAATATTTAAATTAAGCCACTGTCGTTATTTTTTTACCACAAACACACTTGCAACATCGGAGTCATAAAAAAGCTATATGTTTCCTATTCAGAAGCTCATACTGAAATGAGTTCCCAGCATGCTTTGTAGCATGGATGACAGCATTCTTTTTTGCATACTTTAATTTAACTTTTGTTGTTATTTTGTCCTTTTTGGTCATTATTTGTTGCGTTGGGATGTAAAAAAGCTTAAGGGAAAAGTCACTGTTAATAGTAAACAAGTGGTCCCTATTCTAAATGTTACCTTTATTTTTTTACAGTATGTATACAATGGCTCATTAAATGAACACTGTATTCATTATGTATATTTGCAGTACATCTTTATCATAGTCCCCCTGGAGCAACCTGGGGGTAAGTACCTTCCTCAAGGGCACATGGTTCATTACCTGTGGAGTTTAAACTTGGAACCTCAGCTAATAGCCAATAAGTTTAACCACTAGGTTACACCACCCATATATATCAGTGAAAGGGTCGCAGCTCACGTGTCACTCACGGTCTAGAGAAGCCCTTTGCGTTGAGCCAAGCGTGGACCTCAAACGGCTGGGAATCAGTTGTGATGGGCATAGATGTAGTTGAGCGCTCCACCCGAAAGTTTCGAGCTGGGGGCTGGGCTTTATTGTCGGTTATCCTCTTCAGCAGTTCATCATTTACCTCTTTCTGCTGGTTGCGGTCTAGAGAAACAGACAGAAGAAGCGCAAGATAGAGAAACAAGCACTGGGACAGAGACACAGTGAATAAGATTGCCCAAGACAGGAGAAATGAGCTCTGGTGGGAATCTGCAATCTATGTACATAAGAGCACTCTCACACCAAATTCATTTCCCACTTCTCTGCATTTTTTCGGCAGACTCTCCCCGCTCTCCATCTCACAGCAAATACAGCGAGCAGATAAGAGGTACGTACTATCTTTATCCCTGGAGGATTTATTCATCTCCAAAACCTCAGCGTGATTTACAGGGCCAGTAGAGGTACCTTTGTAAGGATTCACAGCCTGTAGAGATAGAACAAAAGCCAGGGAAAAACAGAGGGGCAGAAAAAGAAAGAGTCAAGCCTGCCATATAGAGTGGGTGAATATATGTGTGCACTTTCCATGAATAGGGTACAAAAAAGAAATATTAAAAAATGAAGTATATTCTCCTTTTCCACAAGTGGTTAGTGAAAGAAAGTGCTTAACCTTCAGAAAATGGTCTCATATGTTATAATAACCTATTTCTACTTATTTTCTGTGAGGTGTGCAATTTATAAGCAATACTGAGACCTTTCCAAACATAAACCTTAATATTTCTATATCATTTTCTAGTGCTAAACATATAAAAACATAAAATAAAAATAAATAAAGTAAAATAAATAAATAAATAAAAATGTAAAAAAGAATGTCAATTTATCATATAACATATCTACTAGACTTTGCTACATAAGACATTGTATTAGTACCACTAACGCTAAACTACATAAGCTGAAATAGTGTTAGAGATACAGTATTTAAATGAAGTCATTGTCCATCTTTTTAGCACAAATTTTTCCTTTGTGAATTGGGATCAATACAGATCGAATACAGATATATTTCATAGAGCTATAGTCCTTATTTATGGAAATGCAACTGTAATGGATAGAATACAATGCATTAGTTGGACTGTACTATTGTTTATCAGCATAACAAAATCTGAATAAAAATAGCATGATATATAGTGCCTTTATACAATGTGTGCAAAGACTGTAAAAATATCCCTCACAGCTTCATTTTAAGGTTAAATTCATGACAAAGTTTCATGCTAAATTCAACATGAAAACCACCTGAGTATCGTCTATTTGCCAGTTGTAGTTTATGTTAAAGCCGGTTGTAAAATAAATTGAAAGTATATTTTGCAAGATCCTAGTATAAAGCATTCTTAATTACTCTTAATGAAACTTTGTTTTATAAATTTGATCTAATTTTTCAATATGTATTGCTTAAATTATAGTAATAAGACACTGAAGTGTACCATATTCATGAAATGTGCCTTGTAGAATGCAAATAAACCAGACCGTGTGATAAAGAGTGTTACTGTGAGTTTTTTTTGGACTGCTAACCTGGCTGTTGAAGAGAGAAGCACGGTTGTACTGCTGCTCCCCTGGTTTGACCTCTTCTAACACATTACACGGCACGTAGCCCGACTGACCGCTGCGGTTCCTCAGCAGCCGCCACTGTTTATTGTTTTCCAACACCTAGAAGCACATAAGATTCATGTCTACTATTAATACTGTAAACTGCATGAGTGTACATGGATCAGTATTTTTCTGGGACAGATCTATTCTTGGGACTTTTCCTTGTTCATTTAACATGTTGTCTAATTTTAACTAAAAGGTTTTGGTTCAGTGATTGTGTCGTATTGTGTCCCAATGATGCATCCCACCATTGGGATCCTAGAATGAAATCCCAGTGATACCAGGCTCAGGCCGGGCATGTCTAGAAACACGATTATCCTTGTTTCCAGATGGATTAGCCAATCGGGGGTAATCCCTCTTGATCACTTCAGTAGTTCTCATGTAAATAGAGTGCCTCGGGGTTGGAGGCTGTTTTGAGAGAAATGGCAGACATCTGAAAGTGACAGGTTGAAAGGATGCCTTCCTACATGCTTGATTGCAGCTTTCTGAATCGTTGTGAGCATTGTGAATTTGCAAGGGTATTTACGCTCTTAGACATAAAGGCTCTTTAACGGCATTTATGGTTCCATGAAGAACAATGTCTGAGGAACCCTTCTATTTTACAAAAGGTTTTTATAGTGGAAAAAAATTTCTTCACACTAAGGGAAATCGCTTTTTTTAATTAGGAAATGTTCACTGAAAGGCTCTTGGGGAACCAAAAATGGTTTTTGGAACCTTTATTTTTTTTTTTTACCCTAAATAGCTCATCCAAAAATCTTAAATTTGCTTCAAATGTACTTACCCTCAGTCCATCCAACGTGTAGATGAGTCTATAAGTAATCACTTCAGACCATTGGTTAACATCTTTTAAAGTAAAAATTTTCACATTAGGGTAATTTGTCACTTCTGGCAAAATAGTTATTGTATTTGTTATTATGGAGACCATAATCCATAGCAACATTTTTCTCCAGTGAATAAGCCCATCCCCTGTTAGACTGTAACCTGTTCTTAGTCGATACTATTTATCTTCTGATTCAGAATGATTAAAAATATTATGGAGATAGGATGCATATTATACCTGGAAACCAAAATTTTTTAATTAAAAACAAATTAATGATGACTTTGTTTTCTTACAGGCATGACATTTTTTACTTCACAAAATGTTAATGGATGTACCAGAGTCGTGTCTACTTTTTAATGTTTTTAGAAGCTTGAATTTTGACGGCCCTCATCCGCTGCAGAAGATCCACTGGTGAGCAAGTGATGTAATGGCACATTTTGCAAATCTTTTTTTAAGTGAAGAAAATTGCATCTTTATTTTGATGAGGATGAGTACATTTTCAACAAATTGTCATAGTTGGTGAACTACCCCTTTAAGAGCGTACTAGTGTTTTGATAATGTGCATTTGCAAACAGATTATCTTAAAGTAGACATAACTAGATTCATGTATTTCTATCATCTAGATAAGTTGTGTTCAATCTAGTTACCCTCAGCTTTCCCACGGACTTTACACCAACTGGATTTTTTTTATCATTTATGTTCAAACGTCTGCCTACAGAGTCTTCTAGACCTTGAGCAGTGCCTGAGAGCTGTAGTCGAGTTTTCTCTTCTTCTGCCTCCCACATAGTCCTGTTCTACCCTGTTCCCCATCCTCCTCCACCTCCTCACTGAGGGTCATCCGTACCTCCATCTCCTCACCCGGCTGCACAGAGAGCTCATTGGCATTACGTGCCACGAAGTGATAGCGTATCCTAACATGCTGGAGGCCGGTGTTAGACCTGTGTGATAGAAATAGCAACACAGCACAGTACTTTGAAGTACATGTATAGGTGAGGCTACAGCTTACTAAATTTACGTAGTCAACACTTGACATTATTTTTAGAAGTATTTTTAAAGTATTTTTAGCCTTGTGATCTCAGCACCTCATGCATATTGTGATATGCTTGCAAAAGTACTAATAAAAGGCCGATATGTTAAGAACAGGTATGCTAATAAGAAATCAGAGTTGGTCCCTACACTAAAGTGCATGTGTATAATATTTTTTTAATTTTATTCTAGAATGGAGCTGCGTTGATTTTAGTTTGATAAAACTTTGCCTAAATATCTACTTGGCTGTTGGATTAACATTATTATTTCAGAGTTATTTCATTTGGAATTTATTCAGATATCCGTGCACTAGTGATGATTTGTTTAAAATAATGCAAGACCTACACAACATAAAAATTAAACAAGGTCACTTTTGATTTTGTGGAAATCCAGCAGACCAAACAACTTTGTCTATAGAGGCCAGTCTATGAACAAACAACTCATTATAACTAACAAGCCGGGGTAACAAGCTATTTTAAAAATCCTTGTTTTTCCTTTAAATCGGTTAGAAATAAACCAAACTTTCTGTTTTAATGGTATGTTGACAAATCTGAATTCCTGCAGCTTTTTTTTTTAAAGCTGCAAACTTTAAAGCAACATAATAAACAGGGTGCTTTACTGTGTATTGTTCCTTGCCTTGTAAATCTACTTTATGACACATACAAGCTATAAAACACAAAATAACTCTACATGATAAACAAAGGCATGCAGAACCAGTTTATTATAATGGACAACTTACGACTCAAGCATCCTTTTTTTAGAAGATCCTATGGTTGCTTTGCATCAAGCGCGCTGTGAGTCGCTGCACCATCCGCCAAGGTGGAAACTAACTTGACGTGCTGCAGCCTGCACATGCGGTGTAGCTCATGCATATTTCAGTGGGCCTGCACAGAGCATGGAGAACTTTAAACTGAACGTACTGGTCCCCATGCATCATTAATGTGCTGGCCTACCTCCCTCCTCCTCGCCCAGTCGTAGAGCGTTGAGGATAACCGCAGTGGCCCAGTGTCCAGCCTGTGCCAAGACCTTCTTTCTTGAAGCCCATAAATAAATAAACATGCTGAACGCTGGAAACTGGCACTCCACTACACAACAGGCAGATTTGTTTTCGCCTGCAATCGCAGTTTGTTTTACACGCTCCAGATAACTGACCATATATTTTAACAGTCTCATAATTGTAGCCATTGAGCATGTCACTCTTAATAAATTGCAACCGTAAAAATGTAATTATCAATGTTATATATTTATATACTTATAAAACAACAGTGTAATAAATTATTATCTCTATATAAATGATTAAAGGGTGGAAAAGAATTATTCATGGCAGCTTAGATGTAACATCAAAGCCGGCATTTTTAAAAATGGCTTTTAAAGTTCAGTCCTTGCAAGTGAACACTATGTATGTTGTTTAAATTGCGTGGTTACATGGAAATATTGAGTATTTTAACATTTATATATTGGCACAATGTAAATGCCTTGCTGTAACCCAGATATATATTGTCAATGTCTGAAAGAATAATTTACCCAAAAATGAAAAATGCAAATGTATATTTTGGATGGCTTAAAGATGATTCTTGAGAAATATAGCATTACACCATCAGTGCATACTCCATCTGTAGTGAATGGGTGCCGAGGCAATAACTCTCATGCCTCCATTCAATGTGTGTTTGCAATAAATACATTAGTTAAAAACAAGATTTCTAACTTAATCCTAATCTTCTGACTAAAATAGGAAAATACGATTTCCTCCTTCATACTATTATATTATTCATAACATTGCAATGGTAACACTTTATTTTAGGGTCTCTTAACTAGTTGCTAATTTGCATGCATGTTAATAGAATGTTAGCCACTTATTAGTAGTAATTAAGCACATATTAATGCCTTACTCTACACAACCTCATTTTGCATCCCTAATCCTACCCACTACCTAAAAGTAATAACTACTTTACTAAGTATTAATAGGTATTATATGAAAAGTCGTTGTTGAGTGTTCTCTATTTTAAAGTGTTACCACCATAAATTATCTATCTTGAATAGCTTGTGGGTGAGTAAACGTTCAGCAATGTTTCTTTTTGTGGGAGAACTTTTCTTTCTTATTCTTTACTGAATATAGAATATAGTTTACCACCTACTTCATCCAGCACCTTTTGGCAATGCATGTTGACTGACAGCCTATCACCAAGACCATATCAGTACATCAGGCATTCTGCAGCACAGAGCAGTTCACATCACAGCCCAGATAAACAGTAACCTTTTCGCAATCCTCAGTTGTCGACCCAGTCTGTGACCTATAATAGTATAATAATGCTGGAAGATGTTATCATGCCAAAGACGGTCATGGGAGGACCCTGTTTTCACCTACAATTGGATAGCACAAACATAATGACACCATGCTTCTAGAACATGGACCGGTGTTTCTATTGGTGATGTGTTTGGTTTATTCCACAGGCTCAGTGTAATTCTTTGCCAAAAGCGTCTACTCCCACAGTGCCATGTTCATATTGGTGTAAAGCATAGCCTGAATGCCAAACATGTGAATCCAATTTCACGTTTAAAATGCATTTATATTTTTATTTACACTTGTTTTTGTTTTTCTGAATGCGTATCTTATCTCTTTGATAGCGTAGTACAGTCCAAATGTGTTGTTATAGCAATACGGCACATATTGTGTGGGTTTTAACATGTTGCAGTACTTTTCTAGAAGGTTTATGACGTATTAAAGAGTGATTGCTTATATTCCGGTAAACAAAATCTATTTACTTTTGCTCTTCTGTCATCAAACAAATGAACAATGGTGTTTACCACCTTTGCTAAACTGTCTTTCTTGTACAACATACGCAGTTATTAAAATGGCATCTAATTAGAGGCATTGAGCAGGCGTTTTACATAAGATTAATTGAATTTTTGAGAGCACTTTTTCTTCATTATTATTCTGCCGTGCAAATGGATTCACTGCAACTGTAATGCATATTCATTTTCAGGAAGCTTGGAAATTGTGGGAAATTAGCCAAAGGTGGATCTGGGCTGCTGTGAGGGTACAAGCAGAATGTGTAATACATGAGCGCTGCTTTTGCTCCCTGAGGTTTGGGCCTCCTTAACTTCCATCCTGAACTATGCTGGGCTTCGCCTCAAGACAGAGCCTGTGCAGGTTGTTGTTCTGAGATATTTAAAGGGGCACATTTTGAAAAAAAAAGAGTAATTCCTTATGCAATAAACATTACAGTAGCATGCGTTACATCAGGCATTGCATCTCTGTCTGAGGGTCTTCTTTGAGTATTTATGAAATATATGCTGTTTGCCATCCTCAGGCCATCCAATAGATGCGTTAGTTTTTTCATTGAAACAGATTTAGAGAAATTCAATTGTTTTTGCCCAAATATAATCCATAATCCAACCTCCTTCGGTGTAAAAGTCCATTCCTTGTTTGTTATCAAAATTTATCGTTTTTTTTTTTTTATTTGTAAATAGTTCTGGATCTCTGCACGTTTCTCAAGTAATAGACGTAATGATGGATTTGTTAATTACAAAACTTTTTCTATTAATTCAAAACTGTTCTGATGAAGCAACAAATTTGTAGTTTGCATGGCTTGAGGATGAGTACATTTTCAGCAAATTTGTCAATCAACTATTTCTTTAATTCCAATAATCAAAATGGTCACAGAAATTAAATATTTTAGCTTATTTTAACCTTGAGAATATGGCAGCCCGAAAGATATGAACATGCATCTTTATACAGTACACGGATGGTGAAATGGGACAACAAGGGGGTTATCTCCAATTTCTAAATCCTTTCTGTTATCATCAATAATTAAAAAACCTTAGCTTTTACAGCTATCTGATTCAATATTCTGTTGTGCTTGCAATAAAACAGGCCATTGTTCTTCTTTCCCACCATTAGTGTGAAAGAGCAGTTCTGAAAGGCTGGAAAACTATGCACAAAATTGATTCTTAGAGCAACCAGGGAACATGTGCTGCGTGTGCTAAACATCAGAAAGATGCCAAGCGTGAGCTCTTCCTGTGGTTTGAAACTATGCTGAAAGTTTACCTTTGTTAAGTAAGAAAGAAAGTTTGGCGTTTTATTTTACCTCAGGCTTGCTGGGAAACTTCAAAGCCGACAGAGAGACTGGAAGCCAAAAGAAGAGGCAGCTGCAGCAGCAGGTTTATTTTGAAATGTTTATTTATTCCTCTCTTTTTTTCACCAAAAACTTGCAATGTGTTACGATTCACAAGAGAATCCCTGACAATACTTTCACTTCAATATCTCCGCAATATATGCATATCAAAGATTGATTTCAGTCATTAAAAAGAGCAAATATAAAGATATAGCAGTCAAAATCATAAGGTGCTTGGACTCTGAGAATCCACTGGTGTTGCAGTTTCTCTTTTAAGGTATAGAAACACACTGATCTAAATCGTGGATGACTTAAGTGGTTCAGTTTTGGTAGAACTACTTTTTTATGAGCAGACTAGCGATTAATGAATGTATTGAGTTGTAATGGCCTTGACTTTTCATGTAAGGTTGTGCTGTGACAGTGTTCATTTTAAAAGTGTGAATGGGGAATTTAATTGTAAATGGCTGAACTGTTGCGTGGAAGTCAGAAAGTTATTCCACACAGCTACAAGCATAAATGTCAGTGAGCAGAGTTGTGCTCATTAATTAAGGACTGATTGCGTTACAAATGGCTTAGAGCCTCATTTGACTCTATATGAACATCTCCCTAAGCAGGCATTACTGAAGGAGATAAGACTTATATTTCTACAGCAGTGGAAAAAAATTATATTGCGGTTTGTTTCCCCCCAATTTTCCCAGTTAGTTTCGCTAAATGGCACAAATCATCAGTTTGTAAGCCATACTGTATCATTTCTAATTTCCTCGTATTTCCATCACTCACACAATTAAAATGAAATGAACTGAAAAACATCAGTGTAGTTCATTTAAATAAGTAACAGAGAAAATGTCATGTAAATAATGAAAAGTAATGGATTAGTATGAATAGTTTTGGTAGGTCATAATTCAGATTTGTGGAGAATGAATACTTAATGAATGCCCACTGTGATGTGAAGATGTTTTCCTTACCAGTTCAGTTAGTCCAACAGTTTAAAAAGCTTTCCAAGCTATTAAGAACTTTATAATAAATAAAAATCTGGACCTATCCATTTCTGTCCAGATTTATGCTAATTTCATTCTAATTAGGCACTTTATGCTAATCACTTTAGAGATTATGGATTTCACTTGCAAGCAACATAATACATAATGATGGTTATGCAATACAGGGAAAAAAAACTATTTTTAATAGTGGAATCCAACTGTGTGTTCTTTATTGATTTATGATTTGTTGGATTACGTTCACACACAGTTTGGTTATTTGCGAGAGTTATACATACTAAAATGTATGCGATTTTAATTGATTTCAAATGCATTCAGTTGCATTCAGTGGTCTGACATTTGCTAATTTTTATTGACGTCCATGACAAAGCTGATTCAAATAACTGAAAATCTGTTTTGTATCTCTGATAGCAAATGGATCAGCTTGCGTCTCAGTTATTGATTGTATTGTAAAACAGCTTGGAAGACTGCCATATGATTATTAATATGGTAAATCTTTAGAGATCAATTCTTTCTATTACAAGTTTCTTATTAGCTGACTAAATATTGATAAGCAGCAAATTAGAAATTTGAAGCAAAAGTCGTAGTTAATAGTTTGTTAATGTTGGTGTGACCTACTACAATAAAGTAATATTTCATTGTTGTACAGTAGTTAACATTTCAATTTTTCTTAGTGGAAGATTTATTCATCTTCAAGTACTGCAGCATTTATGACTAAAATCAATATTTCTTGTCTACATATTTATTTAGCTTCACAGCAGAGTTACACAATATTAGCTGTACGTTATCTACTATACAATTCTATGTGATGTTTACACAGTTACTTTTTTTTACTCTGATATTTATTGCATCTTTAAATATCAGTTTAGTTTTCTTCACATTAATATGTTTGTATCAGAATGCTGGCTGCTTATTCAAGCAACATTTATGCTGTTGACTTTTTGAAGGTTGTAAATGAAAAAATTCAAGTGGGTCTGCTTAGACCCGCCCTTTTGCAAATGAATCTTTCCAAAGCAGAAACAGCGCTATTGAGCCTCTTTAGAGCATTTCTCTTGACTTTGATGCACAGTATCTTTTGTAAGTAGATAAACAATGAACTGTCCATCATTTCAAAGAGAGAGACAGAGAGCAAGAAACAGTCTCTGTTGCAAATGCTATAGCATTGGATTTTCTTTCGCACAAAAATGTGCTGAGAGGAGATAGTGCTTTCTCATGTTATCTGCTACTGGACGCACACCCCACAGCCATTTTCCTATTTCTCACTTGTGACCCAGCGGTCACCTTGGCTTTTTACAGAGCTTTTAGGAAAGAGTGCTGTCCCACCATTTCTCTCTCATAAATGGAGAGGGAGGGAGGTTTTGCACAATGGTATGGCTTTCACAGTCATTCTCCCTATAGAGCCAACGGATCAAACACCCTGCGATGTCAAAATGTATCTGCCTGGGGGAAAAAAAGGCAAAAAGAAAGCATGTAATCACCTGAGTTTGAATGATAACATTGGAGTTTATTTTTTATGTATTATGACCATCATCAGGATTGCTTTCTGAGGCAGTGGTTCCTCAAAGAAGAGAAAAAATAGAAAAAGTATTTGTTATAATTTAATTTATATTTGTATTTATAAATATTGCAAAATATGAGTTTGGCTTTTTGGGGGGGATACAGTCCCTCTTCTTTGTGATCTGTGATTTAGAAGTCTCTATAAGGGTGACAATATGAACCTGTGAAATGAGGGCTCACGCTCACCCTAATATTGTCAAAAAATGAAAGTGCTAAAGTGTGGCATGGATGTAATGTGGGTGCGTTCATGCGACAAATCATGCATGGATCAAAAAAATGGAAATAGATAAATATCGCCACTTTAGTTCACATCTAAATAGAAATGAAATTGAAATTACTTCAAATGATGATCTATGATTACGCTGTTTTTTAGCAAGCACTCAGCTAATGTGTCTGCGGCCTTAATGGAACCTGTGGTGTTTTCTGAGGATTTGTTGTTAAATGGTCCAAAAAGAAGGTGACCTTCAATAATAATAGGCGTGCAAACATTGCACTGAAATTGGAAAATTAATTTATAGCAGGCACTTTATTTTAGGGTCTCTAAACTAGTTGCATATTACTAAAATATTAGCCATTTATTAGTATAAATTAAGCACATTTTAATGCCTTATTACCTAATACCTAAACATAACTTACTAACTAACTGATAAGCAGCAAATTATGAATTTATTAGGTGAAAAGTCATAGTTAATAGTTAAAAAGTGTTCCCTATTTTAAAGTGTTACCTATACTTTTGATATCAGATATACCACATACATACTCTTTTTAGTGGCCTTTATATTTGAGGGAAAGTAAAACCCATACATGAGCAGCTGTTTGAGCATACTTGAGGAAAATGGAAGCGAGGAGTGGAAAAAGAAGTCAAGGAAGAAAGTTGAAGCGAGTAAAAGAAAATGATAATATTGAACAAAAGAATGAGAAAGACTGTACGGTGTATTTATATACTTTTTATAGTGGCAATGGGGGAAGTCATATCGCTGAGGTCCATCTCCAGAACTCCCCTTTGAGGTTTGGGTTGGTGCTATAATCTGGGTCAAAGTGCTAACTGCTAAGAGGCGCCTGTGAGAGGCTCACTCGCACATGAATCATTTCTCATGCCTCTCTTCCTCATTACACTCACTACTGATAGAATTTCAAAGGCCTCTGTGTCTCTAACTGACCTTAAAGGTAAAACTCTGCCTCACGGCAATGACAAAGACTCGCTCAACAGGCTAACCTTGTAAGATGCGCCACATCACTAACGGCACAGAGAGGTAGAGATTTGAGCATTAGTCACTCATATTAAGCAAGAAGCCATACTGTGATTTTAAAAATGTGTGAATGTCAGACAACGTAGACCAGAACGGTTTGCACATATTGTGAGGTCAGTGGCTCAGTTCTAAAAACTACAGCATCGCACATACGCTCAAACGCAAAGGCTGTTTTTTAAGCATAATTACGCTGCCATATTCACCTTATTTTTCAATGTGTTTCCTGTGAATGTGTGAAACTTATGAATCATTAGCCACCATAGGTGAATAACTGATTATGATTACAATAACATGTTAAAATAATATAGCAAATACCAGTTTGCAACTGCAAGGCAATCTTGTATTAATTTTAAATGGATATTTTATTTGAAGAAGTAGCTTACCCAAAAAAATGACAATTCTTAGGCCATTCAAAATGAGTTTGCTTCTTTATCAGAAGAGATTTGGAGAAATGTAGCCTTACATTACTTGCTGAGTGAATGGGTGCCGTCAGAATAAGAGTTCAAACAGATGTAAATGTATTATTTACAGTATAAATAAAACAATATAGTGATATTTGTGCTTTTGGAGTTAATAATAGTTAAATTGGTAATACCTTAACCTCTTACACTTAAGCTATTTTGGAGAATTATGCCTGTTTTTGCCTACTTAAGCTTCCCATACCCACATGCAGAGGTGTATATACAAAAGATTGGCATAATTTTAAAGGAAACCTTTTAAAATTAAATAAAACACTGTTGAAATTGATTAAACTTATTGTATATATTGTCTGTGTTATAATAAAGACAAAAAAGAGGCGCTTTTTATTTTATTTTTTGTAAACTGACATTTGAAAGTGTATAGTTCAGGCCCTGAGTGCCTCAGCTCCCAGCAGACAATTGTATTTGTTTCCAACACATGTCAGGAAGCACAGGAAATTTATTTCTATCACAATCTATGCAACAGTTATTCTATTCCAACTGTAGGGAAGAATAAAACCATTTTTGTACAATTTCCGCCTACCCAAATTTATCCCCAAGTTTCAAGTCTCCCGAATAACAACATACAGTGGAATAAATGCAATATCTTGGTGTCATTTTAAAGAAAACCCTTTGAAATTACAAAAAAAAAAACTGCTGTAAGTGATAAATATTATTATATATGTTGTCTGTCCTAAGATGAACCATGTCAACACATTAGTTACACAATTGTACAATTGTATACAATGTGTGGGGGGGTACATAGTGTAATTTATGTGTACATAACTTTGGGACAGGAAAACAAATATAAGCTTTCAAATGGTACCACATTTTGGGTTATTGGTGCACACGAAGGGTTAAAAATTATAGGCACAATTTGAATATGTACATTTGGACCCGCCGACGGGTCCGCAGAGTTCAATATATGAACCAGTTCTCACTATTAACAAGTAGCTTATTAGCATGCCTATTATAAATATATATGTTTATTACTTATAAAGCACATATTTTGCATGGCCATATTCTACATGCCTAATTATACCGATACCTGCTCAATTTTATTCAGTTCTTGCGTGTTTGGCCTCTTTATTGTTACAATTAATGAAACTGGCGTGTGTAAACCATTATAGAATTTGCTTTGTATTCAGCATCAATCCAGCTCTTCACACAGCTTCCAACCTGAAGCTAAGCCACCTGTGCAGCTGGTGCCTGCTGCAGCCTGGACTGTGCCCAAATCCAAGCGGGGTGCTGGATTTATTCATACATCAAAACAGAGAGACAATCGACAGATCCTCACAGCAAAGCACCACCACCACCACGGCTTCTGTGCAGGAGAGTCGCTTAAAATAGGCTCCCACCAAGACTTGGGATGGGGATATAAACAAATATATTCTTTTATCTCCCAGAAAGGTTTAAGTACGAAACTTCATGCAACACTGAGAAATGTCAGATGCTTTAGAGGAAAGTTTGAGACATGGGTGTGAGGAAAGAGATGCTTCTTTGTGCTGCTATCAAGTTCTAGACAACAAGTGTCCACGCTGTGTTTACATATTGTCACTTGCGCAGAAACAGAAATCCTGCCTCAGCTTTCCCAGCCTGCTGCAAAGGAACAAGCGAGAATTATTTTGACTAAGCTGGGTTTATTGAAAACTATGACTTGATATTTCTTGTCTACTTGAAAGAAAAGGGGGAAATGTGTATGTGGGCGGCTCTGTGTGTGTGTTTTGTGTCTGACAGTGTCAGCGATAGTTGAACAATGTTTTTCATGTGCTTTAGTAAAGACTCAAGCTTGCAAACTCTCCAGAGAACATCTTATGCCTTAAGAATGTGTTGATGAGCAAAACCGATGTCAGGAGGTGCCATTTCAGCAGACATGTACAAACGCTGGCAGTCAGACTATTGAAAGATGTGCTGTGTTAGTGCTACAGTACATAATAAAAGTGCTAAATTTGTATATCAGCATTTAGACTTTGTTAATTAACATTTTTCTTTTTAATTGCTTTTCTTTAACAGATGTTTTGCATTTCAAAGCAAGCAGACTGCACTAAGGTTTACTTGGTTACACTCGAAGTTTGGTTTAAACTGCTTAGGTAAAATCAGTTTGCTTTGTAATGGAAAACATGATGAAATATTCAGGGTTGGGATTAAATTACTCAGCAAGGTATCTATATTCATGAGCAGAACTGCAAAATAGTGAGTATTAGTCAGTTTAAAATAATTAAATAGGCAGAAAATCACTTAACTGTTAAGCATTTTTTATCATTGTTGTTAATAATATAATATATAAGGATTATATAATGATATAAGTGACTACTAATATTAATGCACAATATATTTTTGTTCTAAATGCCACATGGGAAGAAATCAAACTATAGATTAACCATATGTGACTAAATGTAGGTCAGGTTACTAATGTATGCCTTCAATATATTTGTATATTTAGTTATCACTATTCTATAATAAGGGGTTAATAATAAGCTGTATAGAATCATAATTATAGCTTTTAACTGCTAATAATTAATGGTATTGTTTAGTCAGTACCCTGGGCAGTTGCAAATGATTAATCAATGCTTTCATATGAGCATAGTTAATTACATTAGTCATAAATCATAACCTTTTATTTTCTACAACCACGAACATGTTTTTGTTCCTCAAGCGTTTTGATTGCACATTTTCCACAGAGATCTATGATCCTTCACATAATTGTGTTTTATTTTTTTTTTTGTATCTTGTAAATAAGCCTAAGGTCAATTTTCAGTAAACAAGGCTGCCATGCACACATATTGATTAACACAAAGAAATTCATTTAATTAACAAAAGTTCATTCACAAAACTGAGGCCCACAGTGCTCATCTAGAGGCGGTGTTTCTTATCGTCTGAAGCCGGTACTCTTTTTCTGCTTTTCAGCCCTTTTGTTGAAGAGAAAAATCTATTTAAGTGGCTGAAGCTCTGACACAAAGCAAGAGCAGAAAGCTGTAGAATCTGCTGGCTTAATTGATTATTTGCGCAGCGCTGTATATCAGCGAGGTGCAGCATACCCTTGGGAAATAATGTAAAACAGATAACAAGATCAAATGTGGAAGAATTGCTTTCTACTGCCAGCTTTATTAATCTGTTTCTCTCTTAGTCAAAATGGCTTTTTTTCCCCTCTCCACTATGCAGGTTTTCGCATTAAGGCAAGGTACGCCTCTGCGTCCCAAGTAGCATAAAAGCTATAGCTGAGGGAGGTTTTATGAAGCTGTTTTGATTTGAAGGAATATGGGTGGCTCATGATTTCAGCAGCAGCTTAGCATTCGAGCTGTGTGTAGCAGGGAAATTGAAAGGGTTTAGCTGCGTTTTGGCTTGCTTTTTAAGAATTAGAATTGGAATTATTCAGTGACAAGATGCTTTAGAGACTTCATGTACTTTAAAACTGAGCTGCAAGGACATTTGCAGACTCAAACATGCTCTTATTTTGGCCTTGAATGATCAGGCTGGTGGCAAATACACAACAGATTTACACCAGTGAAACAATCGTGTACATGGCCTTGTACAGTAGGTTCACCTTTTATAGTCGAGATGCTGCGAGTGTTTGTATTAAATCCAAATCAAACCAAGTGCTCTCTAATTCCACATTCTCTCATAGTGCATTTACATAATAAAAATTGCATAGCAGTCTCACAATCTACTAGACATCCTTCCTCAAACATCTCTCTAAGCCATTTCCAACTCTGTAAACTGATTTGTTTTTCTTATTCATGGGGTCTTGCGGCACATCAGACATGACTGTAATTGCCTTCCTCTCACCAGGGAGCTTCTTGTTTCTCATTCTGAAGTTTATTCTCTATTTCATGTCACCAAGGCAAAGAGAAAGATGGCACCCTGGGAGAAATGACACTCCCTCCATCACCAAGAGGAGAGTGAAAAGATAAGAACTGTGGATAAATATCTGGCAAATGCGCAGCCCGAAAGGATTCCAGCACAATGCTCTTGCTTTAAAATGAATGGGTGTTTATAAGTACTCTTCCTGTGAGTTTGGGAAAACTGTGGCAGTTTGCATTAGTGTACGCACTGAAATGCACAAACGAGCTAATGTTAGTCAGAGGGACCATCTGGATTGCCTGTTTTTATGAAATCAACTCTTTGGATTACTCTGTTTCTAATTGAGCTGCTTCGTTTACTGCGCTGGTGCTGCTCTAAATGGCCAGTTTATATTGACTGCTAAAAGGGCTGCTCACCCCAGGAGGTGATGATCTACAGAGCGGCAGGAAGTGGGAATGAACCTCAGGTTATTTACGTCAGCACTCCCTCAAATCAAACCTCTGCAAAAGCGCGATCCTTGGCAGCTGTATGCAGCTCTGCATCTGCCTGTAATTTCAACTCTTCCAGAATCAGACCCTGTCAGGTGTAATTACGCAACAGATGAAGGTACCAGGCTGGTGGTTTTCCCTTTTTACAAACTAAATCTGCAGGCTTTAGTCTAGAAAGAAATGCAGTCATTATTAAATCTTTGTTTTTCTATCGCTTTTTGAGGAGTTTTAGGTTACAGGGCTCAGAATTGATTTTTTTTGTGTGTGTGTTTGTCAACAAGCTCCGCTCTCTGCATCCATGAAAGGAGGAGGGATAATGTCAGCTCAGCTTAATATATTTCTAATGGATGTTTTATTTTCAGCCTGAGGGTGCGTCTGAAGTGTTTGGACACTTGGAGATTTGAGGGGGTGGAAGAATACCTGGGAAATGCAGCCAGTTTTGCAACAAGATATATGGAAACATTCATAATGCCATTTCAGCTGTCTGCTTGGTTCAAGAAAGCATTTTCATTGAATTTTCTTGCTTGCTTTTTATATGAGCTCACGTTTTTCATCATCTAAGGCTTTAAATGGTTGTGCAAGGTAAGGTGATGAAATTATGGATGATTCACCAAAATAAAATTATTCTGTCATCATTTACTCTAATGTTGCTTAGATCCAACATTCTTCAAAATGTCTTCATTTGTGTTCTGCAGAAGAAGAAAAAAAGACATGATGGTGAGTAAATGATGACATAATTTTCTTTCTTTTTTGGAGGATGGGTGGAGTCATCAACTATTATTTAAATTGATCTCTTGCTGTTAGCTACTAACGCAGCCTCACTGTGTTTTAGCGTTCATATCACCATCCATAATAACAGAAAGCTTTAATTATAATCTGAAATTCCTCATATGATCACATCAAGTTGGTTAGCAAGGTAAAGTTTTAGAATTAGGTACTATTTGATGTTATGCAAATCCATCAGTGGTCTGTTAGGGGTCTGCTCTGGTTCTCCTCACTTCACCGTCACTGAAGGATGAAGCAGGTTTACAGGTTAAATCAATTCAACATTGCTAAAACGCTGCATTAACATTACATCCACCTGCATGTATCGAAATGCAAAACAGTTTGAACTGGAAAAATTAAAAGCCAGCCACTTGTGTAATTAAATGCCCAAGAAAATGAAGTATACAATACAAATATCAGTTTAGCAATGTGATTTACTACATTCTGTTGTTTTATAAATGTTCTATTATAATAAATGCATTGGCATTTGCATTGGTGGTGTTCGTAAAACAAATACCAAAGATGCAGTGTCATTGTGTATGAATGCAAAGCATTTTCTTGTGTCTTGATTTAAAGTTTCTTTGACATTTTTTTTTTTTTTATTGAAATATATTTTAAAATGTAATTAATCCTTTGTGACACAAGCTAAATCTTTCAGCAGTGATAACTTCACTTGATCCTTCAGAAATAATTTGCTGTCTATTAAACGTTACTTTTTGATCAGTTCAACACTATATTTATTATATTTATTCGTTAATAAAAAAAAAATCCTTTTTCAAAAGGTGTGTAAAACCTCACGTGTGGTCTAAAAAGGACACCCAAGCGCTCACAGAATATCGGTTTGACAATCCCCAGTTGAAACAGGTTGGCGGTGGGCAGAATCGATACGCATCTGGTCATAGAATTGGCTGTAAAGTTATTATGTATTCCATTAGTGGTCTAAGGTGCTTAGTAGAAGCCTTCAAAAAGGCAATACACACAAGCCTTCCAAGCCTTTTGTTCTATTCTTGGATTACTCTGTGTAATTTGAGGTCAGAAATAAAAGAACGCCTTGGGCCCACTTTATGCACATAGCTGAGTTTTTTTCCCTTCTGTTTCAGACAGTTATTCCAGCTATGTATCATTAGATGAAGATGGCTGAAATTGAAATGGCGTTTTGCAGTATTGCTTCTTAAGAACCATACTTTGTACTTGACGCACAGACCTTAAAAAGAACAAAACAAAAAGACTTAAAAGCCCAGAGTACATACTTTGCTAATGCCTGGTGAGCAAGGTCAGGATATTAACCTCACAGCGTGTTCTTCAGATGAAGTCTGTATTATACCTACATCGTTGTCGGGTTAATTACTGGGCTTAGAGGCACAAACCTGCTGCTTATTTTTAGTGTGACCTTATAGTGAATGCCCTGTCTTATATACAAAAAGAAGTGCTTTTCTGATTGCTGCACAGCCAGAAATTAGTGGAAGTTTTTCCTGAATAATAAAGACATGATCTTTATGGTGAGCTCAACTGTAATGCTTTTATTATTATTATTATTTATTATTATTTAAGCTGTCTCGTATTTAGCACAACCGTGAATTTGAATTGGCCGCACAAAACAGGAAGCTGGATTGGAATGACAGGAAGAGGAGCTTACTGAATTGCAAATCAACTCAGCATTCTGAGAAATGCCTGGTCTACAAAACATTTATAAAATTTGATAAGCTGTCAGTCATCCAATCTGTCTGTCTTTGTGTCTACAAGGCTTTTTGAAATCTTTTAAAACTTTCTCAGTTTATCAAGCCTGTACTTTGCATTTGGCTTTCTTTTTCTATTACAACAAACAAATAAATACATTTGTTTTATGAATTTTACTGAATGTTTATTTTAATGTTTCTTTCTTAAATTTCATACTTCTTCCAATTTCTTCCTTTTTTACGTACTTTCAAATACAGAATTCATCCCTGAATTTCTGATTGTCACTTCCTTATATTTCTCTTTTCATTATCTTTTACCTAGGCTGAAGTTCAATTTAAATACAGGAATTTCAATTACAAAAGCAATTCAGTTTTAATTGGTGCACAGTCCTGATATCACTATTTTTAAACTATTGATTGATTGATTTGTTTGGTAACACGTCAGAATAGGGGTTCAGAATAATGCATTAGTTAAGCATTAATTAATGGTTAATTTGTTCACAAGTAAGCATTAGTTGAAAAAAACACACTAGTAATTAATGATTAACTTAACATTTTAATCATTATTTAGTAGTGTGTTTTTGCTCAACTAATGCTTACTTTTGAACAAATGAACCATTAATTAATGCTTAACTAATGCATTATTCTGAAGTGTTACCATTTGTCTTTGATTTAGTTTTACTCTATATTGGAAGAGATGGAGCTGTCAAGCTCCAAAAGGCAGAATAAAACGACTATATATGTAGTCTGTTTTCCAGCTCTTACCCTTTATCGATTGATTTAAGCATATTATTGATGCATCCTGATGTAGTATTTTCTCTTTGTTTTCTATCAGATCATACCGGTAGTGTTTCCATCATGAGACTGGTGTTAAAGTACCTGGACAAGATGAGGTGCTTCCGGAAACGTTCCACCATTCCTTTTCTGGTGGCTCTCATTACCTTCCTGCTCTTCATAAACCTCTACATCGAGGATGGCTATGTGTTGGTGAGTTTGTTTTCCTGTTAAAATCCAGCAGGTAAATTACAGAGGTCAATTTATTTACAACATCAGTGGAGCAGATAACAAGACAATAGTGGGCTTCACAACAACTTGACTACTGTTTTTGCATGTGATTTAGCATTAATTATCTCTGTGCTGAAAAGTTATTTTGTTTAAATGCTTTAATTACCAAATGTTGCGTGTAAGACTGCCGGTGCCGTGTTGTGCATGTATAATTATCAGAGCTCACTCTGCAGCCTATTTAAAATTTCATGATGTAGAGGCAGTCCAAATGCAAGAGACACATTTATTATTCATTAGGCCAACTTTATGATCAAAACTTTGTGATCATAACATGTCGTGTGTGTTTGTCTGTTGAATTATTCAAAGGTTGTACCCATTTTGACTAAGTCACTTTTCTAAATAACCCCCGTTTAATTGAAATACAAACACCGTCACAGCCAGCAAAAAAAAAGAATGTAATGTGCGATCAGTTCATGTGTGCTAAAAAAGCGCCCAAGTATAGCAATGATGCCATCTTTTAATACAATTAAAAATTCAGTGAGTAATATTGTGTGTACAATTAATTATTCAAAGGCCATCATTTACATTTAATGAGATTATACAAGAGTGTGCAAGAATATTGCCAAGTTTAAAAATAATGACGGGCAGCGCTGACACTTAAAGATGCAAAAGGAGTCTTAGCATTTCATGTCCATGTATTCTGGAGACTCTTTCTAGCTGTGACAAACTTTGACTTACTTTTGACTTGTGACAATTGTCTTGTCATCTGTTTCAGGAGGAAGACAAACATCAGCTACGAGAAACCTCAATGCATCCTCTGAACTCCGAGCGATATGTTCACACCTTTAAAGATATCACCAATTTTTCTGGAATGATCAATGTGACTTATCGTTACCTCGCTGGAACACCTTTACCTCGAAAGAGTAAGACCGCTTTCCTTCGTAGACATCAGTATTATCAGAACACACTTGGTTTAAAAAAATTATAAACAAATAAATAAAAGAATTATGTACAATATGCAAAACTGCACAACTCTATTGTTTATTCATTTATTAAAAACAAAAAGTTCTGGTAACACTTTATAGTTAATAGGTAATAGCTATTAATTATGCCTTTTATTTATTATATTCTTTATAGTTAGAGCAGTAGTTGTTAAATTTACATATTGGATGGGATTAGGGATGTGCTTAATTAGCACTAATAAATGGATAATATTCTAGTAGTATGCATGCTAATAAGCAACTAATAGGTGTAACTATAAAAAAGTGTTACCCAAGTTCTGAACATTCATAAAATTAGATCATTTTACGTCCTAAACAAAATGAATACATTTAATAAATTAGCAGATAACAAGTTCTTCCTTTAATCTTATATTTAACAAGATCGAAAAAAAATTAGCAATTGGTTAAGAGCATTATTTGAGATATTGAAAAACACCTTGTATGTACCTTTTAATACTAAATATTTATTTAATATAAAGAAATTTTTCACAGACTTCTCTTTAGTATTCACAATGTAGACAAGGTGTCAGATCAATTCAAGGCATACATTCTCTTACTCTATGATTTTTCATGTTCTTTCAGAGTATCTCACCATTGGATTGTCATCTGTGAAAAGAAAACGAGGAAACTACCTGCTGGAAACCATCAAGTCCATTTTTGACCAATCAAGCTACGAAGAGCTCAAAGAGATCGTTGTGGTTGTCCACTTGGCAGACTTTGACCTGGCATGGTGCGAGAGCCTAGTTCAGGAAATCTCCAGGAAGTTCGGCCACCATATAATCGCAGGGCGGCTGCTAGTTATCCATGCACCTGAGGAGTACTACCCGTCTCTGGATGGGTTGAAGAGAAATTACAATGATCCAGAAGATAGAGTACGCTTCCGTTCCAAACAGAATGTAGATTACGCATTCCTGCTCAACTTCTGCACCAACCTGTCAGACTTCTACATGATGTTGGAGGATGATGTGCGCTGTTCTCGAAACTTCCTCACTGCCCTGAAGAAAGTGGTGGCCTCTAGAGAGGGATCATATTGGGTGATGCTGGAATTCTCCAAGCTGGGCTACATAGGGAAGCTGTACCACTCGCAAGACCTTCCCAGACTTGCCCATTTCCTGCTCATGTTCTATCAGGAGATGCCTTGCGATTGGCTTCTTATCCATTTCCGAGGCCTGCTGGCCCAGAAGGATGTGATTCGCTTCAAACCTTCCCTTTTCCAACACATGGGCTACTATTCCTCTTATAAGGGGGCAGAAAACAAACTTAAGGATGATGACTTTGAGGAAGACTCCCTTGATATCCCAGACAACCCACCTGCCAGTTTGTATACAAACATAAATGTATTTGAGAGCTATGATGCTGCCAAAGCTTACAGTAGCGTGGATGAGTACTTTTGGGGCAAAGCTCCATCCACTGGGGACTTTTATGTAATAGTGTTCAACAAGGCAACAAAAATCAGCAAAATCAAGATCATCACGGGAACAGATGATCGGCAGAATGATATTTTGCATCACGGAGCTCTAGAGGTGGGGGAGAAATTAGTAGGAACCAAAAAAGGAAGGCAGTGCTCCTCCTATATAACTTTAGGGGAGTTTAAAAATGGAAACATTGAGGTTCATGATGTGGACCACAAAATAGCATATGATATTGAGTGTGTTCGCATTGTGGTAACGGCAAGTCAGAAAGAATGGCTTAT
Source organism: Enteromius viviparus (assembly GCA_032353835.1). Taxonomy (NCBI): domain Eukaryota; kingdom Metazoa; phylum Chordata; class Actinopteri; order Cypriniformes; family Cyprinidae; genus Enteromius; species Enteromius viviparus. Next base: position 6,884,344 of record JAUCNO010000318.1, on the reverse strand, counting down.
CATTAGAGGCATAAGCCTCTGGACTACACAAGGTGGCAGTCAATGAGAACTTTTTTGAACCGTAGCTAAAGGCACAAGTATGTGTTTATTTATCTATTTATTTATTTATGTGATTTTTTAAATTATTTATTCACCTGAAAAATCTGTATTTATTCAAATTTGTTCATTTATTCAGACTTTTAAAGGCAGTGTAAGATTTCACACATCTGAAGCATTTCAGCTTATTCTGACATTATTCTGATATATATTCTTTTTGCCCCTTATATTTACCCCGGACCTATTTATTTATTATTTGTGAAGCTACATACACACACACAAACACACAGACTTTTATTAAAAGTTTTTCTTGATTGAAGCAGAGGTCTTTTTAGGTTTATGCTTAAAAAGAAAATATTTGTACCAGTAAAGTAAGAAAAAAAACACTTCATAACTTTAATAAACTTTAATAAACTTCTAAATCAAAACGTTCATGAAAAACAACTCTGATTTAAGATTAAAAATTTAGACTTTCTTTTTAGTGAAGCTGTTTTCCATGTTTTAACAGACATATTCTATTATAAGTCATTGAAAAATCTGCTTAAACTGAATTGTAAGCACTTCATTTCAGTTACTTTAAGTAAATATTTCTATTTTTTGGGTTTGTTTACTCTTTTCTTCTATACCTCTAAATACTTGCATATCCTGCTCTCCTTTCTGCCAACACAGGGTCAATTTTGCCTTGAAAATACAATGTATTGTGGCATGAATCTACTCAGCAACATTTCATACCGTCTCCTCACTGAATGATAACAAAAAAATGTTATTCAATCAACTTTTGGCCAAAGGGTCTCTTTAGTGTAGCTCTGTTTTGTTTATGCATTTCTTCAGAGGCATGGAGTGGAACAGTGTGGCTATTCGCCCATCTTCTAAAGTGTTGTGATTGGACAGTACAGTGACAAATGAGGCAAACCTCCTTCCCCTTTTCAGTATTTTCCTCCTATCTTTTGCTCAGTGCAATTTTACCAGGGTAAATTGGATTTTGTTTGGCTCATTCCCCTATAAAATTACACCAGCAACAACCACCCTAGTGCAGACCGTTCTCACAGCAAACCCCTGGCTGGTATTGTCGGCCACTCCATTGAAATGCAGTTTTTTGTGAGTGTATGCACCATAGACCATATCTTTCACTATGAATATTTGTTTACCTTTTGTTTACCCAAATTACTTTGTCACTAGATTTTTTTGAAAGACATTAAAACTTGGTTTTGCAACCATCTAATTACTCTGTTAGACTGAACATGTCACATGAAAAATGCAATAATAAGACAACTGTTTACATGACTGTAATGTTGCAGAATGTGTTTTCTCCTGTTTTAATTTCCTTATTATAAGACAAGGTCTTTTTTTTGTTGTCTTCTTCATGTTGTCATCGTACTGCATAGTTCATGTGTGTAGTAGTTGGTTTTAGTATCATAAAAATAACCTGTACTTTGCATGATTTTTGCAGTTGTCTTTTCCAACACCCAAGATACAAAATTGACATTGCATTTTTGCTTTGCACCAACACGTGTCAAAAGTTAGCTTTGCCATAGTTATCAAGAAGCCATTACTAGCACTTTTTTTTCAGGCTAGAAATGTGTTACGTTGCTGTATACATTAACTTTCATTCCAGAACTGCACTGTTTCCTTGTCAGTTTTTTTTTTTTTATTATTCAGTTTATTGGAAGTGAATACCTCTTGCCCAGTTGTATTTGTGAATGGTCTTTTGGATGCATTTCAGACTTCTATGGCTATTTAATGTCACGGTATGTTTTCAATAGTTTTGTAATGCTTTCTTGTGAGCAAAGCACAGGTCCATTTTTTTTAAAAAGCCAGCTAAATTTTAGGGCTGGCGGTGTAATAAAATGTTACAAATGAAAATATTGGAAGGTTTTGTCTTCCCAATAAAACAACTGACTAAATAATTGTTCATGCATGAGCTAGGAAAGAATGCCGCAGTGTTAGTATGCCTGTCGGTTTTAGGCTTTATGACTTGTTTTTCAAGTGTCTACTCTGAACTTGACTGGCATTGTACTGTACTTGATTTGTAATTTTACTGTACTAATGCTACATTTACAGCAATGGACATCTCACATATTGTGCTGCATAGGTGAAGAGAATGTGTTATGATGTAGAGTTCTGTTGTATTTTTCCCACACTGTTTGTCACATGGTACTGTAACTATATTGTAAAATGACATATATTTTTTTACATTTATCATTAGAACTGTTTGCCTTGTATATTGTCCCTAAATATACATTGACTCAAGTGCTGAGTTGACAAAATTGAATGCCATTTCATCATTGAAAATCCGAAGATTGTAAAGTAAAACTCTTTTGGGAAAAAAAACTTTTTTAGTAGAGGTCTAAATACATTTGCATGCAGATGCACACATCTCTCTTGCATTAAACTTGATGGATGCATGGTATTAGCCAGCATGGATCCACTTGAATATTCCCTGATTTATAAGTTCACAGGCCTGTTTTTGTTTGTATACAGGTGAAAACAATTTCAAATAAGCCACTCTATTCAGAAATTCCTCTCTACTGTGGAAATAAACATTAGCTTGTGTGATAAAGTATATAAAGTAATTTTAGAGTCTTAAAATGATCACAGATGTCAGTGGATTCTATCAAACCGTGGCCCAAAGCAGTAGCTGCCTCATGCATTATTTATTTGTTTATTCATATGCTTTGTGTCACGTTAATACATTCATAATGAATTTACAGTGCTTAGGCTATTTGGCTGGATTTACTGTTTCTACTCTATAGTATATTACTTCGGCTTAGAGTATTTTGTAGAAACAAACAATATATGATTTTCTCTTAAAATGATTTTGGTTGTTGCCCAAGTTAAAAAGAAGAGCAAACATAATCATATATTATACACACAGTGTAACAAATGTTTCCTAAAGGCTGTGTAATTGCAGTGTTTTCCCTTTGAGTAAATGGTGGACTGCATTTTTGGGGCACTGATAAATTGATAAATTCAAATAATGTTATGCAACTAAGAATGCAGTTGTGCATGGATAACCTGGCACGTGAAATAATTTTCATATCTGCTTTTGACATTTTTTGCTAATTTGACAGATGCCAACATGCAATTGTTTTTTTTCAAGAACCATGAACAAACTATAGACGAACAGTACAGTTTTTGATATTAAAACTAGGCCTTTTTTCTTGTCACAGACAGATATTGTACAAGATTTATTGACTTAAATTTATTGACTTAAATCCTTTCTGTTTCACCGGTCAGAACTTCTATTGCTTGTCCATATTTGTCTGTATAAATAAAAACAAAGCAGCCTTAATGTGATCTCTGTATCAAAACATGCTGATACTCATATATCTTTATTGTTGGTCATGACAGCTCAAAGGCATCCTCTGGCTTTGTGGATAAATGGACCACACCATTTGAAAGTGTTTTCAGAACTTGTTAAGTATATATAAATGATAATCCTTAACAAAACGTAGCATACTTCAAGTTTATTTCATGTAGTAAAGTTCAAGTATACTTTATGTAGTAAGTATGCAAGTATCAGTACTAGCAGTATACTCTAAGGGCCAGTTCCCCGGATAGAGATTAGATTGAGCCAGGACTAGACCTTATTTAGAATTTTTAGAAACATGTCTTACAAAAATGCATTATCTGTGAGCATTTTAAGAGCAAACAATGACAATAATGTGTTCTAGGATATCTCAGTGCAAGCTTTTTCCAGTTTAGACAGCTCCATTAACTTTTTAAGGTAAACAATTAGGACTAAAAGCCCTAATGAAGCTGGACAAATTCACCAGAGCTCACACGACTGACAGGTATGTTCTGATTTATTAAACCTCATTATAAAATGCCTCAGTCCTGTTTTGATTGTGCATGTTTTCATTTGATTCCTTAACTTAATGCATTACTGTAAAGAACATTTAACCTACGCTTTCTTAATCTATATATTGATATTTTTCTATAAAAGGGATAGATTTTGACAGTACAATGTGCAGTAAAGCAAACTGACAAACATTACTGTACATTTTTGACAGCTGAGACCATAAAAGTGTTGAGAAATCAAAATAAATTACCAAACGAAATTACACTGCTGGCACCGTTTATGTTTCTACAGTATATATCCTAATTGTCTTTATTCAGCCTTTGCTAATAATGTTGGATATTAATGTATTAGGTCTGTATAATAATATTGCTTTCAGTGTGTTTCATAGTTCTAGTCATAGTCCCCTGCCTTTATTGTTGCTGTGATGATTTGAGCTGATGTGTGAGCTCGCGCTCTCGCTCCTTTGCGAGCAGGCAGGACACGGCAGCGGAATTAGATGAATAAATATTTATTAAACAAACAAAAAGGAAACGCGGTGAGCTACATGGATAGACATCAAATGTAAAACACTTCAGTTTACAAACAGACGCTAGACGATACACAGGGAGTCAACTAAATACAATGAGTAATCAACAGAAAAGGGAAGACACCTGGAAACACGGCTGGAAGGGAGTGAACAGTGATGAGATGGGCGGGGTTACAAACAAGACGATGAATGAATACAATTGGATACAATTTGATTCAAATGGTTCCGAAAATGGTGATTCGACATCCGCGTCAGGGGAGGGCGGTGCGCGGGGCCGTGTAGGTGGGTCGATGTCCGCAGAGATCTACGCATCCATAGCGTGGAACAGTTCAGGCTGCTCGTGACTCGGGCGACGGCTCTGGAGAGAACGACTTCTTCCCATATGGGACCGGTAAGTCATTAAACAGAGTAACACTGCCGACTTCCATGGCAAGTCCCCCACGTCCGGAAGCTCCACGGCAGTAAGTCTTTGGGCGCGGCTGTAGAAAACACCCGCCAGCACTGAGTCGTTGAGACCCAAACGTTTGGCCAGATCGCAGTAGCCGTCCACGCATTCCTCAAACATCGGATTAGAGGATTAGACATGGATATCCATGTCGGCTATCTTGGTCCGGTCACATCCGGTTAGATAACCAATGCTGCGTCCGAAATCGCTTACTTCCCTGCTATTTAGCAGGCGAAAAACAGCATGCGAGGCGAGTAGTATGTCTGAATTAGCATTCGAAATTCAGTAGGCGAGAAGTACCCGGATGACCTACTACTTCCGGCCGAATTCTGTAGTAAGCATACCA
>JAUCNO010000318.1:6844127-6868193 GCA_032353835.1 Enteromius viviparus | reverse complement strand
TCTGTATGTAATGCCAAAGTATCTATAATTTCGTTTCTTTTTTATTAAGTTAATTTAGAAAAAAAAGTTTGGAGCATATTTATATATGTGTGTGTTTTTGGTTAACTCATATCAGTCTCAATCCAGATGTACCTGTAGATGCTAAATCATTTCCTTAAACTGAAAGTTCAAGCAAAATTATTTGCTTAATTTGGTTCCCACTTTGCTTGTTTATGATTTTGGACAATCGGTGGTGGCTTTGAGAGTATTGTGGTGCATTTTATTTATTTTATTCTGTTATGTGATTGGTTAAAATCTGTTTAATAATTTCTGATAATAATTTCCAAATTTTTTCACAAGAAAACTGTTCGAATTTTTACTTTAAAATGCAATATTTAATTAAATTATTACTTGCCATTTCTTTATAAATATTTCTGAAATCTACTAGCATAGCATTTCTTCTCACCATGGACGTAAAAAAAAAGGCTTCCTTCTGTGAAATAATAATATGATTTTTCATAAAGAGTTTTAATAAGTATGATTTAATTACATTGGAAGAAAAATAAATATACATTAAATAAATAAATAAATTTAATAACTCTTGAATTGACTGCTGTTTTATTTACATCGTCCATCCCATAATGAAGAAGAAGGGATTGACTTCTGAAGCACATTAATAAATAAAGTTTCAGCTAAAACAGAACATACAATTACTATATCACTACTGTAATACTACAACATTGAAAACAGACACATATTCACAAAATGTAAAAATGTCTTTCCATCTAAGGGTCTGGGGAATCAGTAATACACGCTTCTCTTCAGAATGTACGGCCGTCTCGATTTATTGGTGCGCAGTTGCCTTTTAAGTATATATGGGGATTTCCTCTTCAGTGGACTGTCGCTGTTTTGGTCCAGCTCCAGATATTCTTGGTCTTCTTGAAGCTGAAATGAAAGACAGAATGGTTAAACTGTTCCCCCCCCAACAAAACTCAGATTATTACAGGGCTGAAAATCACAGCAATTGGGTGGACAATGCTGTCAATCAACCGCCATGTCGTGACTGATGCGTACTACATCGCCCGGCTCTTTCTAATCATTTCTCCTCAGAGCTGCACTGGAGTGTGCTTGAATGAGATGTGATGTCTGAGTCTACTTCTCAAAATGATAGGGCCACACTTAAAAGGCAAGGGCAATTTTTATTTATTTAATAAAAAAATAATACATATTTATGGGGGGGGGTGTATTTGACATATCAGTGTGTCCTGTGATGTGACAGCAAGAATAAATAAATATAAACCTCTCTCATGCTATTGTAACTCTAAAGATACATTTTTATCAAGTTATTTGTATATACATTTTTATTTTATACATTTTTGCTGTGTCACACCATAGGACTAATTTTTTCCAATTTTTTAACTACCCATATATGATTATGTATTCTGTTTTAAATAAAATAACTACAATTGCAATTAAAACATAATAAGTGATTTACTACAAAAACAATTACTAAAATGAAAACTGAATAAAAACTTCAAATCTTTAGCGAAATCCACAATATTATCTCGTAGCATATTAAAATAACACTTGAATAAAAATCATCAGCTAAATGACAAAAATTAGAATGTTCATAAACCATTTGGCCTTTTTAGGAAAGCAATCATTTTTAGCTTGTGTTGTAATCAATTTGGCAGCATTTTTTTTTTTAAGTAAATCTGCATTAATCATTTATCTTTATTTAAAAAAAAGTGGGATATACCACCTTATATATTTAAACATAAAAAAACAGTCCTAATAAACTGTTAGGTGAATAGAGAATAAACTGCTAAGCTGACTTCATATTAGAGCATGCCACTGTCTCAGTACCTAACAGTGTTTTCTCTCACCTCTCTAGGCTGCAGGACCCTGCAGAGGTTCTGAAGGTCATGCATTTCCTCAAGCATTTGGGCGAGGGAACCTGCAACCCTCTGGTCATAGTCAGCCTGAACGTCTGCTTCCTCCTGCTGCTCCTCGTTGCCCCAGGCCTCCTGCCACGACTCCCCGAGACGGTTCATCATCCTGCACACATCCTGGAGCGGCAGCTGCCACAGGGGGGCGATGTGCTTGCTCTGCTTTACCTGCACACACAGTGAAAGAGCAAAAATGTTTACTTTCAATGACATAATCTCACTCTCAGCTTTATATCAGCTGTCTACGGCCATTACTATATTCTCAGCCACTTACAGGGTGCCAATACCGGGTAAGCGCATTTTGAGTATTCCCTAGTGTTTTTATTGGCCTTCACAGAATTAGTCTAACAAGATCAAGGCCTGGTGTGATATCTGGAAAGCTGTTTTCAACCTGTTGACTGTAAGTGTTTCGAAGTCTTATATTACACTGTTCTTTAAAAACACAATCACCTTTGAGTTGTAAGTGAGTAATTCAAACATATTAAAATGAAAGGTCTTTTTTATTAAATAACAGAGGGAAATGTCACCTGCATAAGACCCGCGGCTTTCTGCCAATAAAGTAACTATTTCACTACATTTAATTAGACTTGCCAGCTGACATTTTAAAGGCAATAGCCTTAAAGACATTATATTTAATGCCAGTATTTAAAGTCATAATTTTTAATTAACTCTGCAGTAGAGAGGATGTCTGTATGGAAAGATACAAAGCCAGAAATGTGGTCGGGGTTAAAAAAAATCTAAAGACAATTACAAACACTGTGATGCTACACAATTCTCTATTGATAATGGACAACAGTCAGAGGTACTGACAAAAGATAATGGATGTTAATGCAGTGCAAAACATTGCTCAATGAATGAAGGCAGCTGAGCGTCATTTCAGGCAATGAAACATCATTTGGTCCACCAATAGAGCGTAAAAGCTTCATCCGTTTTGCTTTATGAGTACACCGCTTCTGATAAGCTGCCTGATTGGGAGCATCTCTTTTGTTAATGAATAGTTTACAAAACATGTAATTTTGTGTTACATTTAACAGCAGTTAGCAAATACATTTGTGGACTGTTGAATGACTAAAGCACAAATCTAATTTTACTATAAATCCATGAAAGTCCCTCTCCAAATGTCTTAGTACACAGATTTAATGCTTGTGATGGTAAAATTTAAAGCCACAATACCATGCTGTATTCTTAAAAGCAGAAACTATGAAATAACCATGAGTTTCATTTAAAATTCAGTTGCCCCACAGTCAAAGGGCATATCTATATTAAGGCCCCTTATAAGGCCAGTATAGCCTCTGTTGGCTTGCACTCAACAGGTGTTTTAAAAGCAAGAATGTACCTTTGATGTGAGGAGACTTCTCAGTACCTCTTCCTCTATTGCCCTTTTTCCCTGGTCTATATCTATAAGAGAGTAAAAGAGAGAGAAAACATACAATGTTGACATGTTTTAAGGATAGGACTGAGCATATACACATCAAAGTACAGAGAAACCAGACCACTTTCTTGTCTGCAGCAGAGGGTCTGTTGTAATTCAATAAGATCTAAAGAAAATGTGGAATGGGTCTGTATTTCATATTATTCATATATGGGTAGAACCATGCGATACATCACTCGCCCAGCATCATGTTTAAATGTATATGGTTAAAATGACTATAACACATTTAGAGCATTAAGTGAGTGAAAACTGTGATTCTGCAATATAAAGCACAAACTTGTTCTTCGGCGAATGTGTCCAAAATCAAAGGACATCTATCAGATATCATTTTCATAAGTGTCTATCTGATTCTATCAATTTGAAGTTATTTCTTTATTCAGTACTAATAAAATGATCTTGATATTATAGCCTACTGAATATTTTAGTATTAGTTGGATCAAGGTATAGCAGATCATCACAGTAAAAGACCGTAAAAGACAGAATATTGAAAATCATCATCATCATAAAATGTTGCCTTCTTAAAGATTAGTCATTTGGAATGGTAATATGCTTTTTTAGAGAAGTAAAATCAGTCTGTGTAAATTGATAAAAGTGCACCTACCTGAACACAGTCCATTACACAATAAAAAAAGGAGGATAACGGAGGTCAGCTGCATCTGCATTTTCTTAGTAGTCCCACAGTTTCTGCACATTCAAGCTGGGCCCAAGTCCATAGGGTTAAAGGTCATAAAATAGTATGAAAACGGATGGAGGAATATGAGAGATAAGTTGTAAGAGCGTTACAGAGACAGAGAAAGAAAATTGCAGCGTGTCCCTGCAGAAGTCACGATGCTGTTTTCTTGGTTTCTTATCCAACCTGTTTGCTGTGTCTTCTCTTGGCTTTCTCAGAAGTGAAGTGAGGAATGGCGGGCTCCATTCCTCCCGGTATATAAGAGCCTCTATGATGTCAGAGGAGCGCACTATCGTTCCTACCCCTCCCTATCCATCTCCATATCTCTCCCTCTCCATCCCTCCCTCCGTGCCCCCTTGTCCTGTGTCACGATGACATCAGCAAACACCTCAGAACCCACTTTGATTGTTGACGTCAAAACTTTTCATAAATGCTCATTTGATGTTCCTGCCTTCCTTCTGGTGAAGGGAGGGTGAGTGAAGAAGTGGATTTGTGATTAGTTTTTAGAGAAGCCTGATGATTAAAGTTGGAGAGGATGTGAAATGCTTTCATCTGAACTTATTGTTATTGACGGTCTTCAAGAGTGACCTATCTTAGGCTTTATTGTTCAATTGCACAATAACCCAATAATAACTCTTATTGTCCATCATTCTTTCCATTGTTTTAGGTTGCTCAAAATGTGCTAAGATAAAATGGAAACTGTGTGATCTTGAAAGATTCACTCTGTACAGTTTGTAATGAAACAGCCTGTGCTTTTGATTGTTTCCAAAAACAAATAGTCTGTCCAGATATATAATAGCCAATGTCAAGGTTGAATTATTATGATGCATTACAATTCATCATTATACAGTAAAAGACCAGGGACCGACAGTTTAACAAATCAATATCACACATAAGCACCAAAGGTGTGTTGGATTCTGTGTAAAAATAGGTCATCCTGCTTGCAGAGCCATGGAATTGATCATTTTTAAAGCCAGCGATTAAAATGAAAAGAGACTGCGGACTTCATGCAGAATGGCAATTAAAAAGAGGCTAAATAAAAAATATATTTTTGTAGAATGTTTGCTTTTGGTGTTACAACCCATTAAAGTAGTTGGTAAAGATTACAACATAAACGCCTTTTAATAGTTTGTAATTCATTAAAACAGTAAGCTTATTTTGACATCTAACTGATTCAAATTGTTTTAGGTAAACATGTGAACTTTATCGGAGAGACTTAGCGTAGAAGGAAAAACACACACAGAGTTACAGACGCTGAAACAAAGTGTGCAACGACACTCCCCGTTCTCCAAAACAGGGCAGAGATGCTATCACAATCAGCTTCACACAGTCTCCAACAGGCGAGTTTTGTCGCCTCCCTCCGTGTGAAGTGGGCCGACCCTGCATGAAACTCCTCTTACTTTGAAGTTCGCGAGTTGTTCAACTTTTTTTCCACGACCAGCACTTCAGTCGCACTTTCTTGATTAGGTTTACGCGCTCTGTTCTGATACACGATGTCTTGGATCTGACCTGTGATCATACTGACGCGCGATGGCTCCTTTTGGAAAAAACTTTCTGAAGGCGCGTTTGAAGAACAGGTATGATTCACACCATCCATTTCATTTAATATTGCAAAGCATTACCACAGACGTTCATGCTCTATATACATATATATTTATGTAATGGTCGAAACTAAGTGTTTTTCTGCTCAGAATCGCTCGTAATTAAACGCGTACAGTTATTGTTATGCGCTGTAAACGCTCGTCACTGTAACAACAGCACTTGCTCTCACTCAAGTGTTTCACTGCATGGTCGCAGAGAGTCGAGTTACGCTTAATGCTGTTGTTCTGCTTGCACTGGTGCCTCTCTTGGATGCTGGTAGCTGGCGTTAAGTAACGCAAAATGAGTCTCTCCACAATTAACGTTAGTCTTCTTTTTTTTTCTAACTGCATGACGACGGATGTGCGTGACGGTGCGTCCTGAGCTTGATGAAATAAGCTGAAAAGGCCTAATGTTGTATATTATTCAGTATTTGACCTATTTATTTAGTTTATGTCTTAATTACTATTATTATTAGGAAAGTTAGTGCATGTAGCATTCTTTTTGTCCATATGTAGGCTACTTATTTAGAGAATGTAAGTTTTAAGACAGGTTTTTGAATAAGTTCTGTGTGATTTCCTTATTAAAGCTTGAATCACCTGAAACGAGGTACAAGAATAGGTTTGAAGGTTTTAAAAGTTAGGTTTTATTTAATTATTGCAAGCATGTATTTCAAATAGCGTAACAGTCAGTGAAATGTGCTAAATGTGTAAACACGCCAACAGAAATTTGCAAGTAAGAAAATAAGCAGGTAACCATAGCAGCCGTAACTGCACGTTCGCTGTTAGTGACGACGGGATTGTACGTAACAAAACATAAAAAGTATATGGTCTTGATTTATGCCAGTGTTAGAGATGGAGCCTAAACATGATAACAAATGAAAAAAGCGTAAATTTATGTTTAGAAAATATTTAGTAGTTGACACATTTAAGTGACGTCAAAAATATTGTGGACGACGTGGAGCTACGCCCTATGGCCTGAAAAAAGGGTTGCGGATTAATTTAATTTAAGCCCATAAATTACTGCCAAAATTATTTTTAAAAGTTCTCACTCTTTAAGGTTTATGTCATCAGCAGCATAATTGACTTTGCCGTTTAAGTTTTTGATGTCTCAGTGTTTCCACCTTGGCTTAAATGGTTAATTATTCAATAGTGTTTGTTGTGGGTTGATTAAAGAGGATTCTTTCTTGGATGGCTATGCCACAGAAGTTTACATCAGGTTTTAGGTTATGTCTTTCAACATTTTATCTATTTATATGCATGTTCTATGCAGACGATTTATTGCACAGAAAGACATTTTACCTGTCTTCATCAGTCTTTTTAAGCTTGAGACTCTCTGAGCTTTAAAGCATAAGCCAACTGTAATTATCGCAAATGTTCAGAGTGAAATGTAATCAAAGGTAATCTAACTCTACGTCTGCTTTATTTAATGTGGTCAATGCAGAATAACATTTTAACTGCTGATTTAATTCATGTTTTTTGTGAACATACAAAGGTGTATGTTCTAACAACGACAGTTTAAACTGGAGGTGGTTATTAAACTCAGCTGCTACCTCAGCTGCAGTAATTGTGTGGGTATTTTAGTGCACCAAAACATAAAGTCACTCTGTTGAGAAGCTTAAATAAGAACCTTAAAAGCAGCATTACAATTCTTAAACTCTTACTTTGCTTTGCTCAAGCGAATGAGACAAACTGCTCCACCTAAACATGAAGTGAAAATGTTTTGTCTTCTCAAGTAGAGTTCTTTCTGAAAATTAGTTTTTGTTTTGTCTTTGACAACAGTGGAGATAATATGTTTCTTTTGCATTATAATGCACGAATTCCTCCCTTCACTTTTGCCTCTCTCCAGTTCACATGTGCTCACTAAAATCTCTCAGATACCTGTTAATTAATCAGTCCACACAGGCAATACCCGTATAATATGATTTCGTATCTGCTTTTAACGGTCACAAACTGTACATCTGCTGCATAAAGATTTATGATGTAATTAATACCTAACTCTTTGTATTATTAATGATAATGAACAATGGTAATGAGATATACTGTAGTACTGAATGATCCGCACATTTTGTTAAATCAGTGTTTAATTTCCCAAACATAATTTTGTACAGCCTAATAACCCTTGATAGACTGAGTTCAGGAGATTATGTTCCTTGTTCAGTCACTGTGTTGAGCCTGTAGAAGGATACAGCGTGTTCTCTGTAGTACAAGGCTCTAGTCTGGTGGTCACACGTCTGTTTGTGTTTGCGCTGTGAGTTGAGACGCAGAGTGTTCTGTTCTTTTCACCTTCAGTGGTTCTCTGACGATGTCTCAGGTGTTGGGATTATTGGCACAACAGATACATCTGATCTACATTGCAAACCAGGCTTGTACATGTTTGTAAAGGTCAATTCACACCGCACAGACAAACGCCAAAAGACTCCAACAGATGGATCAGTGTCGCACCCCTGTCAGATGTTGGTTAGAATTAGTTTTCATTTAAATTACAACAACCACAGCTTCACCAACTGCCTCTTTTGTTTAATTCACCGTCTTTTCATGTGAATTATGACACAAAATACATTAATAAGAGTAAAATTTGGATCATGAATTTTTTTCCCAGTCAGTGACACTTGTCTGTTGATGTGGTGTGAACATGACTCTTATTTTTTAGAAGATTCTTGAGCCAACTAGTCTAGTGGCGTTTGTCTGTGTGGTGTGAATTGGTCTTTACTCCTTTTGTATGTAGTACATGCATAAAATGGAATTCAAAATGTTCCATTGCCTCACAATATAAGAACTTGGTGGCAGGATGTATGTAACAGGATGCTGCTGGTCACCATTGATTTTCCCACAAGACAAACACAGGTGCTTCCATTCCCCCTCATTTGTTTCCTGTACTCATGACAATTTTGGAAGAGTCTAAATAAAATAGACCATTTCATGAAAACAATATTGAATTCCCAGTGTAGTCAACAAGCTCTTAAAATGGATCAGAATTGTATAGAAAGCCAAGAAAGCACATTGTTAACCAGCTGATTGTAAACGCTTGTATTGTACTGTAGCATATTGTTTCAGTATCTGACATGTGTGGACAAGCTAGTATATACTTTTACTTGCTTATTATGTAAATGCTAGGGTTGTACACTTCTGTTATGATGTCATGTTGATGATGTTATGTGAAATTACAAGCCCAAGTGTGCATGTGGGATTAACTGTTAAAAATAGCATTGTATACAGTAATTTATGTATTGCAACATTTAACAAATAGCAATCTTGCATTTAATTGAAGTACTTTTCAAGATAAGACCTGTATTCCTACAGAATAAGTATATTTAAGGCAAGACACCACAGGTCAATAGAGTATTAAAAAGTAGATAAAGTGCTCTAAAAGACAGTGTCTTTTGGATGTTTTCTTTCCAAAACTGAAAAAAAACACTTTATGAAAAACCAAAAAAAACTAAATCTCAAATTTGACAGGAGCATGAAAAAACAGGGTTCTTGTTTCTAACAGTGTATTGGGTGATCTGCTATGTGAATAGCTCAACTATTTACTTTTATGTAGGGTAACAACAGGGTCTTCTAAATATTAACTAACCACTTGCATTCTTGCATATGTATTGCATTCTTCTGAGGTCATTCATTAAGTAAAATACAGGGTGGGCTATTTATATGGGTACACCTTAATAAAATGGGAATGGTTGGTGATATTAACTTCCTGTTTGTGGCACATTAGTATATGTGAGATGGGTAGTGACCATGGTGACCATTTTATTATTTATTTATTAAGGTGTATCCATATAAATGGCCCACCCTGTACACCACTTATATTTTTTCACCTTTTCAAAACATTATTTATTTGAAACAACTTTTTATGTATTGCAGAGAAATAAACATTACCTTTGTAAATTTTAGAGTTAAATTAGCTTTTTGCTTTTAATAGTTTTTAATTACCCTCTACAGTACTGCACTACCGCTTTTGGGCATCAGTGGAATCACTATATTCTCACACTCTAGTGTTAAAGTATTGCTTTAATAATAGAAACTGCCATATAAAAACACCAGTGTCTAATGAATTCTTTGTTCTATTTCTTTACCAGGTCTAAGCCTGTAGAGGAAACACCAGGCAAGGAAATCCAGGTGCTTGTATGTCGAGAAGAAAAAGTAGTCTGTGGCGTGACCAAGCACACAACCTGCGCAGATGTAGTCAAGGCTTTATTGGAGGACCACCAGACTTTACCAGAGAGTAAGAGGCTATTACATGGGGAACCTAAAGACTTCTGCATCCTTGAACGGTGGAAGGGCTTTGAGAGAGCACTGCCGCCTCTCACTCGAATTCTTCGGCTATGGAATGCTTGGGGCGATGAGAGACCTTTCATACAGTTTGTCTTTATGAAGATCAGTGATTTTGTGCCATCATCTAAAGGAGCCAAAAGAGCCTCAAAGTCTCGCGGAGCCAAGTCCAAAAGATGGGAGCAAGGGCCTGCACAGTACGCCAAGGCTGTATCTGCAGAGAAGCAGAAGCGCATGGTGAAGAAGGCCTTCCGTAAACTGGAGAAGATCCAGAAAGCAGATGGATCAGAGGGATCGGAAGAGATCAGTAAGCTGGTGCAGTTGATCATCTCACAGGATCAGACCATCCGGCAACAGATTCACCAAATGCGTGAGATAGACTTGGAGATTGAACATGCAGAGGAACAACTAAGGGACAGCCCCACTCCTCGCTCCAGCATGTCAGAAAGTGATGGGGGCCAGTTGATGTCCCAACTTGACAGTCAGCTTCAGGAGTACATGTACACCAGCGATGGGCTCGAGCAACTAGAACTACATGTTTGCAGGCACCAAGAACTCATTGATCAGCTCTCTCAAGATATTGACCTGGAGCTAAGGAACTGGACTTCGGATTTAGAGGACTTGAAAGGAGCAGCAGCTGCAAGTCCAGAATTAGAGCTGGAACCTAACCTCTTGCTGTCTTCCTCTGATCTCTTAGAGCTGGAAAACTTACGCAGTGAACTTGAGACCAGCATGAGAGCTGGGCTTTCCCTCCATGCCCAAACGCAGGAAATCGAGAAGGAAATACAGTGGAACAAAACAGCCATGCAGTCCCAGAACCAAGAATACCAGCATCTGGTTTCTCAACTCAATGCACTTGAGCTGGGGGCCTGTCCGGACCAGCCTAGCCCTGTCTCTCTGAAGACCCAGATCAGGGCCACTGTCTCTCAGCAGACATCAAGCAAGGTCAGGCTGACATGCTCCCCAACAGATGCAACAGACACAGACTCAGACACTGGAATAAGCTCTACTCACAGTCAGGACTCGCTGTCTCCTTGTGTGGACAGGTCACCTCCACTGGACACTGACGTTTAACTTCAGGATTGACCAGTTGTGTTATTAAAGGGTTACTCCATCCCAAACATTTTGTCATTAAAATCTATTACCCCCATGATATTCCAAACCATAAATGCTTAGTTCATCTTCGGACCACAATTTAAGGTATATTGGATGAAAACCAGCAGGATTGTGATTTGTCTCATTGACTGCCAAGTAAATTACACTGTCAAGGTTCGGAAAAGTATGAAACACATCATCATAATAGTCCATCTGCCTTCAGTGGTTCGATCTGAATTTTATGAAGTAACTTTTTTTTTAATGAATCCTCTTTGAACACAAAGAACATAAAAATAACAACTTTATTTTAACAATTTGTCTCATCTCCGTCAACATAGCCCTATTTTGGAAAGTATCCACTGGACACAAATACTGTACATCAGCTGTGTCACACAGATATGCTGTTTTCATTCAAATCAAATTGTAAATAAATGTGAATGATGTATTTGTATGGCACAGTTGACAGAGAATAGCATACAGTATACAGAACAGTTACAAGCCTGTTTTCATTTAAAATATCTTAAATTTGTGTCTCGAAGACGAAAAAGCTTGTACAGGTTTTAAACAACATGGGGAAAGTGATTAATAACTATATTTTAGTTTTGGCTGGAGTAACCCTTTAAGACATTGTATTTATTGACTCGAGTAAAAACACAGTTAAAAGGTATATCCCACCTAAAAATTATATTTCTGTCATCATTTACTCATTTGTGTCATATTATTCCAAATAGGACAATATGAGGGGACGTACTGTAAATGATGGCAAACTACTGAACTACCCCTTTAAATTTTTACTGTTACAGATATATTATGTAGGTATTGATGCATAAATTAACTGTGTGAAGTAATGATTATTATATTATGTTTTCTGTCTTTATTAGAATTCATATGCACTTAAAGTCTAAATTAATAATTAATTATTGTCAATAAGCTGAAAAATATTGAACTTTACAATTACCCCTCTGATTTTGTTCATTTTAAATCCTGCTGATATTTATTAAGCTCAAATTTTCCACAATTTGAAACATTTTGTTCACCTAAATACAAATATAGTTATATATATATATATGTTTTGACAATACTATTTTAAAAAAGAAAAAAAAATGTTAAATGAATGAAACTATTTTATTGTAATCTGTAAATATCAGTAGCACTATAAAATGTTTATAACTATACGAACAAGGTATGAAAGAAGACAAAACTGTTTTATATTAAAACAAATTACAGACTTCATCTATAAGCTTTACTTTTTTTAACCTGTTTCTTTTTATGTACAGGTGATTCCAAAATACAGAGATGAAAGTTATCGCATATGCATAATTTATTTTTTTTACTAAATTCAAATTCATATGCAGCTTTCAGCCTTTTTAGCAAAGCAATTTCCCATCCTATGCTTCTGCAGTATAAGATGAGTTATCAACCATAGTTTGTAGTGACTCATGTTCCCTTCACAGCTAAAGTGGGTTGAGACAGCACTCGGTAAAAGAATCCATTCTGACACTTATACAAACACAAGTAAGGAATATTTGAATTCTAATGGGAAAACCTTTGTACATTTCTTCAGTCACTGCCAGTAAAGAGACATTCGAGCCTTTTTGCTTCAAGTAATTGCCTCATCCTTTCTTTAAAACCAGCGAACAGCAGAGACTTAGCAGTCCTATTAGATTGCGGTCTCATTGCTTCATTGAATTAATGCAGGGTCTTTAATGCCAAGTTCCTGAAGGGTAACAACGTGTTAAGCCGTTGTCATTCAGCATGACTCATAACAAATGGGATTTTAAAGAAGGCCCCATTTTGTAATGCAAAACAAATGGGTTTTAAAAACTTGCATTATGCAGCAGGCCTTGATATTCAGAGGGTGTTAATGAAGCCTTGCTTCATTGGCTTCTTCAGAGTGCTGGCTTCGCACTGAGATAATAACCAAATTCCCCTTCATTGGCTCTGATCCCACACAGCACCCCCTGCAGGGTGTTGGCAATACAAAGTTAGAAGGCTCTTTAATGTCTCCACTGTCAGCGTCGTGACTTGTTTACCTCTACTGTCAGTTCAGGAGGAACCAGAGAGCTGCCAGGACTCTGTCGTGGCCGTAATTTCCTGTGTGAAAACGGCAATTACTGACTTTTATGTCTGCTGCAGTAGTATTTCCAGCACTAACAATTACACCGGCCAATTCTTGTAAACAGTCCTTTACGATTGTGTCAGGACAGCTCCCCCATGTTAAACTTTAAATTACGAAGACTTGTGCATCCTCCAAAAATACAGAAGATACTGTAAGTAAAGTGATATAAAAAGGCACGAGGAATGGACTTTTGCTTGGCAAAGAAATCTTACCCCCAAGGCCATCATGTAACAAGATACTAGTAATTTTTTTCACTAGATCAAGGAACCCATCCTGCCTAACTTTTTACTTTTCATAAACGCATGATGTAGTTTTTGATCTAACAAGTGATTGAATCATCTCAAGACAAAATATTCCTGTCGCCTGCATGCTGCAATCTTCAAAAACAACAGTCACATTATCTTGTCAGTTTGCCTTGAGTTTCCTGAATGTTTTTTTTTATTTGTATGTTAATGTTTCTCTCATACATACCAAGTTTTCAGCTTTCAACCAAAAGCAAATAAACAAATTTTAGGATGTTTTTTAAACTGACTCGCTGTATTTTTTTTGCCATTGTTCAGAAGATTAGGATAACTGAAACGTCTCGGTTACATACAGTATGTAACCATCATTTCCAGAAGGAGGGAACAGAGACGTTACGTCATTGACTGACATCATGGGGTCCCACTTGGGAGACCAATCGACTTTGACTTATGGAGAAAACCCCAATGGGAATTGGCCGGTGGATTTTGCATGCAAAGCCACTCTCCCAGACATATGGGTATATAAGATGACGGCACACAAACCACTATCAGCTTCCTGCTGAGGAGCCGATCGCAACCGATTCCCCGGCGCAGTCCGGCCTGTGGCAAGAGGGACATACGTAACCGAGATGTTCCCTTTCAGTCAGTCACTATGACGTTATGTTATTGACTGACATCATGGGGTCCCTATGGAAACCGCCACAGTCCGAACTGCGTCATGTAGGATGCTGACAAGCTAAGAAGAACGGAGTTTCCGACCAAATGGGAGTTTGAGCGTAACCTTCCCAACACCCTGGGGGTCAGCAAGCGGACACAGCAGGAGAATGATGGGGGCGGAACACACAGAAGTTTGTGCGGAAAAACTTTTAGAAAGAGCAGGGGACACAGTGGGAAGAAACCGTGGAATGGATCCAGTGAAATGCCGTTGCAAGCCGACACCCATCCGGCACGGGATCTATGCAAAGATTGTAAAATCTGGCGAAGGTGTTAGGTGAATGAGTCACCTTCAGCCCGATGCTCTTGGAGGCCCAGAGGAGCATGGGCTCTTCAGCAGAGGCAGACGGAAGCCCTCCTCTGATGCTGTGAGAGACATTTCATCCTCTTCCGGAGCACCAAACGAGATGCTGGGTTAATTGTGGGATGAACTGGCGCTATCATTTGGTAACTCCACTCGGCCTTGCAGCGAGGGATAAGGAATCTGTGGGGGTTTGCTCGGCTGGTTGTTCCTGATCATCACTCTAAGATCTGCCAAGCTGCTAGCCGATGCGGCCCAGGAGCCTTTATGGCCCGCCGAACCGGAAGGGGTAGCGGACGAAGCTAGCCTTCTAATAAAAGAAAGCTGTGATCTAAGCAGAGCCATAGACATGCACTCCCAATAAGCACATGAACCATCTACGAAAGCCGTCTCAGCATAACTAAGGCCCAGACAAGTGAAACAGCGATCGTTGCCATCGTCAAAAGTGAGGAAGCTTCCCCATTCAAAAGGACACGGTCGGAACGACATCCCAGAAGACATTCTGTAGCTGTTAGAAATTAGCATTTTTAGTCGACCGGGACTGCCAAGAAGGAGGACCGCCGCACACGAAGTGCTCCAGTGCAGTCTTCTCCGCTCAAGAACCTTCTTACAGCAGGTATTTTCTTCTAATTTGTTCTACACAAGCGAATCGGCTTCAAAGCAGAAAGCTAATAGTGGTCTGTCTGCCACTATCTTATACACCCGTATGTCCGGGGGAGTGGCTTCGCATGCAAAATCCACTGGCCAATTCCCTTTGGCGTTTTCCCCAAAAGTCAGAGTCAATTTGTCTCCCAGGTGGTATCCCATGATGTCAGTCAATGATGTAACGACGTAACTGACTGAACCGCAGGGAACCGCAGATTTGCTTGCTTGACAGCAACTTGTCATTCTTTTGTTTTTAATCCCATAATTAAAAGTTGTAAGATCATGTGTTAAAGCATACCATTTCAGATCATTCTGTCCACAAACCCATTCTTATATGAGTGTTTAGCACATTTTTGTTATTGTCTGATTGAAAAACTACTTTAAATGTGTCAAACAGAGACCAGTACTTGGCATGCTCAAGTTAACTTCGCAATCCTAACATTACGCAAAGGTGTTTTATAGGAGTTTTTCAGCCTCATGGCAAGAATGCTGTATTCTTGTATATATGTTCAAAGCATTCAGGCGAAACTGTGTGCACTTGCAGAATCGTGTCGGGGAACAGGTTCATCTTTTTTTATGAATCCCATAAAAATAACTGGATCTGAGAAGAGCTCACTGTGTCTCTGCCTCACATAAACTCGGCATGTCTGAACTCCTTCGAAGGTAATTGGTTTGATGAAAGCAGTTCAAAAAGGTGACACCATTTGACCGAAATTAACTAAAATTAATTTTAAAAGTACTTCGTCCCCTTTTTAATAGCCAATTCTTTTCTTTTTTCATACACTTAAAAATAAAAGTTCTTTATTGGTATGAAGAACCTTGAACATCCATGGAACCTTTTAAATGCAAAAGGTTTTTTTTATAGATTTATAGTTTTTTTTTAAATATTCTTTTAGGATCCAAAAAGCATAACTGTAAAAACACCCTTTTGGAACCTTTACTTTGCAAAACATCAGCAGTATCTTTGTACATTTTCTTTCAAGAGAAAGTCTTTAATACAGTATATCTGATATAAGGTATATTTTGCAACTTTCAGTTGCATATTGATGTCTTCAGACCAAACAGACATGAACTAAAAGCCACAAAACTCCAATTCAAACTGCTGAAATGTATGACTGTATAAAGAGCAGTGATTTTACTTGATCACAAAGCCAAGCCTTCAGGGTTGTCATACACTGGCAATCTATCTTGCTCCCCCTGACATAGAAGCACAACAGTATTTTATTGCAGTGCTGTAAATGAATTTATATGAAGGCTCTGAAAATGCCTGCAGAAGCCTCTGGTTTAAAACAATCGTCAAACGCATGCATACACACACACACACACAGACCTCTCTGGGGTGGTCTATTGTCTCCAGAGTTCATTCCCAGAAGGTGATGGTGGGTCTCAAACACCTTTATGTCTATATTTTCCTCTGTCTTGCCTGGCTCAGACATTAATGTGCTCTTATTACGGCTGTTGTTTCTCAGAGCATTTGCTCTGCCACAGGTGTTCGCCAAGGCTCATCAGCAAACCTCTTATTATAGCGCCAAAGCTGAGAGAGAGGCAAGGGGGTTGAATGTTGAGATACAAAAGAGGAAGGAAATAGATTAGCATATTTACTAGATAGAAACAAGTGGCTCTGAGAGAACTTAACCTGACTTGGCAGAACAAGCATTTAGACCAAGTATTCAAAAATGCTGGGTAACCAAATGATTAATGCGGTTGTTTGGATTGTTGCCATGCCTTTATTAGCAGAAATCTCTAATCTTTCCATGTTGGTTGGTAAGAAGGACTTTGACATGGGTTTGCATAAAAGCGAGAAATTTTCCTGCCCCCCCTCCTCCATTCCACCAGCCCTTATAGCCCTGGTGTGTCTCGCTGATTAGCTGCTTATATAAACATTGCTTTTGCCGCCCTACCCTCTGTGCTTGAATCCTCCTCGAAGCCCGGTCCTCATCTACCAATCTCTTCCTCTGAGGCCCTCTCTGCGCGTGTATATGCTCTGATTGCCTACAGCATAGAGAATTTATCCATTACAGCTAATCAGCTTAAAGCCATGACCCCATCTTGTTTCTGCTGATTCGTATGGGATGGAGGAGACATTGGTGGTGCTCATCTACAATTGAAAATTGTAATGAACTGAAAACGATTTTAAATAAAATCAATACTTCTCATAAATATTATTTGTGAGAGTGAATATATTAACTTTCCTTCGGATTCCAGTTGAATTCAGAGCTAAAGATTCTCAAATTTGCGTGTTTTTCCAGTCCCGTTGGTTTTAAAAGCCTTGAAATCTCATCAAGGCGGATTAATCAACCTCTATAGCAAATTCATCTTATTCTCATCTTCCAGATGAGCATTTCTTCATTTGTTTTTAATCTTTTGATTCACCCAAGATCAAAAAACGAGGGGATACGTCGCTGAGTAAACGCACAAAACACAGGTTTCAGGTGAAGACTTTGAACTGAGGCCTTCACTCTCACCACTTGTAGGGTTTGAAGTACCAATTACGGAGAACCCATCCTTGCCTGGTTGAGATCTTGTACAGCAGGCCTTTGATCACATGGATGTCCTGTCTCGCTCTCTCTCGCTCGCTCGCTCCTCCTGGCTTCCTCTAGAATGTGCTGGGCACAACACTAATCTTGATGAACTTCAAGTCTTCTGTTCTCTGCTCCCCATTTTGTTTGTAAGCTTAATTGATTGTGTACTACTGTAGGTTATACATTGCAAATGTACATTGCTAGCTTGGTGGTTGTATAATACTAAAGTGGGGTGACATACTGTATATAAATGCTAATTACTATTTGAATTGCCTTTGAAAATCAATTTGTGCTCACAATTAAAAATAATAATAATAACAATATTTTGAAATATTAGTATATTATTTACATTCTTAGCACTTAGTCTTCAGTGTCACATGATCCTTCAGAAATCATTCTAATATGCTGAAACATTTCTTTTTATTGTCAACATTGAATACAGATCAAATTTTGCTTAATATGTCCGTGGAAGATTTTCTGGATTTTGTAAGAAAAAAAAATCTTTAAAAAAAACAACAACTTTGCACTGGGCTTGACATGTCCTTCGTATCTCAGAGATATACTGATTATATAGTGACGTTTGTGGGTCTCTTTCCTCTTGCTTTTGTACACTGTATGGGAGTGGTTTCCTCTGGAGTCAATGGTCAACATTTCCTGTTGAAGTCCGGAGTCAGAGCTTAGGGAAACATTGCACACAAAAATGAGCAGTTAAAAAAGTACATTAAGTTCAGCATTCATTCAAATGTATTGCTCATTTGCCAATCTGGTGTAAAAGGAAAATCTATGTGCTAATATTCCAAAACAACATGTTGCATAATACATCTTTCTTTTCAATGGGTTCGGTATAGGATACATAGGGCCTATTGTACATTATACTGTATCTTATGTGAATGACGCTTACAGAGTCTTAACAAACAGTTTTATTTAAATGCAGTGAAAATCCATGTTGTTGATCCTGTAATTCTTTTTCTTTTGTAAAGCATTGTTTTAATTTTGTTAATCATTTTTCCTTTTAAGAACAAATCCAGAAATGCAGAAATATATTACAGACAAAATAAGAAACAGTATCAGTTTTCTTGGCAGGTTCTTGAGGAGTAGTGCAGCACAGGAGTTTCTTTATCTCAGCAGACGGCTTTAAAGAAATAGGCAAAATCACATACATTTTTTTCTGGATTCTTTAAAAAAGATATTATTTGTCAAGTCTAATTTTAGTCTCATTTTAGTCCACCATGTTAGCCTTAAGCAAGTTAATAGCGCTTTATTAGGATGACTGTTTTGTGCTGTGGATTGTTCTTTAGGGTCAATGTTGCTTTTCAATGCACACTATATGGCCATAGCAGATGACACCAGAAACCCTACTATGGTAACCATAGTCTCTAGATGTTAAATTGAATGTGTTTTGGACTGTTAAAGGAAAACACCTACCTACTGCAATGATAGAGCCAAGAAGTGCCAGGAAAAATTTCAATATAACTCTCTGAAAGAACAAAGTCACATACACCAAGAATGCTTTGAAGGTGAGCAAAACACAGCCAATTAAATTTTTTGGGTGAGCTTTAAGTGAACAACAGTTATCCTGATAACTTTACATTTTTCTATGTTTCGTCATCATACAGTTCATATTGTACAGTATGTAACACAGGGAATGTGTAATGAATCTGGTGTCCTAGTAAATGGTTTGTGTAATTCTATTGCGCTCAGTATGTAGGAGGCCAGACATCTAGACAGAAAACACAAATCATCATTTGTCTCCCTGTGATTTTATCTCCGGCTATTACAGTAATTTTCACTTTTTACAAAACACAAGTTGATGTGAAGTGGAAAACGCCCTAAAGACATTACATTTTAAAATTGTAATCCAATTTGGTAACCATAGATTAATTTAATGCTTCCCACCCCTGACTGGCACAGTAAAAATGTTGGAGATGAGCATATCATGTATTTTATATGACTGAACAAGATGATGAACCATAATTTCCTTTAAACAATTGGAGCTCTATCAAGGAAATGAAACAATGCTTAATGACTATGTTCATGCACCATTTCCTGGGATATCGTGAGCAGGTCACAGAAGTAGACTGTCCCTAGAGTAAGACCAGGCTGGCCTCTGGAGCGGTGGCCCAGATTCCCCATGCAAAAAGTGAATTGATGTAACCCCGAGAGACAGTGAAGATAGGATATCACTGGAAATAGAATGGAATGTGTATTGTAAGCAAACTTGCAGAAGTGAAGCATTACAAACTTGTAGGCTTTCTGAGAGCATTATGTTGTGTTAAATTGAAATATAATTTTGTAAAACCAAGCTTAAATCCTGTTTCATTAACTCTGCTAAAAATACATTTATACTTTAATTACATTTAGAAATATATTATGATTCACTGTAACTATATTTATATAATTGCATTTGTATATTATATATTATTTTATTTGCTTTTTATTATATTATATTATATAAAAATAGGACACTTACATATAAACTTTAACTTATAAATATAAATAAACTATAAATATTTATTTCACAAAGATGTGAAAATTTAAATATAAATGTAATTAAATATGAGCAAATATACTTAATTACATGTATAAATATATATTTAAATTGTATTATATTCATGTAATTACATTTGTATATTTTATGCTATGCTAAATATCTTATATACATAACATATACATATATATATATATGTGTATATATATATATATATATATATATATATATATATAATTAATAGCATTTTAAAAATATATATTTAAATATAATATAATCATTTAATAAAAATAAATATAAACTTGTAACATGTAAAAAAAATCATGTAAAATATGTTTCGATAGAAAAATAAAATTCATAAATAAAATATATCTAATTATATATTTTAATGTAATTATATTTATATAATCCTATTTTCATATTAATTCAAATCATTATATAATATCTGTATCATATCATTGTCATTAAGTATTATTTAAATATAATTAAGTATTAAAAATAACACCAAACCTAAATCCATTTAGTAATATTTAAGAAAACACAAGACCTTTTGAAAACAAACTTAATTCCATAAACTGTAGAGAATAACAGTAGACATTGTGCATCTAGTAAAATTGGTTGCCCGAGGAGGATTGTGGTAGTTGAAGTATGTCCTGTAAAAAGTATTTTTGTATTCTGACCTTTCTTTCTTCGCTACCTCTAGTTTTGCTTTCTTTGGCAGCGGATAGATTTGATGTGCCTTTGTGTTGTAGTGTGATGTCAGCTGGGTTATTGGGAACACCTGCTGAATTACGCACAATGCAGCCACAAGAGGGAAAAAAGGTTGAGACCTATCCTTTCTGTAAGTGCATCCAAGTAGCATTGTGTGTGTTGATGTTCATACACGTGTGCAACCCTGGAAACAGACACCCGGCATGGGTTCCAGCTTATTGTCAAAAAGACAGCATGCTTCCTCTGCTTTCCAAACTCCCTCACCATCATTGTTCCTCATTTCTCTTCGATCGCTTTTAATGTCTCGAATCAGAGGGTTTGAACTAGAGAGTGAAAGCCTTTATTTAATGAGGACAGCACCCTTTATTGTGCTCTCCACTGAACTTTATTAGTCGTACTGTAATACTCACACATGGTGATCAGTATTTGACTGAAAAGAAAATGTTGTCCCTGCATGACTTTCTTTCTTGGAACACAAACGAGTAATGCTGATAATTGTAAAGGCTACTCATTTCTAATGAAAGTAAATGGGGATCCGCAGACCATAACGAGAATAAAAAAGCAGTCATACAACCTTTTCTCATATATTCAGTTTCTTTTGAAGGCATAGAAAATCTTTGAATGCGAAACTTGAAGCCTTTATTTATCGATAATCTTTTCCTCTGCTGTGACAATTGATTTATGAAGGCTTTTCTTTCATTTTGCACTTCGGCAGCCTGAATCCACATTCTCTTTCATTATATGGAAAATGAACTTTGAACTAGAGTTTAATGCCCTATTTTTATTAAACTTATGGTGCTTTTTTGCCCCTTTGACAGCTTGACAGCCTCACTTTCATGATATTTAAGAGTAGCCAGTATATTCAACATTTCTCTTTCAGTGTTCTAATGAAGAATGGTTAGGAAAAAATCAAATCAAACAACCAAAAAATGCTTTGAAAACAAGCAAACTTTTTAATACTGCCAGTAAGCACTATAGAAGCCTGTTTCCACCACAGAAGAAAATAAAAATAATAAAATACAATAAAAACAATAGGCTTGCGTGCTTTTATTTTTTATTTTTTTATTTTATTTATTTATTAGTGGAGCTTGCCCTAAGGCAGTGGTTCTCAACCTTTTTTTGCAGTGGGCCGCACTATGTCCAAGTTCAAGTCTCACGGGCCGCATATTATTTACATATGACGTCATCAACGCTTAATAACCAGATATTATGCATCTATTATTACAATTAGATGTATTATTATTATTAGAGAGTATAATTCTACTTACCATTAATGGGACACCTGATGTTGTCGGGAGCCGACCAATTTGGTGAAATTCGGCTCAAAAGGAGTAACAGCACAATGAAGTTGTGACTGTAAGTTGTAGTCTGTAAGACGCGCACGGAAACGTGACTTGATGCGCGTCATTGAAGAAAATGTGCGTTCGCAAATGTAAGTGGATCCAAATATGGAAAGCACTTTTGAACTTAATAATCTGAGGTTTGGTCCAGAGATGTTTCGCCACATTTCTGCAACTGAGGATGACTGCTGCGCGGTTTGGCTGTGTCCTCTTGCCTGAACATCCATCAGTTCATCTTCGAGCGCGCGGCGAGGCAAACCGAAAGTTGCTGCCAAGTCCTTGATTTTTTCCACAGGGAAGGTGAATGGCTCTCTGATGAAATGTCCTGCATATTTTATTTTCTCAAAATCAGAAAAACGAGAGATGAATTTTTCTTGCATTTGACTGACAGTTTTAACAAATCGTTCTCTCTGTTGCATGTCCAGTACACCATCACACGCGTCATTCAGAAGTGGAAAGTGAGTTAGATCACTATCTTTAAGTTGTGCAGTGTACAGTCCTAGCTTCATTTTGAAACTCTCAACGCAGCCCAACAGGTCATCAACATGTTTTCCGTCACCTTGAAGTTGCAGGTTTAGCTTGTTTAGGTGAGCTGTGACGTCTGCAAGAAAAGCAACATTTGTTTTCCACTCATTGTCTTTCAAGACTGGAAATCTTTCTCCTTCGCCGATGTCATTAAGAAAGTGAACTATCTCGGGGAGTACAGCCAAAAAGCGATTCAAGACTTTACCACGACTTAGCCATCTCACTTCACTGTGCAGAATGAGGTCTCCGTAGGCACTGTCCAGTTCGTCCAACAACGCAATAAAACGGCGGTGCATTAAAGGCCGCGCTCGAATGAAGTTAACCACCTTGACCACGGTGTCCATAACCTCCACGAAGTATCCATCTACTAACTTGCTGCATAGTGCTTGCTGATGCACAATACCGTGAAATGCCAACAAGTCAGGGGAAATTTTTCACAGTTCAGCAACGAGACCTTGTGTTTTCCCGTCATTGAGGGCGCACCGTCAGTAGTGATGGAGACAACTGAGGATGCGGTATGTTCATGTCTTTGCATGCTTCAGTAATGCTCTATGAGTATCCTCACTCCGTGTTCGTTCGTGTAGCGATTTCATGCAAATAAATCTTCTGTAACCCCAAAAGTCTGTGAATTCACACATCTCACCTAAATGCAAAGCTGAGCAACGTCTCCGATGTCTGTCGATTCATCCGCTGCCAAACTGAGAGCTGAAGCAGTGGTTAGCTTAGTTTTTAGTAGTTCTGTCAAATGTTCAGATATTTCAGAAATTCGATGACTAACTGTGTCGTTGCTGAGCTGCAAACTTTTTAACTTTTTATATTTATATTTTTGCAGTGTTTGGCAAGGAGCAAGGAAATTTTGAACGTTGCTAATGTCACGGCCTGAGACACGTTTAAGCTAGCTCGCATAGAGCAGGCAGAAAGGCTGTCCATCTCACTAGTTGACTGCAAATTGATTCTTCCATTCGTCAAGCACTCTCTTCACTGCTGATGCAACGACTCTCTTTGTTTGCATGTGTTTGTTCATTAGTATTTTCCTACCATCATTTTTCTCCTCTAATAACAAATTTTTCCATTTTGATCGTTAGTTGATGACTGTTTTAAATCTGTCAGAGCGTGTACGCTTGTAATTGTGTGCGTTAACTGTGTAATTGCATGAGTTCAAACTTGCGTCAGTTATATATATATATGAAAACATTATCACCAAAAGGATTTTATGTGACAAAAACACTGTTCAAAGTGTTTTATACATTTTTAAAATTCATTGTAAAACCATTTATTATTATTATTTTTTTTTTTTTATGTTGTCAGCATCGAAAGCCGCATTTGCATTTGTGACAGGCCACAGGCGGAGAACCACTGGTTTATGAATATGAATATCGCACTTATATAGCGCTTTATCATGTATGGTCATACAACCAAAGCGCTTTACAATCATGTGGGGGGGGGGTCTCTCCTCAACCACCACCAGTGTGCAGCATCCACTTG
>JAUCNO010000318.1:6782257-6810206 GCA_032353835.1 Enteromius viviparus | reverse complement strand
GCATCGTTTTATTGATCACATAATTAAATTTAAGTTTTTAAAGGGTTGACTTGACTTTGTTAATCGGCAATAACATTTTATAATCGGTCATTACGGTAATCCACTTTTGGAAAGGCATTAAAGTGCAGATTGTACTGTATATCTCTAGCACCACTTTCATTTTAATTTGAACATTTACGCAAAAAAAAATGTTTAACGGTGAGGAATCAAAAAACTTATTTTTTTGAGAGACAACTAAGTAAACCAGAAAGGTCTCAATTTAACATTAAGAATTTCTGTTTAGGAAAAAGTCTAACAAAAAACTTTCAGAGAATTACGACAAAGTGAACAGTTACCTGAACTCTGGCCTCCGTGAGTTCTGTTCTCATGGCCAGCTGTTCTCTCACATACACATCTGGGTAATGGGTTTTCTGGAAAACTTTCTCTAGTTCCTCTAGCTGAGCGCTCGTGAAGGTCGTGCGATGGCGTCTCTTCTTGCTGCTCGACACGTTGCTGTCGCATTTTTCTCCGATGTCGTCCAGGTCTGTTTTGTCCGGTCCGGCTGTGGCGGGGGACACTCTGATGCTGCAGCAGTTCTCCATCGCGTGCAGGCCGCTGTCTTCAGTTTTCGGAGCGCAGTAATTCACGCCTGGTCAGTATTAAAATATGGCTAGTAAACATAAAAGTACTATACAAACTTTCAACAGCACCATATCTAAAACTAAAAGTTTTTCATGAAAAAAAAAACCGCATGGAGTAGTTTTACATCGTATAATAATTTTAAAAGAAGAATACAAATTATGTATGTAAACTTGAGACCATATATATATACAAACACACACACACACACAAAATGCTGATGGACATAATGTCTTAAACTTATGTAAATTTATAGCAAAAAAAAGTTGATGTAATAGGACTATATATATATATGCTCATCCAGTACACGTAGGCTTACAATAAGGGGGAAAATATGTTTAGGCTATATTCATGCGAAGATGTATCTTCAAATGTAAACGAATAATTTATTTGCAGCGTTATGTTTGCGAGTATTTTTAATGAAAGGTTACCAACAAATCGGCGCATAAATAAAATAGCAAAGTTTCTAAAAGAAGATTTAAAAAGGGGAAAATATTTATTTAAAATGATAAACAATTAGACAATTCACAATATATATAAAACATTTTTTTTTACCTTTTCTCTTTTTTCCTCAACTTTTGAAAAACGTAATCTTTTTTAGTTGTTAAAAATAAATTATTGAGAGAAAAAAAAAAATATGGAAAGTGTAAATCTCACATTTAAACACTGGTTAAATCTGGAATATACACTTTTCACATTCAACCTAATTCATACAAGTTATTGAAAATGCAAAACTGTTTCTTTTGTTACAAATAAAAGTTTGCGATGAAATTTGGGTTTCTTGTTCGTTTGTTAAAAATGAAAGTTCTTAAAATAAATTTTATAGATTGGTTCCAGGAGAACGTTCGGACTTTTTGTTTTTCACATGAGAAAACCAGATGAATTGATACTTTAATATTCTAGATTCCAGTGCACTGACCTGAAGAAAATTTCAAGAGCTTCATTAATATCTGGAGAACCAAATAACAGCTTTTTTACTAAATTAATGTGTTGTAGAAACACTCAAGAATCTTTATATGGTAGACAATGTTTTGCTACATTTTACAAAGCCAAAAAAAACTGTGTGTGTGTGTGTGTTAAAGTCAGACTTACTGTTTTGGTTGTCACACGGAGACGATCTGTCCATGGTGGTGTGTTGATCATTGCTCTGCATCGAGAAGGCCTGGACGCATTTAGGTGATGTTTTGTTGTAGTATTGCACATTGTCTAAAGTCTCCATGACTTGGTCCATGTAATAATCGCCGCCTTTAATCGCTTGACTTTTCAAGGAGAACTTGTCGCTCAAGTACTCCATCATGTTCCTCTGGCCTCGTCTCAAGCATGAAGCGCGTCAGCGGACACCATAAATGTTTTAGTGATGTCAAAAATGAAGCAATGCGGCCAATTATTTGTACAAGTCGTTAATTTGTCTTGTCTTAAAGAGACCGAGGGCCTCTCTTTATACGGCAAAGAGTGCGAGCTTCAAGCAGCCACCCAACTTCTGAATATGGAGAAGGTGAAACTCCACCCACGCGCATGCACAATCACTAAATAAGATTTATGAAACTCTGAGATGACCCGAAATGAAACAATTACACTTGCTTTCGCTTTCAGTGTTCATCCTAATGATTATTATCTGATAAATCTGACCGCGAGCTATTTCAAGTGTTAAACTGTGTAAACAATATTAGTAGGCTATTTCAGTAAACAGAAAAGTTGATGACTGTTTAAAGAACAGCAATAGAGTAGGCTTATGTTCTTAGTGAAGAATAGTAGAGAGCAAATCTTTACTGGGTAAACCAGATTTTACTTTACTTTGTGTATCTTTAAAATTTTTATTAATAGCCTAAATGTAGACTAATACGATATAAAACAACAACAAAAAACATCAAGACCTTCTACCAACGGTATCGTTCGTGGTGGGAAAAAAGTATTTATTTTTAACTTGGAAAATCGCACCTTTGTTCCAGCGCATGATCTCTTAATGTTACTTAATTTAACTACTTTTTTGTTCATGATGGAAAAAAATAACATTAACCTATCCGTTTTTATTTTTCTTGTTTATTTGTTGTATCTTACTTAATGAATCATTTTAATTTACGTAATACAAAAAAGTTAAATGCGCTTTCCAGAAAAGCGGGAGGTTACATACATTTCTGTAGGTACATATAATTACATTACAAAATTATATTTACATTTTTTTTGTATATTTTATTAGAATAATTCGAATGATTATTTACCATCTATAACCTACGTTTTACTTCATTAAACTTTAATATTTTTATATATTGCCCTGTACACATTCAATAACTTTTTTTAAGACGGCTAGTTCAGTGATACAGTAAACATGCATTTACTAAAACATTTTTTATTCTTCATTAATTCATTAATTATTTTTCCTTATTTTTACATAATTCCATATTTTAACATTTAAATGTTAACAATAATTAGGCTATATGCAAACTAAACTTTTTTCACAATTTGAATAAGTGGTTTATTTCTAACAATTGTATTCAATATTAAGTGGAATGAATAGGCTGTGTATATTAATTCACCCAACAAACATGTGTTTGCAGATCTCATGAAATGACAATCTGAATTTCGGCAATGGGCGGAAATACAGCACAGAAATCCTGTACTACAACTGCATTTGGGCTAAAAGTGAAAGTATCACTTTGTCACACATATTTAAACGCGTGTTAAACATTCACATGTTACATAGATTTTTTTTTTCTAGAGGACTATAGAAGCTGCACGACTGCACGATCCATGATCCCACGCGTAATATTTATAATGGGACTTTTATATGCGTAATTTAATCTGCTACTTTTATTAATAGTTTCGCTTGGCTTTATCCAAAATAATAATAATAATAATAATAATAATAAATCCACTGATGAGGCAAACAAAGCAGAGCTTTAAGCACTCCAGCAGCAACAGTGTAGACACATGAGGCCCAATTATTGAATTCGAGACTATAAAGCTCGGCACCAAAATGATTTTGCGACCACCTGAACTTGTGCATTTCAAACAGGAAAGGCGTCATCCGATACCACCCTCACTCTAAAGAGTTTGTAAAAGATCACACATTGAGAAGCCCTCTCCTTTCTGACAGCAAAACCTTACCACCTGCCAGGCTAGCCATATCTAAGGGTCACTTGCAATGCTTGGGGTCTGATGGTGCCACTCCAAGAAAAAATAAAAATAAATAGGGGTGCTCTTAAGTAGCAGGGGGGTTTCTTATTAAGGCTCTGAAATGACCTTCTATTTGGACCCCTTGCTGAGGGGAAAATGTGAGAAATTCTCTGTGGTTTGTTGAAATTTTGTCTGCGCATTAAAAATAAAGAACATCAAAGTGCAGATGATGCTATGAGTTACAGCCTAATAACTCAAATGCCATTTGTTCCTTTTAATAACAAAGTAAAAAGGGCAAAACTATTACATTGCAGAGTAATATTCTCCAATTTTTATATTTCATTTTGCAAACTGCAATTATAAATTAACATAAGCCAAGATAATGTTTATATCACATGGGATATTCATATTGCCACAACAGTTTGTGATGATCCTTGCATGTTCTTGAAATTATCCCAAAAATATATCTAAAAAGTATTTATATTATTTATAACAATTACATGACTAAAGTATCTTTTTACTTTGAGCTGTCAAATTGGTACAGAGAGATGTTAGTGTTTTTCTTGATTATGAAGGTACATTCTTAAATCATATTAATGGTTTTGTACTGGCCACATGAGGCCTTTAGCCCACTGACGTGTTTGCCATTGTCTGCCTCTGTTTCTCTCGCGCTTACTATAGACAGAATGAATCTCTAGTGAAAGTCAAAGGTCAGTACGAGAGTGTCAGCTGGGTTTGTGTACATATGCCTTTGCAGTCACTTAAGTAATTAAAATGATAATAAACGTTTCTGCCACAGCCACTTCTTCCAGCTGCTGCGATCGAGCTGCTCAGGTCAGGCCAGAGGCATTGAGCTTGCAAAGTCAAATTTGGTTTGAAAGGCCTCTTTACTTTAGTGTGAAGGATTATTCAATGAGTATTTATTTTCCCTATAATGTGTTCCCGGGGATAGTTTAATACACTGTAGTCTATTAGAAACTCAAACAAACCAATAGGTTTAATATGACTCTGAAGGGTTTTACTAACCTTATTCAGATCTGCTCTCGCTGGCACTTGAAAAGATAATCTCTCATGGTTTGCCTATGTTTTCTGTGGGTAACAACTGGCATGAATTACTCGCTGGCATCGGCCTGCGGATTCAGGCTGTTATTCTGAGATTTAGCAAAAGTGGAAACTTGGAAATGTACTGTCTTTGGAGTCCCACTATAACCTTTTTGCAGTCATAGTCTGTTTATCTATATACTTTATCTAGTCTGTGCGCTCAGAAGAAAAGTACAAAACTGTCACTGGGAAGGTATCCTTTCAAACCTTATACTTTTGTACCTTTTTTCAGAGAGTGTATATATATATATATATATATATATATATATTGCACACACACTTAGTTGCAAAGTTACTTACAGTCAGTAGAATATCTTAAGTTGACTACCAAAAAAAAGTGTAACCTATTTTTATATCTATTAACAGTATTAAATGTATTTATGTGTATATAATTCAACAAGACAATACAGCAGTCAGCCAGTGTCTCTGGATTAAGTAGGAGACCTGTGGGCCGTCTGCCCAAAACACGATGCCAAAAGTCCCACTAATAAGGCATCTCTTTTCAAGATTTATTTTAGCATTTCTATGTGCATAAAAATGAGCCTTAAGCTGGTGCCAGAATTTTTTTTCCAACCACTGTTTTAAACACTCAGCTTTTTGATATCCAAATGAAAATACACAAACACCATATCCTTACACTAACACCAAAGAAAACACTTTTAATCTGATGCATGTATTTCTTTTTACCTATTTTTGGACTTGTTTGCTCTAGATGCATTTTATGAGAGATTACAACATACAGTAAGTGTTTGAGGCAGAGCTGCGTATAAAGCAAATCATTTATTGACAGTGATCTCAGATATATTACTTTCATTAAATGTGCATTGTCTTATTTTTAGCTTTAAGAACAACACAAATTCCCCAGTATAAAGAATTGAAAAAAACTCAAGTAAATTAAAACAGGAACGAGCTGGTTTCTATTGCCTGTCATTGTCTGCATATTAAGCATGTCATTTGTAAATGGTTTCCACCCAGTCCATGGCTCGCAGTGCTCATGTTAAATGGAGTGATACTTAAAAGCGGTACATATCCTGTGACCGCCTGCAGATATTTGGGCTATATCTCATCCATTGCTTCTAATTCATTTGCAGGAGAGGAAGCTGGATTTTAGTAAAAACAGCAGCTGCAAGGAATTTCAGCGGAGATCAAATGAGCATTGTAAGTCTTGTTAAAGGCTTACATCAACAAGACATCCATCACACTCTGAATATATACACAGCCACAAACACGAAGGGCCGAAAACAAAAGAACAAACTGAATCAACATTATCTCAGTGCAACAAACACAAGCTGATGTAGTTATCTTTTT
Organism: Enteromius viviparus; assembly: GCA_032353835.1. Taxonomy (NCBI): domain Eukaryota; kingdom Metazoa; phylum Chordata; class Actinopteri; order Cypriniformes; family Cyprinidae; genus Enteromius; species Enteromius viviparus. Next base: position 6,804,065 of record JAUCNO010000318.1, on the reverse strand, counting down.
ACTTGTTCAATTTGGTTCTCTTCTTCCCTCCACCCCAGCCTCCACTGTGTCGCACTGGGCTGTCCCGGAAAGAGATGCGTTCATTTCGGATCGGAGCTGAATTGAGTCTTGGGAGTGATGGCACTTCTGTTTCTGTGGAGAGAGACAGGTAACAGGTCATTTTTATCAAAAATACACCTTTAATAATGCTAATACACCTAATAAGACTTTAAGACATTTATGGAGCACAGTTCTTTCAAACACGTAGAAAAAAAGCAAGCTTTTTTTTCTTGTATAGCTGATGTGTAACACGTGTAGAATCCATAGATGTGCTCAGCACAAAGTCATATGCGGTAAAACGAAACGGCAAGAAAAACGCCACTACTGTGCACCGCTTTAGAATTTAAAAAATGATCAGTTATTTTTATTTCAAAGATTCAAGATTCTTGTTAATAAATTTAATACATTTTACAAATGTAGTAATTGTTTAGCTAACACACATTTTAGTTTTTACTACATTTGTCTTTATTTGTTCCCTGACTTTGTTGATTAAAGTGGAAAAAAAGTAGACGTCTGCCCTTGACGGGTATTAATCGCACTTCAAACCCTGGATGTTTATATTCAAAGAGACACATGTTGCTGCCCGTGTTCTGTGGGCTGATATTTAATAAAACGGCCACACACTCACTAAACCGCTGTGACCAAACAAATTGTTTTCAGCCATTTTGCTCCCATTACCTTTGAAAGAGGGCAAAAAATGAGGCACCGGGAGAGTTCCTCTACACATGATGAAAACGTTTATGGCTCCCTAAACTGCTCTTTATGGCTCGGCCCCAGTAAGTAGAGGGTATCTTGTTACATTAAACCTACTGTAAGTAGTATTTATAGATTCCTTACTGTAATTGAACATCGTGCAAAGCATGTCAACGTTGCGCTCATGATTCACAGTGATTTAATTCAAATGACAAGAGGCCAATGAAGAGCTGGGAAAAGAATATTTTATGTTTGCTGATAAACAGACTAATTCACAACAGAAATAAAATATAATTGGTTTCACATGTAAACTGTAAAGTGAATTATCTAAATAAACCTTTTCGGTTCTCTTTGATCTGTAGAATCAGCCTTCTCTCCAATAATTCACCTATAAATACCTCTGTATGAAAGGCTTGATTGAGTTCGTCATTTGGACAGCCAGTCAGTCATTCAGTCAGTCAGGCTGTCAGCATCCTCGTGGATTTCATTTTCAAATAATCACCAGAATCCAATTTAGCTTCATTAGGAGAGACAGTGAAAAGCCTTCACAGTGCGACAAGACTGTGTTAAACGCGCTGCGTCAGTCAGTGGGATCTTTGTCAGGGTCAGTCCTGTGTGTGACAGAGCTTGCACTTAATCAACAAGCTGTCAGAGGTCTCTCGCTGTCCGTTTCCTGCTGAAAGAGAGATTATTCCCCCCCGTCCCCTCATCGACCCCGGCATCTGTCTGCAAAGCTGACACACGCGCACATAGGCAATTATACACATACGTATTCTCAAACATGTTTGTATTTACCAGAAGCATAAAAAATAAAACATTTATCTTGCATTTACTTTTTAATAAGGGGGAACAAAATTACAAAGCTGCATTTATATATACGTAAGTGCTTGTTGATGTCAAGTGGCTTTGGACTGTGTGAAATCGGATTTTTGTGCTGTTGTAATGGGTTATCAAGTGAGCCAGATGATGTGTACAGTCTTGTCAGTTTCCATCGTGTGCTTCACGTCACACCCACTGTACTCTGTGTGCAGTATTTGATTTGGCACCTAACCCACATGATTTAACTTCACATCATTGTGTGAAGTCTGCAGTGTTTTAAAATTCTTCCTTAATTAATCCCATTCCTTAAGATTTCAGAAATTATTGTTGGGATAAATCATACAGAGATGATGATCTGAGTAGAACCCAAAAGCTGGCGCCGAAAAAGAGATATAGTAAAATGGTGTGCTGTATGTATTCATAACAGAAGTGGAGAAGGGAGTTTGACTGCTTTCAAAAAACATGCTCTTTTGCTTGTTTGATATTATCAACAATGCGGGCACAGATGTTTCTAATGGGACGTTTGCATACTTTATAACTTTTTTTAATTGCCAAACTATGGTCAAATGTTTGGAAGCCATTACTCCAGTTTCAAATGATTAATCATACTTATTCCAAAATGTTGTGTATATTGTATTTTCATATATATATATATATATATATATATATATATATATATATATATATATATGCTATTTTATTTTGATAGTAGGTAATTTAGTGAAACACCCCTAAGTGAAAGACTTACTTGTGTTTTCAGCTGAGTATCTTCGAGGCTGGGTGTGCTTTTTAAAAGGTGGAGGGACACTAGTGGAGTCAGTCCAAAATCTTGCTCCTGAATCTCCACTGTCTCTGTCCCCTATGGCCTAAGAAAAAAAACCTTTACATTAAAGTATAGGCAATCTCTTACATACACAAACATGCACAAATTCACTCTCCTATAAACAAATATTTTCAGGGCTGAAAACAGCAGCAAGGTTTCAATGTATTTATTTGTACCAGCCACTTTAAATTTAAATTCACAATTAATTAGCACAGATTCTAAAGGTACTTGTAAAAAGTGAACAGTGGCATGTTAGTGTGCAATAAATGCTAAAAAAAATAATAGCTCTTACCACAAGCTGCACCCTTGCACCATTAAGTATATCCTGGCCAATATCAGGGAGGAAATTATCCCTAAAAAAGCCATTGAATAGATTACCTCTAACACAATTTACACCACAGCACATTCACAACACTAATCCTCCATCTGTGTATATTTTTCAAAAGCATATAGTTCAGAGTAGTGTGTCTCACCGTTCCGTGCCTGCAGAGTTTGTGTCGGGATGAACTGCTTGTGTGTGGAGCCACTGGTAAGTTCTCTCCTTGTGAGATTGTTTTTCCTCAGCTTTCGGTAATTTGTGAACTTCATTCACCGCTTGCTGAACTGCATTGACATGGAAACAAGAAAAGCTTATGAAATGAGAACCATTTACATATTTACAGAAATACAGGCAGTTTGTCAGACAACTTCAAATAAGCACAGTGTTAATCAAAAAAAGCAATAGTTTTGTACTGTAATTAAGAAGCAGAAGAAACAGTCTGCATGGTGGATAGCAAATCACAATTGTTTCGAGAACCTTTGTGGTGTATATTTATGCCCACTGAGCAAAAAAGAAAACGAAAGGAGTATGTAGGAAGTACGGAGATTTATGGACAGTGTCAATACGTGTCACCAAAAAGCCCTAATTCAAAATAAACATGTTCTTGGTGGAGAGTAGCATGAATTGATAACGACTTCTGACGGCCAAGTGCTGGAACTAATGAGCCATTTATTCAAGTCATTTTCATGGTTTTGCCAGAAAGTAAAGCACAGACAAGGTTTATGGGTTACAGTTGTCAAGGGTTAATTGAAAATCCACTAAAAATGTCAAGTGATTAAATCCTCCCTACGGGCCGAACAAGAAAACAGAAAAAAGGCAATGCGCATTTATTGCTGATGAAAAGTCCACAAGTGAAACAATTATTCAGCATTTACCACATGTTTGCACAGCAGCCGTGATTGTGAAGATTTTTCAAATAAAATGAATAGATTTAATGCAACCATTTTGACCCAAAACATTTGAACACATAAATGTATGAATTATATTGCATTCTATAACAAAATATTCAACCAAAAGGACCCTAAAAACAAATCATGTCGTTCAGTCATACCACTTTTTGAACTAATCATCTTTTAATTTGAGCAGGGGGCTTGTGCTAATTTTCTTTAAATAAATGCAAACTAGTTTAATGTTGTCAAATGCGACCCTGGACCACAAAGCCAATCTTAGATAGCACAGGTATATTTGTAGCAATAGCCACAAATTCATTGTATCAGTCAAAATTATCTACGTTTCTATTGTGTCAAACATCATTAGGATTATAATTAAAGATCATGTTCCATGAAGATATTATGTAAGTTACCTACTGTAAATATATCAAAACCTAATTTTTGATTAGTAACAGGCATTGCTAAGGACTTCATTTGAACAACTTTAAAGGTGATTTTTTTGCACCTTCAGATTACAGATTTTCAAATGGTTGCATTTCGCACAAATATTGTCCTATTTCAGAAGGTGTATTGGTCAAAATAAAAAAATAAAAATAGGCAATTAAGACTGGTTTTGTGGTCCAGAGTCACAAATGTTATAATATTTATACTAATTAAAGTGTGACCAAATACCATTGGGGCCACTGTATATAAAAAAAATATTAGAATTGAATAAAATAGAAGTTTATACAACATTATTTATATTTATAGTTTAATTATAGTATATATAGCACTGTTAATTGAGTTCTTAAAAAGTGTGCATTAGGATATTATCATGGTAAAATAAGTTCTATAATTTGCTGAAAAGTTGCAAGAAAAACAGGGTGGAATTGTATGTTTATACAGTGAACACACAGATTTAACAACAGATATTACATGATAGAAATGCATGCAGCATCCAGTAGCTGTCAAACCCGCTTCCCCCCATCTATCTTACCCTCAGGACATTAGGGGGCCCAGGAGTCACGGTTGTTAAGGGCTCTTAAGTACATTAGGCTGTGTGGTGCTGCTATGGCGGTGACAGGAGTTAGAGAATCAGCTCTTTCACGAGGCTCAGGATGACAGAACCGAACTGCTGGGGGTGAGCGCTGATTTCCTCAAGAACACTGTGCAGGTATTTTCAGAATTCTGGCTCTTCATTTATACCAGTACTATCAATATAGTCAATCCTGACAAAACCATGATTACAACTACCCTTACTCTACCTTAAAAAAGCATAAAAATATATAATAGATTAATAGACATGGATTATATTTTTATGTATATGTAGATCCAATCTTATGTTACTATCAAAAATGCTTCAACAGATTTTCCAACTATTTTTGGGTCTGACTTACTAAACTGGAATTTGGTCTCCAAAATGCCTAAATTGTTTCGTTGCAATGAAGTCACTGCTTGAACACACGCATAGGCTATGCCCATGACACATATGCATCTGTAGGATTCTTAAGTGTGTGTGTTTGTGTGACTATGAGACATACCCATGGGGCTTTGATTGTTTGGGAGTTCTCCGTGCAGACTCAAAGAGGGAGGTCAGGTCTTTTATCGTGAGGTTCTGTCTCCCACTTTCCTTTACCCTGGGTCAAACCTTCACCTCCAGAGAGCAGACCACAGGCGGTCAACCAGCGGTCAACGCACACACATACACAAATCACGGAAAAGGTTTGTGTGTATGCATGAAGCTTGTCAATCACATTAATCTGAAGCAATCAAAAAGAGAATTGCACAGAAATGGATGTAATCTGATCAATTTTTGAAAATGAAGGCAATCTGATGAATATCAATATGAGAAATCCTGCACTGGTGCAAAAAAAGCAAAAAACCTCAAGAACTGAAAAAACTTTGAAAAGCATCTCTGATATACAATGGGAGAAAATGAATAATAAGTAATTTCTTTAGAAAATCATTTTAATTTAAGTTTTAAAAAATTATCAGATTATGTTAATTTATTGTACTAAACTGCACACACACTCATAATAATAACTAGTAATTTCCTGAAGAAAAGAAACAAATCTGATAAATATTAATGTAATATGTTGACAACCTATAAATGCTTGGCTGCATTGGCGCAGAAAAAAACCAAAACTTTATTTTAATTTTTTTTATTTATTTAAATACTGATCGTTTATTTAAATACTAATCTCTGATTATTTTAATTATTTTACTACAGTGCCCAGAACACAAACAACTTTAATAATAATAAACAATAATAACAACCTCAGTCATTTCCTGAGGAGATGGGAGAAAAATCTTAATGTAAGACTTTGAGAACCTATAAATCCTTGGTTGCATTGGTGCACAAATGAAATAAATAAGTAAAAAATAATAAAATAAAATCAGATTTTTTTGTTCCATTTACTAAAGTGAAAAAACAACAATAATAATTTGTTTTAAGCTGGATGGCTATATATAAAACTTAAGTAAGACATTGTATTCCAGTTAATCTCTTTCAACTGATCTAAAGTATTATTTTCCACAAAATCTGACTCTCTTCTGTGATTTCCTCGCAAAGGAATCCACCCAAACCAAAAGCATCATCTACTTGAGAAGTGATACAGTGCCAAGCCCAGCAGATACAGGAGACTGGAAATACATGACACATGGTGTAAATCAAACACAGGAGAGCAGAGAAAACCTGCAGGTTAATGCAAAGCAACTTTGCTGCAGTGGACTAAAAAAAAAAAGTGTCAAACGATTGCATTTCTTACAATTAAAGATGCTGAAACCAACACAAGCAGGGCGTCACTAAACTTTGTGTCCTGACTTTGGGGTTGGGTAAGGCTACCTGCTCTTCCCCTCTGCTGACCTGCAGAAGGCACCAGCAATACAACCCCAACCCCATCAGGGACGGCCCCAAGCCTCAGGCTACAGGCTGGCCGCCGCTCCCCTGCTCTCCCCCAGCAGGGGCTTACATTTCAGCCGAGCGCTCCAAGCCCCCTTCTGGAGGTGATTAGCCCCCTGAAGCCGTGACAGATTCTTTCCGAGATATCCGCCTCACTCGTGTTTATTTTATCCGAGCTCTCTTTTGTGGATGTGCTGGACATGAAGTAACCCACTTGAAAATGGGTATCGGCTTACATACGCCACGGGACTGGCGGAGGAGTCGGAACAACAACAAAAAAAGTAAAGAAAGAAAGCAACCGTTCGCATGTAAAGAGGATATATTTCCATTTATTTGCCCTGCTCTTTAACGTAACCCTTCATCTATGCCTTATCTCTTTCGCTCGACCCCCCTCAGTAGCATTGCGCTGAAAGCCCACCCCCCTCGGGTGGCACAAGGGCTGCAGACGGCACTCTCTCTCTTTCTCTCAGTCTGGAACCCCTAAGTGCCCTACCTCCTCTGTACTTAACTCAATTTCACACTTCAGGTCCGCTACAAAGTCTCCTGAAATACAATCATCTTGTTTATTCTCCACCATCCCAAACAACCTAATAGCTAGCTATTTACGATCCCATCATGTGCATTCAATTTGATCGGGCGATGTGTATGTTTTCGTGTATTACACGCAAGGTAGATCCAAGCGTGTCCCAAATGACTGGATGGATTCAGCCCATGGGGAATGATCAGGTCTCTTGGAATTTAAGAAATGATGCAAACTCAATCAATTGTTGACTTGTATATTATATAATAACAACCTATTTCCTATAATGAATCAATTGATTCATTGATCAACGAATTAGTCCAAATGATTTAAATAGTGAATCATTTTATACATATATATATATGTACATTACCAATACATTAACATTACTCTGTTGTTCTATTTGATAATGTTTAGTGCTTTGCTACAATCTGTACTGTTAAAAGCGCTATATAAATAAAAGTGACTTGACTTGACTTGACATATAGAGAAAAATAAATGTCAGTTGTGAATAAATTGTTCCATATAGTGCTGAAAAAAGTTTCAGCAAATTTTCTAAAGGCAATCAATTCAGTCAATTGATACATATAGCAAACCAGTTCATTAATATAAATATAATTATCTGTGTCCCAGCATTCCAAGCTACGTTTTTCTGGTTAAATAAGTTGACCATCTGGGGTTTTTAAAGTGCATTTCCTATTGGAATTTTCTGTGTGTATACATTAATCATGGAATGTGACTCATTTGAATGGTAAATCAATTGTTTCATACAGTACAGTGCAGATTCAACCAATTCATATTTAGCAATTATATTAAGAAATTCATTCATAGATTTGTTTGATTTGCAGTGCATACTGTATATGCATGAATTCAGCCATACCTTTTACGTTGTCTTTGAAAGTAGGACGTGTTAGCCTTTGAGGTTCTTTGGAAACATATTGGTTTCTGTGGCTTCTGAACAGGGCCAGACGTAGATTTGGGTCTAGAACACACAGCACAGACAGGAACACAGCCACAAATGAGCTCATATGAACATAGGACTCATACAGCAGACAAGCGCAAACAGAAAACTGACAGAAACCAAAGCTTCATTTTCCATTACGAGACCAAAGCATCCATGGAGCAGTGGCTCTGAGAGCCTGACACAGGCCCTCATTTCATGGGACCATGATTGGATTTGTGGCATTAGAGTCACGCACTCCTGACCTTGATCAAAGCCAGCTTCAGGCCAACCCTAGAGGATCCAGACCAGGGCCAGCACTACCGTGTCTGGGATTCTTCTCAGACTCACGGCCCATTGAACTTACGAGCACTGATGTTTTCCTAGCTCCTAGTAATGAAGCTGGTTCTGGGACCTTGGAGCTCAAAGCACAATGGAATATATGTAGGAATGTTTGCAGACGGGCCAATCGAACATGACAAGGCATGGAGTTGGGTGGAGCTGGTTGATGTTATGGCAGATTAAGCTTCTCATGGAATTACAAGCTCTGTGCTAGTGTGGCATAACTGTTTACCAAAAAAAAAAATACTTTTTTCTAAAAAAAGGCCTTGAAGGCTGGCATAAAATTAAGGAAATGGCCATTGTTTCATTAAATAGATGGTTGATATATATAAAAAGTTTTAGGAAACAAGCTTTTTTCTCTTTCTCAAAGTCCCTTTGTGTCAGTACAAATTGACAGCAGCCTTTTTAGAGATAAGGCTTTTAACTTGAGTAAATATTATATTAGTATTATTCACTGTAGCTTTATTGACTGAAATGTACTTACACTCTCTTTTTAGATGCTAATACAGTATATTGTATCACAGACAGTGGTTCTCAACCTTCTTGACTCCAAAACCTCCACTGTTTACATCACAAATTCATTTTTCAAGTCATCTTGAGGCCCCTAGTGGGCCCCCTGATTGAGATGCACTAATCTAGGATCCAATAAAGGATTTGTTGAATTAAAAGTTAAATGATTTTAAATGTAACTCATGAAAAGAAAAAACTGATATATAAATATTCTTACCATATAACCCCTTCTGCTTCTGTTTCTTGCCTTTCAGTTTGTTGGCTCTCTTCATCATGAGAAGGGCAGTGGACTCATTAGTGATCCCCCTGTAACAGAAGTTACAATGTACAATAAACAATTTTTATATATGGAATATAAAATTATGTTCTAATAAATTTGATTTGATTAAAATTGTGGCACTGAAGTGAAAGTAGCATAGAATCATACCATTCTTTAAGTATTTTTTCTGATTCCTCAGACAGGGTTCTGGTTTTGAGGCTTGATCTGAAATTTGTTGAGAAAACCGCAGAAATTGCAAGAAAAAATTGGTAACATGTTCATATAAGTAATGATCAGCAGAAGACATGAAACCAATAATAACCTGCTACTAAGGTGAGGCGTCAAGCTTTGCTCCGAACAGGCTGCACCTTCATTATCTGACCAGGCATGTTTTGGCTGCAGAGGAAAAACAGAAAGAGTCTTTGGAGACCCTTGATTCAGAAGAGGGAGTGGAGACTAAGAAACACAAAGACAGTCAAAGAAAAAGATAGAATTAGTATGAATTGTGTTAGTATTTCTTGTTTTTAAAGATATAATATTCATGCTGCTAGGCTGTAGAACATCAAAGTGCATTAAACAATCTCTGCATTTCCACAGCAGCAGCAGCTGCATCACATCACAGTGCTGCTACCATGATAGAAAGGGCCAGCTCTCTCTAAAGAAAAGAAACCGCAGGAGAAAAAGCACCGTGCTGAAAAATGACATCTGCTGACGAGAAGGAAGTTTGAGGCGGCCTAGAAAGTAATTGTGTTTTTGGAGGCAATAAATTCGGCACTTAATCACCCAGAGAGACTCTGATTGTGCCGGCCCACAGACAGAAGGAGGGTCCGTAAGGCTGTTACCTTTGGCAATGGCAATTGCTCCGAAAATGGCATCATCCTTGCCGGTAAGGCTTTGGAATCCAGGCTTATCCAGTCTTTCTCCAGCCCTTTCTATTCACAACAGGACACAAACAAAATTCAAGAGCTGAACATGGACTGCACCATTCCAAAATGCCATGTGATGGGATTTCTACAGCTAATAAAGTGTATCTTGATGCTTTCATTATTCCTTCAAAGCAAGTAGCAGATCCCATTTAGCTAAAAGCACTGAACTGGTTTCCTGTGTGTGACAAACACTTGAGAACGTATCCACTTTAAAACAGTGAAAAACGTCATGACAGGAAGAAACGGGAGAGCCAACACATGAAAAACTCCAGAATTTTTAGATGTAGACCAATAATACACCTCAATTTAACATGACATCATAATACACTATAATGAATCGCCTAATTAGCTACACAGATGAGCTCACTTAGCGTAACGCACAGGTTAAGCTAATGTTAAGTAGAGTAAACGTGATGCAAACGGGCAGAAAATAGCAGGTGACATAAGAAAAAGAAATAACGTTTTCTTTCCCCTCTTTCCCGCTCATTGACTGCTCTTTTTCAATACCTAATCACTGCTGACAGCCGACCGCCTCACGATTCTGAGCGCTAGTTTAAGGACTGTCAGCACAACGGCCCAGGCTATCTGTCTACCGACTTCACCGTGATAGCAGGAGCACCAAGCATCTGCTCATACCTCATCAAAAATGAATTCATCCATGTCCACCTCTTCTAAGTCCTCATCGCTTTCTGTGATCTGAGCAGCAGCTAGAGCACGGGCCAGCTTTTTCCGCAGAACACAGCCCCTCCATGCAGCCTGCAGGGGCAACACACACAGCCATGAATCACATGCAAGCATAAATATTGTGTGTTATCCCATTAGGAAGATAAAACATGTTAACCTCTGTTTAATTGCCCCGCGGTCTGCAGTTTGAACTTTCGGTGACTTTGGCTTTGTAAGACAAATGTAAAACCGGGATGCCTTTAAATCTGCTTATTCCCCGCGGGAAAAAAAGACTTAACGGATCAGAACCCTAGCGCTCCCACTCCAGCGACACGTTGGAATCTGATTAATCTTTTTTTTTTTTTTTCAGTTTGAGTCCTTGGAGACTCATTAAACAGAAAGAAAGAGAGAAAATATCCCTTAGAAGTTACATGTGAAAGAAATAGCCTGTTTTCAAAAGCGCTGCCTACCGACTCAAAACAAGCCCTTGGCAGTAATAGGTGTAATGAAGAAGATTTAATTTTATTCAAGTTATTTATTGCGTTCATAAAAGGAGGCATGGAAAACACCTTTTCGGAGATATATCTAACAATCCTTGATCATAAATAGAGGAATGTTTTGTGGAAGGAGCTAAAGAATGAGTCTCACCTGAATAACAACAGCAGCACGTTTCATCTCAGGCCCCCCAGTGAAGATATTTTCCACCTTATGAAGATGTGATTTTGTGTTAGTTTTTTCAATTAAGCTTGGGAGGCCCTCACATCTCCGCAATGCGCATCTCCTCCGCCAGCATCGCTGGATCGCCACAGCTGCCGCTCTGAGTAATAGCAGAGAAGACAATTTTATCTGATGACTCACCAAAGTCATGAGAGACTAAATGAATGTCACTGAACTCAAGCCTCGGATGATTCATCTGCGTTAAAACATCTGGATAGAGACCCAGCAGGAGTGTAATGTCATCCGAATGATTTAGAGATGAGCTTTATTTTGATTACCTTTAGCTAAAATTAAATGTACCTTCAAATCATGGGAGATGTTTACTACAAAAAGATATTGTGTGAGAGAGTCATACATTTTAAGGTTCATTGCCTGAACAGGTTCCTTCTCACTTTGTGTCTGAATACAGTCAGCAGATCGTAGCTCAAGGTGTTTCCGCCAATCTAACGAATCCCGCAGATGCATATCTGTATTTTGTCCGTGTGATAAAGATGCTTTAGAATAACTACTGTTAGCAGCTGCCACCAGTATAGGATCCTCTGTGACACAGCTGTCGCCATATTCATGGGCATAACGCTGGTCCACTGTCAATCTGAACAGGTCTGCTTGGTGGCCAATGGCAAGAAGCTGAGCGTCATGTTGTGAGGGCGCAGAACTGTGTAAAAAAGAAAAAAGCAGTAAGAAAGTACAAAATGTCATATATTATGAGAATATATTCACAGTGAATTCATTTTTGCATTCCACTGCTTTTAAACTTTCTATATAAAACCCATCTCTAAAGTCTGACCTCTAGGTCACTTTTTTTAAAATGCAGAACTGTACATGTATAATGGTTCATTGGATTAATACGTACTGGGTAACAAAAAAGTCTCATTAGTTAACATTGATTAATAAATTAACTAAAAATAGGTGATACGTCTATTACAGTGTTTATTAATATTAGTGTAAACTAATAAAACTACTGTTCCCTGGTAGTTAATCTTAGCTCAGATCCATTAAATAACAACGGATTGTAAGAATGTGCTGGTAAACATTAAAAGTAACATTTACGCTAGCTTAATAAATGCTTGATTAATTATTTTTCATTGTAAGATCATGTTTACTAATGCAATTAACTAATGTTAACATATGGAACCTTATTGTAAAGTCTTATTGATGAGGATTTAAACTAGCCTTCAGCACAAAAATCAGAACATTTCTTGCAATATGTAAAACTGGCTTATAATGAAGTTTTTCAGGAAGTCTCTACAAACATGTCTCAATCCCATTCTAATTACTCTATTAGCCATGGCTGGTCTGGCCCCTCCTGCCCCTGACCCTTGAGCCCGTCTTTGCTGTCAGCATCAGAAACCAGCTCTGTCACTATAGAGTCCCTGCTATTCTAATCCTCTGACACGGTTAAAGGGGCATCCGCATCCCTCCAACATACACTTTGTCCAGAATAGAGTCGTAAAAAGAGCCTGGCAAGAGTCAAATGCAATGTACATTAGTACTGGGAAACAAAACTACTGTCGAAACATGTTGAAATTTAGTGCAAGGACAAGGATGTATAACAAAATGGCTAATTTGATTACTTCATTAAAACAAATTAATGTCAAACTGCATATATAGTCAGCAATGAACATTCTGAAAGCCAAACATTATTACAAGCTGTAAAAATCAAGCCAAGGCAAATAAATACAACGCTAGACCTTACACAGTTCCCCTACGTACTGACATCTGAAATTACCTCAGAGAAAAACCGGGAAAGAGTTTCTTTTTATAGATAGCTTCAAGAACTCACGCAGCTTTTGCAGTAACACAACATATTTATGACTCAGTGGCATAAATGACATCTTATTGCTGTGGTTTGATGACATTAAATGAAAACTCTCAATTCGGTCTGTCACTCTAATCAACACAGGCACTGGTTTACCATTGTATTGCGGTCAGACGGCAGAGTCTTCACCTTGCCAAAGCTGGGGACTGACACTGGGTCAGGTCAGATGTTAAACGGCTGCAGTGGTCCCCACGGGTGTGCAAAAGACCCTTTGTGCAGAACGCGCGGCAGAAGGGTTAGGGGGATATCTCTAAAGTCCTCCAAGCCATAAGAGACCTCAGTTTGAACCACAGGACACACAGACTTCTGCCAATCATGTTTCATGAAACATGGTGAGTGTTCTGCTTTATTTGCTGGTGGTCTGCAGCAGTGTCTGAGGGGGCTTTTGTATTGAAAGAAATGAATATATAATATTTGTGTGATATTTAGGCTATAATAGGCTCAAAGAACCAATTATATGTCTAAATACCAATAAATCTAGATTTTCTATGCCATACCACATATGAATAATTACTTATTTATTATAAATTTTTTAGGACTGAATTTTTTTTTCTAATTCTCTACAAAATACCCTCTGCATGAATTATTTGCTTTAATTTACGTACTATTAAAATAGGAACTATATGCTAAATTTTACATGCATTTTGCAAAATATACTACAGGATTTACATTTTCAGCAATTGGAGCTTTAGTAATACTTCTAATAAAAATTGAAACTGCTTGTCTACCTGATCTCCATCTTTTGCTGCTGGAAAAGTGAATCTCGCTGCTCTTGCTGTGCTTGACAGAGGGCCTGGAAACTCCACTGCTGTTCTGGATATTTACGGGGGACTGCGGCAGCAGCAGTCTGCTCATTATTCAACTTAATCAAGCCAGGCACTGTCTCCAAAAGCAAGGACCTGAGGGAAAACAGGCATTTTAGAGATTAACCTGATGAAAATGTAAGGTGAAATGACCACACAATGTGCTCAAAAGGTCTTTGAAATGATTGCTTTAATTGTTAGTGAATGTTTATTTTATAATGCATAACAAAGAAAAAAAAAAGAAATAATTTACTTTTAGTTTATGTATAAAAAGAGTGTAGATTAAATATGTAGACGCATCATTTGTTTTTTGAATAATTACGCTTTAAATAGCTTTTTTTGCAAAACAATTAGCAGTTCAGAGCAATATGTAAGGTTACCGCATTGACTGTCCACTGCAATCATAAAAAAGTAACGGGTAAACTTTCGTTCCAGCCCCTCCCTCTCTCTGTCTCCACGGGCTTTCTATTGGAGAATATTTACACTGAGCAGATGAAATCACTTAGGAAATGGGGATAAAACGTTTAATGAGTTTGACATTCTGGACCCAAGAGAATCAACAGAGCGCCTGTGCATCGACTAAGAGGTTTAGTCAGAGTCTGCCTTTCTCAATGATGACACTCGGCTTGGATAAGAAGTGAAAAAGGGTTTGCTGGCCTCATTTGTGACAGCCACTCAAGTGAGCCCATGTTGTTGTTGTTTTTTTGATCTGAGTTTTAACTTGCAAAAGCGCATGAGAAAACACAGGTGTAGCCTAGCCTTTGCTGAACCCTGCTCAGAGATATAAGATTTAAAAACCTGATTAATAGGTGAATTATTCAGTAAAAATTTAATTACTGCGGCTAATATTAATTCTTTTTTTTTGATAATTGTTTTATATTATTTATGATAAATTTTAGTTTATCTCTTTGTTTTTATTATCATGATGAATAGTTTTACTTATATAAAGTATTTAAGAAAAATAAATAATTGTTTTACAAACTTTTCTGTGTTATTGTTTTTTGTACTTTAAAGACAGTACTTGTTTTTCAGTTGTGGTATATTAATATTGAGTTAATTGTAAAAGAAACACTTACATTTTTTTTTTATTTAATATTTTTTCTTTATATTTCTGTTTTATTTTATAACCATATAGAGCTCATCCCTAAAAGACAAAAACTGCTTCACATTTACAAAGCAGGTATTGTCATGTGATACACCTTTTGGCCATGTTGTGTCCAGCCACCAGGCTCCTATTGCTACCACAAAACTGACTCTATTCATTACTCACGAAAACTTCCCTAAACAAAGAAACTTACAGGAGTTTCATTAATCTAGCTAAAGTCTACTCTCCCAGACTCTGAACACTCGTGCGCTGTGTACTTCTTTGAAATATCCTTTGGTTCTTTAATTTAGGCTGTGTTATCACTGGATTGGGATGAAAGGGCCAGCGGAAAGCGAGAAAAACACTGGGTCTAATTCCGTTGTTGGCATTGAGGGTTAGACAAAGTTCAGAGGAATACTGAGCCTGACTCGAGTGA
This sequence comes from Enteromius viviparus, assembly GCA_032353835.1. Classification (NCBI taxonomy): domain Eukaryota; kingdom Metazoa; phylum Chordata; class Actinopteri; order Cypriniformes; family Cyprinidae; genus Enteromius; species Enteromius viviparus. The sequence goes on along the minus strand of JAUCNO010000318.1, from coordinate 6,788,582 downwards.
ACTTCCTATCAGTCATTACAGAATAAAACAGACGTAAAGACACAGCAGATATATTTCACCTCAAGACTTCTTTTTGGAAGCAACATTCCACAAACGTGGAAATTAAAGCTTAAAAAATAACTATTCAAATAAACAGCTTAAAAAAAAAATAGCGCACCACATTCAATTTTATAAGAAGTCAATTTAAGTAAGACTTTGCTGTCAGGAAAATGAATGTGTTGCCAACATTAAACTTTTTAGGCCTTCTGAACTATAAACTTATGACAGTCAATAAATCTCTTTGGTATGTATGATGTTATTTTTTTCCATCTTGGCTGAATGAACTGGATTGCTTTTTGAGAAATTAATTCCAACATGGTTTTGTATTTTCCTGATCTTCCTATTCTGTCTCTCAAACATTTTTTCTAGCACATAAGAACATATCATTTGCTAATTAAAAACTCTCAACTAACTGCTGGCACTTTAGGAGCACCTTTAGAAAATATTCCCCCACTGAGCAAATATTTGCAGAATTATGAGCACTTAAATCCACGTGCGTACAGATGTCACTGGGTAATCCAATAGCGGACACAGATACAATAGCTGGTGCAGTGATATGGGCCGGAAGCTCAGCGGTAAAGAGGAATGTTTATTCTACTTTAAGCGCCTGGTGCACTTCCAGCCAATGTCCCCATTCACATTAGTTTCACATTCTCTGACAATTATGAAATGCTTAGTGACTTTTTCTGGAATGCATACATGACAGCTTCTGCCCAATCCAAGAAAAATCTCTGCATTATAAAAGGAGGAACCACGTTTGCTTTACATACTAATATTCACTATTAACAACAAAAATACTTTAGAATTTTGCTTAGTGTCAGTGAGAAACTGAAAAATTAACTTAACTGGGTCCTTGGTTCACACCTACCTCCAGTTGCTTTTCTGCTGTAGTGGGTTACCAGTCAGGTTAAGTTCTTGGAGACTGGTGCATTCCTGAAGATTCAGACAAACGTTCTTCAATTCTAAAAGGGAGTCAGAGCAGAGACACTCAGAGACACTTAGCAGTTAACTTTGTGAATGGTTATAATTCTAATGCTTTGGATGCAATCCAAAAGTTAGCCATTCTGGTCTTAAAGACACTCTCATACTTTAATTCAATAATTTTGAAATCTGAAAAGCTAATAATAAATAAGCTTTCCAGTGATGAATGGTTTGTTAGGATAGGACAATATTTGGCCGAGATATGACTATTTGAAATCTGGAATCTGAGAGTGTCAAAAAAATCTAAATATTAAGAAGTCGTCTTTGGCTGTGCATATTACTACTCAATAATTACGTTTTTATATTTATGTTAGGAAATTTACTAAATATCTGGTAACACTTTATAATAACTACACACTATGATAAATGCTTTATTAACACATATCCCTGTTATAATTCATGATTATGTCAGGTAGTTATAAAACATTTAGTAGCTGCCAGACGTCTATTTTTGTGAGCTCATCTAAAGTGAGGACTATTTATACCTTGTAAAGCATTTACAAAGGAGACGTAAAGGCTCAGTTATCTTTCAAACAGAAAAGTTAAACAAACACAACACAGGGGAATAATAAGCAGCTGGTTAATAGTGACAATTGGTTCTTAAAATAAAGTGTTACCAATATTTCTATGAATTATTCTCAATAGTACTTAAAATAACAGTTCAATCAAAGAATATTCTGCCATTATGGAGTTATGTAATTTATGTCAATCAAAACTTGATTGTTTATTTATTTTTAGTAGAATAATAAAATATAATTTGTAAAAAAATATTTATGATGTCATATATAATGTCCATTTGACTTGCACTATAGTCTTTTTCTGAGGTCGTCTGAAGTTTAATAAAAGTTACGTGCAATAAAAAGAAAATTTGTTAGGAAAAAAAATGGAAATGAAATGATATGTTCTGCAAAGGAACAACACATTATTAAAATAACTTTTACAGACTTTTATTACCTGTTCAAACCTGATACTTGAAGATGGCTAAGGATTCAGCTGCTCGGATTGAGTTGGGCAGATCATTCCATCAGGTTTGACCCTCTATCTCTAGTACTATCTATTCTACTTCTATTTTATCTATTAGTCTTTTTTAACTCTATCAATAGCATATTTATTCTCTTACTGCTAGTATCTCTTTTAAAACTGACACTAGATTTATTTTTTCTATTCTATGTACTAAAAATTTTATTTTCTGCATCAGGCTAACTGAGACTTTTGTTAGTTGTGATTTCATCTATTGTCTTCATTTGTAAGTCGCATTGGACAAAAGCATCAGCTAAATGACTAAAATGTAAATATATGGATATATGAAGTCTTTTTTTAAAGAATTGTTAATTTGTTACAAAATACGAAAAAGCATAGTCAAGTTGACCAACCCCACTTCATAAACTCACCTGACAGACAGTTGTGACTGGCATCCAGCATCCTCAAAGACACCAGGTCCGAGAGTGGAATTAAATAGATTAAACTGAGGAGAAATTGAACCCTCATTTTAAACAATAAAACATCTTAGCACTGTGCACTTTAAGGTTTTTATATTGCATTTTACATAAGATACTGTATTTAAGCCATTTAAAGATTTTATCCTTAAACAGAATTTAACTGTAAGACAGTGTTCAAAAAATCTAACTGTAATAGACTCACAACACTGTGAGCTGCTAGCCTAGACAACACCTGCAGTATGATGCCCTAGGTAGGCAGCTAGCTATTCTTGATTAAGGCTTACCTATTATGGGCCACGGAGAGGTTTTGGAGCAAAGGCAGCCAATAGGATTCGAGATTATCAAGAGAAGATAGAAGATTGTCATCCAGGTACAGGTCCCTCAGAAGAACATGGTTCTGCAGGACAGGCAGCTATGCCACAGGCCCAGAAATAAAAATAACAAGGATTCCCTTGTGACCAGGTTTTCACACAAAAAGTCATTCCATCATTTCCAACCATGAATGTCCCATGAGCTAAAATGGGTGTAAACTTATGCCTCATCACGAACCTGACTAATATCCAAACATTAAGCACAACAGATAGCTATAATTCAATTAAAATGATGGCAGCCCAAGATTGCACATTACCGGATGAGCATATCGTTTATACGGATATCATGTAATGAACACTGTCAAGTTACGCATATTCTGGACACAAGGATGAGAATATATTCCTTAATAAATAAATAAAAAAGTCTATGATTTCAGTCGGGCTAATTATAATAAAAACATAAACAGTTCTCAAATACTGACAGAACTTCAAAGTAATGGAAAATTCTGAATATTCAATATGATGTTGAGATTACTGCTGAAGACATAAGTCATGATCTCATCTTTCAACTTGTTTGTTTCTTTGGTTGTGCAAGATTTACCTCAGTCAGACTGTTTCCTCTGAGGTCCAGTGTGTTAAGCAGAGCACAATTCTCCAAACCCTCAACGTGGCTTAGGTGGTTGTAGGAACAGTCCAGATGGAGAAGGGTATAAATTTCGTTCAAACCTCTCATGCTAAGCAGCTGGTTATGGTCCACTGATAATCGCAAAAGCATTTTCAGGGGTCCTAAACCACCTAAGAAAGCAAATATATATCCTTTATGATATGCTGGTGTAGAAGGAGTGTATGAGGATAATTCTAGGCCATGGTGACAATATCTAATACCAGCCAAAGGATAATCTAATATAAAAAGGCAGCACTGGCAGGACATCATCTAACACTGACAGCAAATACCTTTAAACTGCATTTATCCTTTTCTTTATTATACATTTATTCATATTTATTCAATATGAGGCTATTTTCTTAGAAATGAGACACATCAAGACATATTTAAAAAGCAGAGCAAGGGCAAAAGGCCATTTGAAGACACCAAACTGGAACAATGGTGCCCTCTTCTGGATCATAACCTTGAGCATTAGATACTAATTCTGTCATCCGAGATCCAGATATCTTCGAATGACCAACAATCAGCAGCTCTTTCAATGCAAAATACATAGAACATAGAGTTAATGTACACTGCTAGTGAAGATACTCACTTATGCGAGAGATGTTGTTGTGTGAGAGCTGAAGAATCTGCAGGTTTTCAGCTCCATCAAGACCATGGATGTTCATCAGTTGGTTCCTGCCCAGAAGGAGGACCTGAAGGTTGGCCAGACCTCCACAATCCACATAGGTAATTGAGTTCTCCTTAATTGAGAAAACAATGGTACATACACTACAGTTCATATTTTTAGGCTGAGGTAAGTATTTTCTTTACGTAATTAATATTTTTATTTAGCATGGATGCATTAAAATGCATCAAAAGTGCACTACAGACTTTAATAATGTTAAACATTATTTCTATTTTAAATATATACTGCTCTTTTAAACATGTTATGTATCAAAGAATCCTGAAAAAAAATGCAGCAACTGTTTTTAGTCATTTTTATACAAGTCATTGTATAAAAATGATTTCTGAAGGATCATGTGACACTGAAAAATGGGATAATGGCTTTTAACGTAGTGATCATTTTACTAGAAAGCTTGAAAGTAATGCAGACTGCACTGGATAGTTTGTTCTTTCTTACTTGTACATCAATATATCTGATTTGAGCACACTGGTTTAATCCATCTAGAGAAGTGAGGCCGCAGCGTCTGAGGGTCAGAGTCTGCAGTTTGTTACATTCGCACAGTGTTGACAGGCTACATCCTGGTAGGTCTTCTAGCGTCAATGTCGTAACCTGATTTTTACAAGATAATTATATTAAAGCAAGCATGAACATGTCATAGACAAGATATAGGCTTTCAAGTTTAATTTCTACCTGTTTGAGAGAGCTCCAATGTCCTGTTTTGAGAATAGTGTCCACAGACAGAGGGGGTAAACTGGGGACTCTTCTTTTTCTTGGGCCTCTTTTTTGGGACTGTTGCTGTGCAGAAAAGCCCTTCCTTTTATTCTGCAATGAGAGTTTGGACCAGGGAGTGCAGCTCATCATCCAGGCCAGTCGCTTCTGCTCTGTGCTGTCAGGCAGACATATTAAAATTGATTCTTGGCTTTTTAGTTTATGGTCCACAAGCTCAAAAGCTGTAGTACTGTGATGCCCCCTAGTGTCCATCTCAGGTGCTACAGGAACCAAACCAGAAGCCTGTACAGTCAAAACTGTACTTCCTTCAACACTTAGATGATCTGCAACACTCGAGGGACCCCCTGGACTAATACCAAAATCACTGGAGGGACCTTGATGTACATTCATGGGTGACTCTGTTGGTGTTTTGGTAACTTTAATGCTTTTTCTTGACTGTGAGAGATTTACCTGAGAGGCAAGCTCTCCACTGTTTTCAACAGTTTTTCCTTCTTCATGTTTCTTGATTTTGCCTTCATCACTCTTTGTGTGTGGTCTTGTATCATCTGATCTTTCAGTGTCTTCTGTGTTTATGCTTTTGGTTTTCTCCTGTTTTTTCATCTTAATCCTGTCATTTTCCATTTTCTTCTCATGCCTGATTCTTTTATTATTATCTTCTGTTTTTCTCACATTTAGCTCATTTTCTTTGTTCTCCAGTTCCCCTATTTCCTCCTCTCTTTTACATTCATCCTTCACCTGACTACTCCTTTCCATTTTCATTCTTTCCTTTTCTTTATTCTTCTTGTCTACATCCTCTTCCTGTCTTCTGCAATCATCTTTTACACTTGTAACGTTGTTTTCCTTCTGCATTTTCTTCCTTTTCCCATCTTCCTCCTCTTTCCTCTTCTGTTGTTCAAGTCTTTGCTCCTTCTCCAGACGATGGCGCTCTTGTTCTTTAGCTCTTTCATAATCTGCTCTGCGTCTTTCCATCTCCTCCCTCTGAGCACGCTTTTCTTCCTCAATCCTGTTTCTCTCCTGTTCTCTCTCCTTCTTCACCTTCTCCCATTCCCTCTTCTCCTCCTCAAGTCTCCTCTCCTCTTCTTTCTTTCTTCTAAGTTCTGTTTCGCTCCAGCGGCGCACTAATGTTCCTCTAAAAGCAGCTTGAATCTTGGTTGCTGATATGCAATGAAGTTTTTGGGTTCTCATTCTCTCCTCCTCCTGAGCCTTCTCAAAAGCCTGTTTCTCCTCCTCCATCTGCTCCTCAAGTTTGCTTATTAACATCTGAAATTAACCAAAACAATATATAGAATAAGGATTCAAAAAATAATAAAAATTTCACTTATACACATTATTTACACATCAGAGAACAAATTGGGGTGGAATTTACTTTACTTTAGGGACGCTCCGATCACGATCGGCCGATATGTTTGCTCGTTTTGTCAGTAAAGCCGGTCCTGTAATAAGCGCTAAATGCCATCAGGTGCGTGATTTCACATTGAGCCGTATATACTACACA
>JAUCNO010000318.1:6759582-6777980 GCA_032353835.1 Enteromius viviparus | reverse complement strand
TTTTTCCAGTTTAGACAGCTCTTAACATTTATTTTAATCTAGGACTAGTCTTAAACCCTGTTAGGGAAACTGCCCCTTAAAGATTAATTTAAAGTGAGGGTTAGAGGATGGCAAAAGTTTTGTCCATTATTCATCTATTACGGATTAAAAAAAAAAATACAATACATATCTAAATCTCTATTACCTAATGAACCAATATATCATGCATCTATTCAAAAAACATAAATGGAAAAAACAACATAGGTGGGTTTAAAACCTTTATTGTCCATTTTGATTTGTTCAGTCATTGGAAGGTCATTTTTCAACAATAAAAATCTTAAAACAAGTAGTGTTTAAAATCAATGACATGACAATTATAAAATAAATGTTAAAATCTCATGTTACAATCACGGATATTCAAATAAGCCTCTGCTAAAAAAGCAAATGAGTGTAACTTGTCATCTTCTTGACTTTTCCCTGAATGATTTCATCTCCACATGACTCTTTAAAACAAAAACATTTGAAAGCTAAAAGCAGTGCAAACAACAATTATACCACTATCGTGTCATGTAAGTAGAGATGACGTTGACAGATTCCTAGATTTCTTATTACTGTCATGACACATCTTCAGTGTTAAGGTCTACGTTGGACTTATAATGATTTTGCAAAGCCCACTCTGTTATTCTCCCGATCGAACACCGTGTAGTACTGCCCAATGAACACATCACCCAGAATCCACAGGGGTCCAGCAGGGGGAGGGATATCAAGGGCCATGAATCCACTCAGACAGATCTCCTTTCCTGCCTGGCTTTCCTGTAAACAAACAGAGAGAGATACCATCTTTAAAATGTTGTTTTGTAAGCAAAAACCCCTTCAGTGTTTTGCTTTCCCAATTCTGGTTAGCTGCATGTGATTAACAAGAAAACTCCAGGTACTGCAGATGCATGACCTCTTCACAAACAACACCTCGATTTCACAGCTCCACTGATGCAAAGTGCTGCAAACACAAAACCACAGCACTGAGGTGACAAACTAAGACTGACCTTGAGTATGTACTGTTCTCCAGTCAGAGAGTACGTCTTTCCACCCAGGACGAATGAGATGGTGGGGAGTGTGGCCACTTTCGAACATTCCACCATATACTACAGAGACAACGTGTTTAATTAAGAGATCGCTATTAAAAGGTTACAAATTTCCATTGATAACAGACTCCAAACTTTTAAATTAATTAATTATAGAAACATTTAAAGTTGCAGTACCTCTCCTTGGATCAGAGGGATTGCACCAATAGCCTTCTGCAGGGCTTTGATTTCAGCGGCTGGGCCGGTGATCAGAGACGTCCCAGTATCAACAATGGCTTCACATCCTCCTTTACACAGAGTCAACTCACTGCCGATGCTCATGCTGCACACACGCAAACACAGAGCGCTGTCAACACTAGATTACTGTTACAGGGATCTTCTGCATTAGTGGTTTAGTGGTACTTCTTCCCTTTCGCATGATAGACTAGCATATTTCATAACATATTACAAATGCATGCCTTATATCTTTCAGGTTAAATGAACAGTTTTTAAGGGAATGCAATTTTTGTGTGAAAAAATGAATGTTGCCTTTACAAGCCTCAAAAGTTAGCAAATAGAGCTATCATGCAGGACAGTTAATTATTTGAAATGATTATTTCTTGCCTAAAATTACCCCAGTAATCTAGATTTTTAGACATACATAAATAAATAAAATGAACACTGCTATACAAGGACATCAAATTCCCTCACCCATCCATGTGAATCTGCCAATAGGCCTGTCTGCTAATGGCCACGTAGTTAAAGTCTCCAGTGTAATATTTAGGGTCTGTGCCTCCAAGGAGCAATTCACCACCAGGCTGAGTGTCCGGGTTTCTGTCGGACAAACAAAACAGGGTCATCTACAACAATCAGCCCTGAATGTTACAACTGCATAACGCATGCTTTTGATACACCTCCATTTAATTATTTATTTCCTAAAAACCTGACACAGATGAAGATGGCCTAAATAAACGTATGTACCTGTTCAGATAGAAAGAGAAAATGTTTTTCTCCACTTTCTTCTGGCTCATCATCATGTCAAAAACAGGAGGAACCCCGTCCACGGCGATGCGAGGATAAGCCATGCCGAGAATCCCATCGAACTTGGCTGCGATGAAGGCCACTCCTGGCTGTTTGATGGCTTCTCCAAAGATCTGCTTCTCAACCACAATATCCCCGATCTAAAAGAAAAGTAACAAGTCGGTTTCTTTCACCACTTAAGGTGACAAAAAAATAAATATATATATAAACTTGTTAATTCCTACCGTGCATGTGTCCTGACTAAGATAACCAGACAAGCTTCCAGAACCATACTGTATGGAAAATTCAGTACCGTTCTTCACATAGGAGCTTGACTTGCCTCCATTGTACTTGTGATGAAGCACTACCGGGTTAAAAGTAATATTAATAAATTAGTTAAAAGTATGTATCATGCTGATCTATAATCTTCACAGAGACTAATTATTAACCATATTTTACATGCCACGGCCTAGCAGGACAACTTCATTTAATGTTTTAAATCTAAATTTAAATTAAAACGCACCAACTTGTCTGAAATGGTTTGGTACAACTGAAATGTTCTTGTTCAGATTACAGGAACAAACATGCTACCGCTTCACTACAAACAGGCCACAAAGTAAGTTGAGCAACATTTGGTCTTTCGCTATCTTGTTATTCATTTTGAAGAATTTTCATGAAGTTAGTCGTGGTCTAACGACAATAAATTACATATTTTTTTATATTAATTGGCACTTGACTATGATTAACTTCAAATAAATACTTCAAAATGATATTGTGTGCGTGTATACAGTTAATCATTTAAAAGATATTATAAGGGAGGCTTTCTGTGGACTTACAGCAGGCAATGTCAGTCAGGGAACAGTGGACTGAAGGCACCCACAGGTTGGAGGATCCTGTGTCAAACACCACAGTGAAGGTCTGAACAGGAGTGCCAAGACCAATCTCTCCATAGTACTGAGCCTGTAAACAAAAACTCTCCAATCATTCAAAATTCAGTGCCATAACAGACTACTAGGTCATCCGAAAAAATGTCAAACAAAATCTTATATCTACAAATATTGCATTGAGATTTTGGTTTCACTGTGAACTCAATCTCAGAATGTATTATTTATTAATGCAATAAATGTCACAAGGTTAATTAACTAAATATCCCATTTTTACAATTACTGATATTCATTTACATTTAGTCGTTTAGCAGATGCTTTTATCCAAATGAGGAGAATGGAAGCGTTCAGAATAGAAGCAATGGATATTCAATCATAACAGCCACAAGCAAACTAACTAACAGTAACAAATAAATCTTAGGTTTTGCAAAATTATTGATTCAAAAGATAAAAAAAACCCAACAAGACAAATCCTCTTCTTGAATTATAATATATATCATGCAAAAATGAACGTCTTTCAGAGTAATGAATTTGCATCATTTACCTAAGCTTGTTTATAAAAATACAAATACCAGCTGCTTATCGCCAAAGAGGATTGTAGTGGCATGCTGTGGTAGAGGCATTGTTTCAAACGCATGACAAACAATCTCATGACCAGCTGTCTGACACAATCAAACCCACCATCATGCTGTCCATCACAGCTTATGACAGGAAATTGACAAGAATTTTTTTTTTGCTGAATAACGACAGAACAGGTTTCAAGTTCACTTTTTCCTACGGTCAGTCACGTTTCAACTTGCCGACATAGTTGAATTTATTCATCATATGACATGATTAAGCAAAAGGACTGCAGGTTAAAATATTTTGCAACTTCCTGGATGTACAGCTTTGTGTAACCTCTGTGGTCTAAAAGAGGCAGACATTCATATGCCTCTGACAGTAAATGAACCAATGCACTTTACTACCACGCGCAAATTTGAGATCTGATTAAAAACAAATTGACTGCCCAAACACTGATGTTTGGTAATTGATTAGGGGCCCATTTACTGTAATTCAGTGTGCAAGATTAATATGTTTTTCAGGAAATTTCAACCAGTACTCACATCAAGGAAGTTTTTTAGAGTTTCTGGAGTAGGACCATTACTTGATGGGAAGCCCTGGTTGTATTTTAAGGATGCAGAACTAGCAACAAGCTCTTCTACAGCCCGTCCAGAGTCACTCAGTGTGCGTCTGATGGAACGAAACTTTGTTAGAGGAATCCTAGAGAGAAAAAGACACAGAAACATCATCATAAAGTGTGCAGAGTTCAGTTGTCTTGCAGGCATAACCAAACCACCTGCAACAAACTACAAACATTCTCATTCTAAAAGTGTGTCAAAGTTCATTTCCACCCACAAGTTATGACAGACACAAGTTATATTTTATATTTATAGATAATGCAATGTCATTTGATTTGAAATGAGTTTGGAAAAGTCTAAACAGTGGAAGCTGGGTAAAAACAATATGGTCAGTTGCTGACTATGCACACTTATAACAATAGAGATCAGTAAGTTATTTAAATGCATGACTGGATTTAGCTAATTAAGCACTTGTTGTGTGTATATAAAAAATGTGATGCAGTAAAATCTGCAGTTTTGGACTTTGATAGGGTGGTGAGTCAGACTCAATATGTGTGATAACTTCGAGATCGACAAAGTAGGTCAGCTTCTAACATTCAAAACAAAAGAAAGAAAGAACAAAACAAAGGGCTTCCACCATAATTAATAAAAAAAAGGGATTAATGACCTTGTGTAGCTGATATATACACACTCTTCATGTGTTTTTTGAGCCAGCTGGGTTAAGATCTAAGTATCAGCTTAAGTGCACCAAACTGGATTTCTAAAGGTTTAAATTTAAAGGGCCCTTCGTACTGATCAATAAACAGCTCTTAGTTTCTGCTGAGTCACAAACGACCACTCTCTTTGCCTGCGTCTCAATGTGCATACTATTCATCCTAAATTCAAGATGATAGTAATAATTTTCAATACTATTTAGGGGAGAAAGGGTAGGTAAGTTAGTATGCACATTGGGACGCAGGGATTGGCTAGTCTCTCAAAATCTGCTAAGCTGCCTAACGTTACTTAAACATATATTCTAACGTATAAAAACGCTAAGTTTTAAAAGGCAACTATTGTATATTTAAATTGCTGGATAAAATGATGTTAAAACTCCCTAGAAGACCATTTATTGCCCACGTGAAAGACCAACTGCGTGGTTCAGCTGTAATGATCGGATTCTGTCGCCGTTGTTGTTGTTATTGTTAAGTTTGTTTGTTCGACCTTACCGTACAATCGCGTCGGACGTCCAAAAAAAGGCAGCAGCTAGCAGTAGACAGGCAGTTTTCATCTTAGCGAGCCGTCTGGACCTATTAACGCATCTGAGGAACAGACTAGATGTGTTGAGAGGTGTTGTGTGATCTGATATGTAGGACAAACGGCTGCAGTCAGCTGACGCGGTGGTGCTGCCGAGCAACTTTTGCTCACCGTCATGTGATGTGCTTTGAAGAACGTCAAGGCTGCGCTGGTTTCTGCGCAAGCAGAGGTTGAACAAAGGATCTGCGTAAATTCGTTTAAAGATTAAATAATTGGTCATTAGTCGATTTACTTTCTGTATTTAACAAATTTAATCAAATCTACATATCAATTTAATCTACATATATAATATAAACATAAGAGCAAATTAAACATCTCAGTATGTTTATATTAATACTAAATACGTCTAAAATATTTATATATCTATTAAAGATTTAGATAAATAGTACTTGGTCAACACTGGTCTTGATCATATTAATTCGGAATTACCCTATAATGTCGTTACGTTAAGGCCCTTAACCTTAATTTAACCTTAAATTTAGTTATAAATATTTTATAGTTATATATTGTGTAGGTTAAAGGAGGGCTTGGAGTGACACTTAAAATAAACATTATGGAATAATTTATATTAATCATTAATTTAATTTAAAGGTCTAATAATTTGTCCATTTAAAATTGATTTATTAATTATTAATTAGTATTATTAAACTGATCAAACAACAAAATCCTCAGGCATCAACTTAGATGTTTTATATATAGGTGAAAGATCTATTGAAGGAAAAAGCATGTGATAGGATTGAGGAGAATAATAGAGTCGCTTCCTTGTGCCCTACTTTTGCGCAATTCACTAAAAAGGCTAAAACCAGAAATACTTGTGCACATTTCCTACATCTCATTCAGTCGTTCGTTCGTATTCGAAACGATAAGCTACGTAAATTAAATGTGACTTCGCAAGTTTACCACTAGATGTCAGTGTGACCTCAATTTTGTTCTCACTGCAGTCTGAGACTGTGATGAAGGACTCTCCATATAGCAGAATCTACAAAAAATGGAGAGTTTGTGTTCTTTAACTTGCTTAGCATGACTGAATGCTGAAATATAAAACCAAATGCACCCTTAACACTTTTCACGTCCCCAACATTGAAATAACTACTCTTTCAGATTGCTACCACTGGAATAGCACTATATATCACAACTCATTCTATTACACAATACATACTGCTGTTAAATCTATAGCTAACTGTTTAAATAAGCATTTATTAGCTGAGTCCTTGCTGCTGGGTTTAGCTATTGTGTTTCTCACAAGCTATGAAGTAGAGACAACTTCTTCATGAGCTATTATGCTTATTTTACATAATGACCAGGGACTCATATCATGTGAACTGTGTTAACATTGGTGGTTTTTACATTCCGTCATTATGAATCTCATGTCAGCTGATTTTAAAACCACCAACATCAAAACATACACAACATGAAAATATCATTAACTATAAATTGTTGACTTGTAAAGTCATTTTTATCTGAGTTTCATTTTTCTTGGTCTGTCAAAGTCTTGATTTTATTGACATTTTTGATTAATGACAATAAATGTGCACTGTTTAGTTCAACATTTATGGATCTAAATGTTGCTGGCAACTCTTTGGAAGTATTCATAAAGACTGGTTTTTATTTTATCTAGTTGCTTTTTATTATCTGTTTACATGTCAGCTGAAGGTAAGTGGGTGTTTCTGGGCGGTTCATGTTGAAAATAACACTGAAGGACCGAGCGTCACATGCATACTTTGACCTGTAATGAAATCTGTCCGTCTGTTTAAGTGTTTTACTGTGCACCGTATAACTGTACTGTACGTGTGCATGTGGGTGCAGAAATGAACGAGGGGGGTGATAGCAATTTGTTCACATGAGCTTATGTTTATTTGACAACTGAGCTGCATAATTTCAAACAGCAATTGTGAAAAGCATTAAGGAAATGTGCAGCAGTCGCTCAGTTTATCCTTTAAAAAATCCATAGATTTCTTCTACAACATGAACATTAAACATACAGCATATTCACAAACTATATACATCCACATGCCACTTTTTAGGCAAATGACAGTTGAGGCAAAGACACTATAGGGCCTATGAAATGTGTTACAATGCAGAAATAAATGGCAGCTGGTACATCACTGTTCCTATGCATTCATAAACCCAGGTCTAAATAATAAACACATTCAATAAAACGTCCATGATCTCCTGGCTGTTAAGATCTTTCCGATTTTAAAAGGTCCGTTTACACGTTTATTCATGTTTTACAGTGCTCCACAACATTTGTACAATACACAGCATGACCCAAACGCATTTAGCTTTTCAAAGTCATGGATAGTGACAATATTTCAAAAAAGCCAAACACATTTGATATAATCCCATCTCTTTAAAGGTTTTACCTTACATACACTTTTCATCAGCCGTGTAAATGAGCCAGCTCACGTGTTTGAATAGAGTATTATGATGTCATACATTTATAGATACATATATTCCAACGCTTGCCTTGTATTTAAGAAGATTTCCTTAAGAAAAACATATCATAGTTTGAGTTCAAAGGGCATTGGCTTAAAAACGAAGAGTGAGGATTGTGTAATAGGAAACTGAGAAGGCAAGAAAAAGTGCACTTTACCTCTGGATTAAATAACTACTTTTATCAGAATATATACAGTACAAACTTTTATATCTACCAAAAGAACACAGATTACATTCAATATCAAAGTTCCATAAGGTGCTATTATACCTTGTACATTTTTGCTAGAGGTGACACAGGACAATGATGTCAGATTGTTGGCAAAGCACTCTCAGTGATGACTGACAGGTGATTGGTCCTGCCATTCTGATCTGGAGTGTTGATTTCCTTCACAAGAAATTCAGACTAATTGTTCGGGAGGAGAGAGATGGGGACTGCTGTAACATTACATCAAAAGGTTGTCGCGTACACCATTTGTCCAATTAAAATCGCTCGTTACCACCCCTACCAGAGGAGCATCTCTAAGAAATGAGTCCTGGCCCAAACACTATGGTATGTTGAGGTATGTAGGTAACTCTTTCAAGCACTGAACTTTGAAAAGAGCAAAATACAACCGAGATCCGGTCGTACTAGAATAGAAAGTTATATATCTGACAAATACTGCAGCAGTCATACCAGCCTGCTTGAGGTCAATATCAAACATTACATCCAAGAGTCCAATATGTGACGTCCAAATCTTTGAAAGGAACGTTCCGCCAGGATAAGCGCCGTTCGTTAGCTTAAAGAAGGTTAATATGACTGCGCTAAAGTTTGAAAAAAAAAAAAACAGACAACTACAACAACAACAAAAAAAACCCCCAGAGATTTCACACATTTTCGGTCAATACTAATACGCCATTGGATGGCGAGAAATAAAAAGTTGCCGCAAATTGGATTTTCATTCAAATATCTCAAGGAATCAGTGCAAAAGGCACTGGCTGTTACAATGTCCCCCATTCTCCCCTAAAAAAAGATTTGAAATTTGACATTTTGAGTCCTCATAATAATGATGCTTAAAAAAAAAAACACAAAAAATGAACAGCCTTTGCTTGGAAATCCATAGAAACACTATAGTAAATACGCAATGACAATTAAATTAAGATAAACAGATAAATAGCAATTTTACAAGCAGACTAGTGTGCACTCAAAGGGCAAAAGATCAGCTTTATGTCCCATCATTTTCAATTCTTTGGGGCTTATGAATGGCATCATTCTCTGAGCCATGATGATCCCCAGACACAGGAGAGGCCAGGTCAGCCTCGTTGGACAGGTCACCATCGGAAGAAGGTGGCTCGTCGTCTTTTAAGGATGCTGCATTAAATCCAGAGGTTTTATTGGCGGGAGCATTGGGGAAAGCGATGGCAGTGGCGGCCGCGGCTGCAGCGGAGGCATGCGTGGGAATTCCGGGATAAAGCCACGGGAACGGGGTGGTCAGGGCCGCCGCTGCTGCTGCAGGATACACCAACTTCTCCAAGTGACTTTTATCAAACAAAGGCATGTACGAAGCTGCTGCAGACGGGTTTATGAAGTAAAACGGCATGCAAAAGGGAGTCTGTTGTCCAGCAACACCCGCCATTCCCATTAAAGAGTTCATTAACGCCACGTCCGGCCGGGTATTGGTGGAATCTGACGTGCTGTTCGCTGACCAGTTCATTTTGGCTTTTTTGGTGACACGTTCATCTCCGAATTCCTGCTTGATCTTAACTCCTTTGGCCGTGTCACAACCTTTCTCGCATTTGCCATCACCTTTCTCCGCCTCTCCTCCGTATCCGCTGTCGGTGTCCGTGTCATTCTCATTAAGCTCGAGGTTCTGAGTCCTCTGGATGACAGGGACGCAGTTGGCTTGAGTATCTCTCTGTGCGTCCCGCTCTGGAACGTCGTCGCCTGGCAACGGCCGCTGCAGGATCCCTGTGCCTGGCTGTAACTGTGCGGAAACTTTGTGTAAGTGGTTGATGAGTCGCGTGCACATCTGCTCGTGCGCCGTCCAGTTCTCCACCTTGTTCAGATACTGCAGGACTTCTTTGGCACATGCTTGAAAGCCTGAGTGAAACACGTCTAAGTCTGCCTGGAGAGAGGACTTCAACGACCGCTCCCCTTTAATAAAAGAGATGATAAAATCTGTTATTAAAAAAACTAAGATAATATATAGAGAATAAATAGAAAAATTAATAAAACCAACATGATAGATAGATAGATAGATAGATAGATAGATAGATAGATAGATAGATAGATAGATAGATGAGACAAAATATGGTCTATAACAATAGTTAACATAGATAAGCATATCTGATATAAAAAATATACACATTGCAGCAAGTCTTAGTTAAACTGTGTTGTACTTTAACCTCTATTTACTGTTTTATTTGGTATTGATGTTTCTCTGATTGCATTGTGTGGGTTGCACATTATGTAATTTACCGTTCTGCAAAGCGATGATCTTCTGGTGCTGTTGCTCTGTGACAGCTGTCAAAGCGTTCAAATGCTTCAGCGTCAACTCGAGAACTACCGCTTTTTCCAAGTGTCCTAGAGTCTGTAAGACAATACGAACATTTATCGGATTTCCCCTCTTTCTTGCTTTCCTTATGCGGCGGAGGTAAAATTACAGAACACATTTAAACAAGACCAAACAAAAATAATTTGACTTAAGTTACCGTAAGCTTCAGATGTTCCGGTAATAAATCTTTCAGCTGCCCAATACATTCATTTATTCGGTCCCTCCTCTTTTTCTCGATCAGTCTGTGTGGTAACTTATACGCGTCCTGCGAATAAAAAGTATTAGCCATTACAAAAAGTTCTAAAAGTAATAATTATCACTCGGATTATTAGGCTAAGAGAAAATTGTTACGTGAACTTGACGGACATCACATTTCTATCACGGGTTCACAGTTTGCTTACCTTTCCTTCCTCTCTCTTCACTCCTCTTTTGGATTTGCACATGTAGAGAGACGAATATTCAACCCTAAAAAAAAGAAACCCTATTTTTAAAAAAGCAGATCTATTCATTTCGTCATTAAAAACGCAACTTAGCTAAAATAAAAACAATTAAAAAATAAATAAACAATAAAAAATCTATAACAATTACCCCAAGAAATCCGCGTGATCCAGGAACTGTCTGCCCTGCATTCTCGATATTCTTTCGTCCATAACTTTATCCCACTTTCTCGTGTGCTTCTTTCACAATCAGGTTTGTTAATCCAGTATCAGCGGAGCGGCAACGCGTTGTGTCCGGTCTCGCGCAGCACCTCTGAATGATGATGTGTGTGCGCTCGCCTGAGCTGACACTCTCGCGCACTCACTCTGCGCGTGGCGACTACCGCGCAGGCGCGCCGTCACCAGGAACCGCGCGCTGACTCACGTGTAAACTGCACCAGCCCCAGAGTCTGGGAATTAAATGGGCTTGAAAGTTGTCAGTTTTTTGCTGAAGAGACGCTGAAAAATAAAACCACAGCATATCGCTCAGACGCGTTAAAATAATTGTTTTTGAGGTCTCAAGGATCTTCACATCTAAATGTGATATACCAGGATACTTATTATAGTATAGTATTTAATCTAAATTAAGATAGCTATATCTTACTGCTAAAATTGTTATTGTCTAAGCCAACTTTTTGGCATTATTAAATATTTTTTTCCTTTTTTAAACATTATTTTATGTTTTATTTTCTTTATAATTCAGGAAACTAAATCTGCAAACTAAATTTACAAAGACATTTATTATCTTGGCTAAATGCATTTTTCAAAATGCTTTCATATTATTTATCATGTATAATTATCATATGTAAGACATGTAAAATAGTAATTCATATCATAAAATGTATGTCATGTCAATGCGTTGTTTTTTATTATTATATTTATTTTATTATTATTATAAATTATTATTAATTTATTAATGTTTTATTATTAGATGCTATCATATTTTATTAGGCCTAGTAGTCTCTATTAATATTTAATATACAATTTTTGCAAAATGTTCACATTTCCTCAATATATTTTTAAATGGGCTACATATTTGTGAAGATTTGCAAATAGCTAGCTTGCTATACTGTACAAGAAATTAACTGCATCTGTTTTATATATATATATATATATATACAGTATGTCAACAAACTAAGAAAATATTTATGGTAAATATTTTATGGCAAATCATTTATACCTAGCTTTATAACGTGAACTTTTATGAAGTTCTGTGCAGCATGTTTAGCTTAAAATACCATTGTGATGTACTGAGATTGCTTTGTCTGTACATGCCATCTGAAAGTGTGACATAACACAAAAGCACACAGAATAAGCTCTCAACATAGTCTGGCTCTCAAAATAGACTGCATTCCGTCAATATCTAGCTTTCAGAAGGCTTTAGCAGATGAAACCATTATAAGATTATAAATTTGAGTTTTTCCAGCATAAAGAAATATGAATTAAGTTTTGCAAAAGGTCTCTATGAATACAGACATATTCATTATAGGAAACTTGTCCTGCATGTAGTTAATGACTCTCCATAATTAACACAAAGTGAATTGAACATGTAGCATATCTACACTCTCTCATAATATTCATAAGAGATTAACTGTAACCCGCTCACATGCCTGCGGGTCACGTAACTTCATCAAAATCATGTGACTGACTCTAGGCTGTTATGAATAGATTGCACAGTGTGTTGCAGGAGGTTGGCAGGACTCGAGCACTCGCCCACATGTTTGCCAGAGACAAGAATTGTTTCTGCTCCGTAAGATCCCTGTTTCCTGTTTAGTTTTCAGGGAGACTAGTAGCTGTCGTGTGTTGGAGTCCCCCTTTATGTCTTCCCTCCCCTTTCCAACCCTCCCTCCTTTCCGTCTCCTTTTCTGTGCTCTATATGTGGCTCTTGTGGAATCTGCTCCAAATGTTTTCCATATTAGTTCAGAGTCCTTTCTGATTCCGAATAGCAGGGATCGCGTAGGGAGAGAAGCCTCCAGTGAGGAGGGAGGGGAAGGGCAGGGCAAGAGAACAGTCCGGCTAAAGACAGCAAAAGAAACGCGAGAAAGAAAAGGAAGGACAAACAGATAGAGGGCGAGAGCAAGAACGTCCAGTCGGCCTCAAAGAAAGATTGAGAATCTCAGCACGAGACAGCAGGAATTATGGGGTCAGGGACGAGTCCGATGGGGTCGGCTGGAGGAGGCAACGCAAACGCTGGCAAGGAGAAGAAGGGACAAGCAGAAACTGGAGGCCCAGTGCTGGAGGAAGCCCAAAAATGTTGTGGCTGCCGCTTTCCTTTGCTGGTCGCTCTGTTACAGCTTCTGCTGGGCGTCGCAGTAGCTGCTGTGGCCTTCCTCATGGTTGCCCTTAGCTCCTCTCTGCTGGCCAGGGAGACGCCCCATTGGGCCGGCATCATTGTAAGCTTCCTTTTGCTTCTCCCTCAACTCCCAGCATGCATTGTTTACTCTTTTGGGGCCATGCATGAGGCCGTCTCATATCAGATCAACTGCCATACTGTGCATAAGCATACATAAACAATGTTACGGGGAGCATGCACGTCCAAAAATAACATAATAGTGAATACATTTATATCGAGACTTGTGAGTTTTGACGCTGCCGTGAAAATCACTAAGAGTGTCATATGGCAAATCTGGAAAAGAATATAAGCTCAAATGCTAATCACAGTAGATTAAGTTTGATTTACAAAGTATTTGCGCAAAGTTTCTAGTTCCTTAGATTAAAAACACTACTAGTAACTGCTACAGCTCTATGTTTGTTTGAGAATCACAGGAGAGTTAGATCAAACTGGACCTTTATAAATAGAAAATGAATCTTCAAAAGATTCAAAGCCATCCCTCTGTGCAGACATGCATGTCCAGTCACGTAGGCAATATGACAACAAAACAGGGCTCAAGTGATGATAACATTGCACACATCTGTTTTTTTTTCTATGCATAAAAAGTACATTACTTAACCCTGCCAGTCAACAATGAATTGATCTTTTAAAAATGGTCAAGCAAATCTTGGATTTAATTTTTTTGTTTTTATATTTGTATTTAGAGTCCCAAACAACAGGTTGAAATGCATGCAAGGCCAAAAAACACTTTCATTTTCTTATAATATGCATTTACCTCAACGACTCATTTTTCCATATCCCTTCAGTGACTGGACAATTTCATTTAAAGCAGTATTTGTGAGCTTTTAGTGCTTGGAGTCCCACTATAACCTTTTTGCAGTCATAGTCTGTCAAAACATTCTTTTTACAGCTAATAATGAATTTGCATTGTCATTCAAACCAATGCAAAAAGACCAACAAGTGGGGCAATATGCTAATGTTTCATTTTGACGTCATTATAAAACAGCTTTGGACTCGTTTTAATGATTGAGAGTCGACTCTTTCTTTTGCAGGAAAAACTTTAAAACTTTGCAGGATGTTTTCATTCACTTAGAGCTGTTACACACTGCATGAAAGGTCATTTTCAAAATTCCAAATAGGGGCACAACCAGCTTAAAGAATGTTAAAGAACTTCTTTTGAAAAATGGAATTTGAATTTCTTTACATTGTTACTTCAGACGGCAATTTTAAATCCTGTTTGCTTCCTCCATTCAACATAATACAAAACATAGTCTCTCTTCAATTCTAAATGCCACACAAACCCAATATAGAATGTTTCATTGTGTAAAACATTAGCTATTGTGGCAATAAAACATAAAGTTTTAGGAGATTGCTATGTTACATACTGGAGCGATAAGGCAGATCAGAGAACATCTCTGCGTACTCTGGCATCTCAAGTTCAGGCCTCACGAGACCAGTGCTGCTGTTCCTGGAGAAAATCGCTGAGGTCACCAAGACTTCTCTGCCTCAGATCCTGGGAAAAACAATCAAATTAGATACCACACGTTAGTCACAAGACTCCAATCACGCTGAGAAAAAGAGCGGGGAAAACACCCAGAGAAAGACAGAGACAGAGAAGAAAAGAGTGAGATAAAAAGCGTGAAAGATAAAGATATCTTGGAGGGTGGGGGGTCAAGCTATTCAATTTGCAACGGCAGCCAATATATTATCAGATGACAACTCAATGCTGAGTTGCACAATGCTGATTACAATAAGGGTTATGGTTGGCTCATAACAAGCCCGGCAGATGCAGAGAATTTAGGAGGTCTGCTGCACTGGAAATGAGATTAGAGCAACCCAGTACACTGGTATGTGTTCATGACAACAATGGTAACATTTTGCAACAACAGACTCTGAGATGCACATGATCATGCTGATCACTCTCCAAACGGCCTATTAAAACTTGATTAGCATGTACGATTAGTTTATTGTAGGCCACATTTAGGCTTTAAAGGACAACAGGTCCATAGAATGCTAATGGGATGCCATATTTCTATTGGCTAAAACCTTAAAGCTTTTTAGCACTTCTAGTTCCATCATCCAGATGTTAAAGGGGTTTTTAAATGTTTTTTGAGTTAAATACCTGAAATAAAGTCTGACCCTGTTAAAAAAACAAAACAAAAACAAAACTCCTGGTCAGGACCAGCCTAAACCAGCTCTTAACCAGCTTATAACCTAGTACCAGCTCGAACCAGCAGTAATGCCAACAGGGATGGTTAATACAAGCTAAATATATTTGCATGTCAGAACATAAAATACCTTAGTAATACCAACCTGAGCTCACGACAATTCATACATATTTTACGAGGTGGCTAATTCGTACAAATTTGTACAACCTGACTTGTACGAATTCATACGTTTTATTCTAAATCGTACGTATTTTACGAGATACCAATTCGTATGAATTTGTACGAATTACTAAACCCCGCCCTAAACCTAGCCATCACATGGTTTTAGACAAATCGTATGAAATCGTACGAGTGAGGTCGAACGAATTGGCACAAATTTGGGACTTCGTACGAATATGTACGAATTGCTTGTGAGACTGTGTTGGTAATACCCATTTAAAAAAAAAAAAGCTAGTTGCTAATCAGTCAGAGAATACTGTGTTTCTTTAAAAAAGACTGAAAAAGTTGTTTTTACTGTAGTAGGGTTTCATTTATAACCAATATTTGCTTTTTTACTTCTCACTGTTGAGTTTAGGCTTCACAAGTTGTGAAGGTTATCATGATGAACAAAACAGAATCATAAACCTTTGTTCATCACAGAGCCATATTTCGATTTTGTCAAGGGAACCAGGGTGATGCTAATTTCTGTGCTGGCCTACAAAAAAAATGTCATCACTGCAGCACTCTATAAAAATACTCTGTGTTGTGTTTTGCAGATGATTGTGGTGTCTCTGCTGGGATTCATCCTCTTCTGTGTCACCAGAGTGCCTGATGAGAGAGCGTCGGCTCAATTTATTGTAAAGGTAAAAGAAATAAATTCAGTTTTTGGATGAACTCAGATTTAGAATGGCATATGTAAATGCTTTTTTACACATGCAGAGGTAGCTCTGAGATCATGGGACTTCTATGAAAATCCAGCAATAGGCCTAGATTTATAAAATTGCATTGTTTTTGCAATTTAAAGGAACGATTGATCCAGAAATCAATTTTTTGTTGCCATATAATGATCATCTACTATAAGTCAAACACACAATGACAACATTCATCAAAAGTGGAGATTTCAATGTCTCCAATAAATCCAAAAAGCATCAAAATAGTATGATAGAAGTAGCACATATTATTTATGAATCAATTTTTCAAATGTTTTGATTTGATTAAGCGGTGTTCTTTTAAGAAATCAGTTAAAATTTTCTGACAATTGGTTTTTTTTCTAGTTAACTTTTCTTCTCACGGAAACCAAACCCAGATAGACATGCATCTGCAAGATGCTGTTAAAGAGTGCTTCATCTTGAAAGCATCTCCTGTGTAAAACATCTAATAAATCAGTTTTTAATACATTCAAAATCCTAAACATCTTAAAGACATTTTCTAAATGTCTGTTTAACGTCTGCCAGGAAACGTCCTACAGATGTTTTGCAGATGAGCAAGCACATCAAATGGACATCTCTGAGATGTACTGTGAGCTGATAATAAGAGTAAAACAGCCATTCGGTTTTATGTTCATTCATATTCCAAATCAAATCTTCTGGACACGTTTACAACTAAATCATGACTTGAATCGAAAAGATGGCTAATTTAGATGGATTTATGGATGCTCTCTGAGTAAGTATGCTTATTTTGAAACTACACTACAAAATAAGCTCTATGAATGAGCAAGAATGTCTTAAGTATGTATGAAAATTCGGATATTCTACATTTGTCATTTTGGCATTGCCATGTGACAAATTTTCCACTGCGGCGCTTCATTGCCGTTCAAAAAACTCTCTTTTTTGGAGCTTTATGTTTAAAATCATTATCATTGTTATTATATGCTAAATGCTCTGGCTATATCTCCTTTTGTGTTTCACATAAATAAATTAATACTGAATGGCATGAGCATGCTAATGACAAAATCAAAATTCCCTGGTCTTCCGTTTCTGTAATTAGGCATGTTTTTAATATTTAATGACATTGGCAGTAACATTCCTGAGTCATCGAGCTGGTTTTAAATGAACAAGAATAGGCATTTTAGTCTATTTAAATCTGATTTCCAGCACCTTGCCTTAATCATCACAAATGACTGCAACCTCTCTCTCACTTCTGCCCAGCTCCTGTACTTCTTCCTGTGCACAATGGGTCTGGTCATTTCCACAGTGGTCATCGCCTTTCAGTGCTACCATTACGCCCTGACTAACAGTTACAGCTGCAAGGAAACGGGGGAGAACTGTATGTGCACCGTGGACCCTGAAGACCCCATCGCCCGCACTTTCTCCTACAGCGGTGTGACAGACTGCAGTGCCATCGTAAGCACTCTACCCATGTATTACCTTCTGCAGATGGTACTGAACCTGGCTCAGGCTATCGTCTGTCTGGTGGGGGCCTTCCTCATATGGAAGCACAGGTACCAGGTGTTTTTTGCTGGGCTACAAACAGGATCTCCTTGTGCCCAGAATTGGCAAAAAGTTTAGGGCACTGAGAGATTTCTTTGGAGAAATAAACATGTGGAGCGTGGGAGTGTTTGTGCCTTTAGGGAATAAACTGTTTGCTGCAATATCTGGCCCTCTGGGAATTTTATGCCATGTGACCTTTTATCAAAGCATCTGATGAGTCTGTGTTTGTATTGCCATATTATATTTTGGAAAGTTTTATGCAATATTTAGAGTTATTGTATTTTTCTA
Source organism: Enteromius viviparus (assembly GCA_032353835.1). Taxonomy (NCBI): domain Eukaryota; kingdom Metazoa; phylum Chordata; class Actinopteri; order Cypriniformes; family Cyprinidae; genus Enteromius; species Enteromius viviparus. The sequence goes on along the minus strand of JAUCNO010000318.1, from coordinate 6,759,986 downwards.
CATTGGCTGTTTGAAAGTTTCCACTTGTCGAGGTCAATTGTTTATTTTTACCACTGCCAAGGAAAGTATTTTTATCTATAAAACCAGTAAGTGACACAAAACAAGTTATTTTAGGAAAATAAGCGACATAATCTGTGAATGTTACTGTTGTGTTTTTGGCCTGCTTAAAATTCCTTTAATGCCGATATTAAATTTTGCTTAGTCAAAAAAAAAAAAACACCTTAAAATGCAATTAATCACAAGTTGACTTTTTTCTAACTTCAGGTGCATTCATTGTTTCTGAGACAAGATTCCTTAATATTTTATGCCAAATGTATTTGATCAACTTAGATTTCATATCTGCCAAATCCATATATATATATATATATATATATATATATATATATATATATATATATATTGTG
>JAUCNO010000318.1:6705838-6743066 GCA_032353835.1 Enteromius viviparus | reverse complement strand
GGAACTGAACTTTGCTTGGCCTTCGACTCTGAGATTGGAATACGTTCACATACCTGTCTGCTCCTTTTTTGACCCATTGCCGCTTGACTATTCTCCTGCTAGCTGTTTTGGATTCGTTGTCATTCTTTTCCCTGGCACTCAAGGAGGCTGAGTGCTAGACCCGACCGGGTTTGGATTATTTTGATTTTGGATTTTTTGGACTGTGCTTTTACAGACTGTGTTCTTTGTTTTTGACTTTTGGCCAGCTGTTTTGGCAAATAAATCTGTTTCAGCCTCATCCGCTCTTGGGTCCTTTTCTATCCCCTGACAAGTACATTACAGAAAATAATGAACTTTAACAAAATAGGCAAATTTTTGAGTAGGACCTGTATATAGATAAATAGAGGAGTTTGAATGAGTTTTAGATGGAGTGGAAGCTTAAAGGAGTTTGAATGGTTTAGAAATAGTACATAGAAGGGAAGTCTGATTGAGGCTAATTGGCTGCAGGTGTTTAGATTTTGAATTTTGACAGGTGGAGCTGCCACAGTCTTGGCTCATCTGAACATTCTGTGAATGGGAGTCTATGGGAGTTTTATGATTTTTAATCTTCTTTTTATGAAAACCATAAGTCGGATCAGTCTAAAAAGATATAGCACACCCATGTCAGACCAGTCTGAAGATCTGGGATGAGTTTGAAGTTTGTAGAGTTAAAGCTCTAGGAGGAGATACATTTAGCTTAAGTAGTAGAGTAGTAAATTGGCTTTCTCAAGCCAACTTAATAATAAGTTTTAGTAGATCAGTTTCCAACTTAATAATCCACAAAGACGAAAACCAAGGCAGGAACCACACACATACAAAACAACCTTAATACCGGACCACCAACACTGAACTGAGGAGATCTTATGAAGGGTAGATACTTTTCTCAACACACCTGTACAAAGTGACACAATTACAGAAAGTAGGTCACACACACAGAGCACATGGAGAATGAAAACAAGCAAACAGCCAGGGGCATGACAGCCAGCACATTTGTTATACTAATAAGTTTTTAGGTTAGGTTTAAAAATTGAGAACATAAGAAATGCATATATTTTTTTTCTCAGAATCTACATTAAATGTATTCTTATAATATAATTAAAATCCTTTTTCACTAGGAATGGAGATACTGAGCCCGTCTGTTCGTGACATCTTCTCCACTCTTGGCGTGTGTCTGTTCTTCTCTGTGGGGTATATGATGCTTCCGCTGGCTGCTTACTTCCTAAGAGACTGGAGAATGCTGCTGCTGGCCCTCACCATCCCTGGTTTCTTCTGTGTACCCCTCTGGTGGTAGGTGTTTGCTATGTGCCAGATATTATTTGACAATACATCAGACACGAGAAGAGCTATTTTGAGGCAGTCATGTACCTATAATGAACATTAGCACAAACGTACATTTGAGTAAGACATGCGTCTTGTAATACCTTTAAAATGCACAGAAGTTTTAAATTAAGTAAATGACATTGGGTATGTTCTAAAAACTTTACCCACAGGCATTGCTTGAAATTTTGCTTTCAAAGACAAAATAGCTTACTATGGTCTTATCATTTTCTTTCTGCATTCTCATAAAAGCCTCTACATGGGAGATGCAGGTTTAAGTTTGCGACTTCGTCATTTATTTTCCTTTCCTAATTTTATTTTGAACTTAACTATTTCTGTAAAGTAAAGTGTAATGTAGGTGTGTGGATCCTTTTGCAGCATTTATTAAATACTCATAGTCAGACAGGCAGTGGTCATAAACAGCAAACAGGAACAGAGAGGGCAAATCAGAGACGTAAACAAAACCGGGCAAAGGTCAGGGCAGGCAGGTAACAACCAGAGTTCAAAGTAAACCGGGTCACAAAGACAGGCGGCAGAGATTCAGGCAGAGTCAGACAGTCCAGGATCAAACACAGAAAACACAATGGAAACAGGAAAATGCTCAGAAATGCTAGCCGGAGCAAAAATGTCTCGGGGTTATGTATGTAACCCTAGTTCCTTGAAGGAATGAGACACTGCGTCTAAACGCTATGGGAACGCCTTCAGTGTGACCAAGCTCTGAATCTGCTGTGCCATCCGTCCAATGGAAAGGCAAGACGTCATAGGCGGGTGACATCAGAGACCAGGAAACTTAAAAGCATGTGCGGAGAAACCAACGCCAGCCCTCAGCCATGAAGCAAGTGCCGGCCAGGGAAGCCGTGGGTGTGGCAAGAGACAAAGTGTGTCATTCCTTTAAGGAACTACGGTTACATTCATAACCCCGAGATGTTCCTTTTCAGGAACTCAAACTATGTTGAAATGCTATGGGAACGAGATACCCACGCCCCCAGACCTACAAGTCCCTGCCTAGTGTGGAAACAGCACTACTAAGGCATAACGACAACTGACCAATCTGACAAATGTCCAGATGTCCACAACCGAGACACCTGCCAAGAAGGCCTTTGAGGCCGCCACACCTCTAGTCGAATGAGCCCATCGGTTAGGTGAAACCAACATGAAGATAGCATCCACAATACACCTGCTCACCAACAAGGAGGGCTGAAACAGACCAGCATCTGGTCCAACCTAACTCTGCTGACTGCCCAGAGGACGAGTCAGTCGTGCCCGCATCATGACCAAATCCCAGATCACTCCTAGATAAGTCTAATTTGGAGAAAGCATTTTTCTTGCCATTTAATCCTAACCCCAGACATTTCATGTGAGCGAGAGCAACATCTCAATGTCTGTTTGCCTCGCTCTGTGACCGAGCTAGAATCAGTCTTCAATGTAGTTGAGGACACGGATGCCCTGAAGCCGCAGCGAAGCTAGAGCCGCGTCTACTACCTTTGTAAACGTACGGGGTGAGAGTTGCAGACCAAAGGGAAGGACCCGATATTGGTAAGTTTTGCCCCTGAAAGCAAACCTCAGGAACGTCCTGTGAGAAGGATGAATGGACACGTGAAAGTGTGTCTTTTAAATCTATCGTGACAAACCAGTCCCCTGACCTGATTTGGAGCACGACTTATTTCATTGTAAGCATCCTGAACTTCAGCTGACTGACTGAGTGGTTTAGTTGCCTGAGATCTAAAATGGGCCTCAGCAAGCATCAAGGGAGGATGCTCTGCAATGCCACCGCTTGCTTTTGCGCCTCCTTGGGCGTTCTGTAACATATACTCACATTGTGGGTTTGAAAAAAGGATGTAATAGTCCTCTGCTTTTTTCAAGGGGGCATTTTACCCCAGACAGCCAAGTGGGTGAATGAACGAGAGAATTAAGAGCAACAAGATTTGAAGCTTGTGGCAAACGCCCAAGAGATTCGCACTGTGATTGGCTAAACGTTAGTTCACTCAAATCTAATTAACAAATCAGAGAATATGGGTGGAAATATTGGCACTAGGTCAATAAAGGTGCAAGTGACAGAATCAACCAGTTTCTAAAAGTGAGGGGGACATGAGATAACAACCACATTGAAACACATTTAACAAAAATCTTGCTTCCACTCATTTACCCTTTTTTAAACAACTTTCAGAGAGAAACCACTGACCAGACACACAGAGAGTATTTGCTGATTAAATGATTTTGCTGTATTTAAGGGGAACGACTGTTGGGAAACACCTGTGCCGGTAATCAATACGGGGTGTCATGGGAAATGGAGTCTGTGAGTGTGCTACTTTTTTGGCTGGAGTGCCCTCTGGCAGAGCTTGAGGGAAGTCCAGCTGAATATCGTGACATAAAGAGACAACGTTTTACATAATTCATTTAGCATAAACATTCATTGGGGGACTTACAAATGAGGAACATTGTAACAAATGTTTTATTAGATGCAACATGAAGATAATTGAAAATCATATTTTAAGATCTCATTTTCATCACTGAAATCAATCATTTATAAGTAATTGTTGTTGGTAGGTTTATTCCAGAGTCTCCGCGATGGCTGCTATCTCAGGGGAGAGTGGACGAGGCTGAGGTCATTCTGAGAAAGGCTGCCCAGATGAATGGGGTTAAGGCCCCTGGCGTAATTTTTCCTGGAATCCAGGTGAAATCTGTGCTTCTCAGGTTGACACATGTTACTTTGTATTGTCTCATTAACCCCTTTATATGGGTGTCAGAAACAAAAGCTCTTGAACATCTTATTTCCATTTTTTCTTATGTCCAGAATCATTTTGCAGATGTTCATTAAACGGTTCAAGAAATCCAGACTCAGTAAATAAGGGTAATGAGGTCAATAACACTGTGATAAATCCCCAGAGACATTCGGATCCATTTGCAGTTGTTTAATAGAATTGTCAGGCAGGCAGAAGTCCTGAAGTATACTTCAACAGAAGTATCAGAGTTCAGGCAGTAATCGTAAACAGGAAGCAGGCAAAATAGGTCAGGGCAGGCAGCGAGAATCAATAAACCAGATAACAATCCAAAATCAAACCAGAATAACAAACCAGAATAAATGCTCATAAATGATGTAGTAACCATCAAGACTTTGCATCGAACTGAGGTGAAGCTCCCGTTTATATAGTCCTAGAAATGAGGAACACCTGTGAGCTGAATCAGACAAGGTGCGTGGATCAAATAGGTCCAGGTAGGAACGCTAATACTCAGGTGAAGGTTCCCGCTGCTGAGTTCCGAGAAGAGCCACAGAGGCGCGGCTTGTTACAAACACAGCACCTAATTTCCAGTTCAATTTTAAAAACGTTGGATTGTGTAAGAACTTTTAGGCCCGGTTCAACAAACAGAGCTTAGCTTTAGCCAGGACTAGGCATTAGTTAAATTAAGATATTTAAGCAACTTTTACAAAAATGCCTTGTAAGACAATATTACAGGTGTGCATCTTAACATGTTTTAAGATATGTCAGAGCAAGGTATTTTCATCTGAGACAGCTCAAACATGCAGTTTAGTCTGGGACAGGTTTAAGCCTTGTCTGTGGAACTGGGAGCTAATGTCTCCTGAATTAAAACGATAGGTGTGTGTGAGAGAAATACTGATATTTTGACTTTTGAACATTTTCTGGTCAAGGGTTTCAAATCTATGGAAGCCCATTTCAGCCACTGAATAAAAAATGTAAAATAAAGGTTATTGCGACTTTTTATCTCACGATTCTGACTTTATAACTCATGATTTTGAGTTTATTTCTCGCGATTAAAACGAGTAAATTTTTTTTTAAATATCTGGTTTTGTTCCACAGAAAGAAAGTTAAATAAAAAAGTATGCATAAAGGATAAATGAGAATAAAAAAAAAACTGATAACTTTTATTTTTAGGTGGTGTATCCCTTAAAGGTATATTTGTAACATCCCACGGGCAGCTATTTCCAGACTCTGTGCTGAATCTCAATCATGTTGTACAAATCTGGACTATTATTATTGTAAACTTAAATTCAAAATTTAGGATTGTTCTTCATAACTGGATTGATGAACAACATCTTTACCTTCTTAATAGTGCTGGAATGCTTTATTAAGTCACTTTAAAAAACGACAATGAAAACAGAAGAAATCTTCAAGCTGGTGCTGCAAACGAAGCCCATTATTGAGAGCTTTTATTTACACCATTAACTGTCTCACTGACATTCACTATAACTGTTACTTTACAAATTTACACATTACTTTCTGCCATCCTCGCTGATTTAAATAAATGAAATGCTCACCGGCACTGAGCCTCTTGTTTATGCATTTGCGCTAGTGCATGATATACTGTATGTAATAAAGAGTTAACGTCACAGCTTCACACAAATACGAGTCTCAACACATTGGGCAGCGGTTAGCATATTCAGAGCTCCAAACAGACGTTTCTACATATTTGTTGGAATCTCTTGCCATTTGTTACAACAATGCACCTTAAAAACCCAATTAATGAAGAGCGCCAAGATCCAAACACCTCTGCAATATTACAGGACAATTACTCTCAGCAGATGTATATGCCCTGACGAGATAAACATGAACATATTGTAATGTTTAAATATCCATAAATGAATACTGTCAGCACACTCCAGAGAATAAAGCCCTCTCTGTGACGACCGCTCGCACGTCCTGCTGTTTACCACACGTCACTGTGCACTTCGGTTCCTGATTGCCGTTTGTAATTCCATCCTTTTTTGCTGGGCTGATGTTTGGGATGTCAAGCCTCTGCATGTGGAGTTCCACCGTCCTTTCCGCATGATCTCTCTTCTCTGGGCTTTCTGGCAAACTCTGGCCATTTTCCTTCCGGATAATCTCACGTTGTCTCATCAGACTGGTGTTTTCTCTCTCCATTCGTTCCATTTCTCTCTCAATTGTTGCCAGCGGTGGTGTCTCATTCTCTGGTGTCCTTTTATTATTTAGGTTCCTTTTGTTTTGACCTCTGAGGTGCAGTTTCTGGAAAACATACAGGCAAACTGTCAGACGCTGAGCTACTTTTGAGGATTTTAAAGTGAACTGACAACGCTATTACAATTTCACACACTTCTCCAAGACAGCTCTAATCTAAATTTAGCAGAAATAAACTTTGGGCCATGTTTACACACCGTCAAGTCTCTTCTCTTGCGAGGCAGCGTGGGTCTCTGGAGGAAGAGGATCTGCTTTGTGGCCAAACTTCCGTCACTAAGACAAAAATAAATCAGAGGTGTAAAATGTTTAAGAATTATTTTTTTCTTTTGATTTGACTGAGAGGAAATATTTATGATATTATTAGTCCTATTATCCAATGCAGACAAAGTGACGTTATGCTAAATTTCTCCAAATATGTTCTGATGAAGAAACAAGTTCATCAGCATCTTGTATAGAAAGAACTATTTTTAAGGGTTTAGAACCTTTTCATTTTGACGATGGGAGTGGGCAGAACACACATTAGTCTCCAGCCGTACGGAGCCAGAGACTGGAGCAGAGGGATGTAGTCTGTTTTCACCGCAACACCCTGCAAAACCCAGAAATATCATTTAAACAGTGTGTTAAAGCGTTTCACTAATGCACATGCACATACGTCTGCATTCGTTTAAAAGGTGGCCTGTTAGAAGAAAGGTGTAGAAGTTCCACAGATAATAATGCATTGAATTGAATCTGGGATATACCAGTGCAGACTTACATCAATAACAGTCCATTGCTCAACTACAATGGCGTCATACACTGTGGTTGGCCCGGCATCACCTGAAGCACTTTGGAAGATAAAAACACTCTCCACGACGGAAGATGATGCTGAAGATAGAGCAAGAAAAGGATTGGAAAATGTTGATAAGAATGGCTGATAATTTGATTTAGAGTTATCTGCTCAGCATTTGAAAACATAGGGCATTGAATGGATAGGGCAATATTTGACCGAGACACAGCTATATGAAAATCTGGAATCTGAGGGTACAGAAAAATCTAAATGCTGAGAAAATCACCTTTTTTATATCTTATCAATCAAAGTTTTAATATATTTTCAGTAAGAAATTGACTAAATACTTTCATGGAACATGATCTTTACTTACTATCCTAATGAGTTTTGGCAAAAAAGAAAAATCAATCATTTTGACCCATACAATGTATTTTTGGCTATTGCTACGAATATACCCCAGCAACTTAAGACTTGAGGTTTTGTGGTCCAGGGTATATATATATATACATACATACACAAATATATATATATAACAATTTATTTAAAAATTGTCTTAAATAGCTGAAAATCATGATTGTTTCTTGTCTGAATTAGTGTATTTTTTCAATCACGTATCAATGTGCAATCAAAATATTGCATAGTACTTTTGTTTTGGCAATATTCAATGCATTTTATTTATAAAAGCCAATTAGCTAATTAGTTACTTGCTTAATTCTACAACATTCTTAGAAAAATGCTACAGAAAGTTACAGGAAATGATGTCACTTTCACTCACTGGTAAGATCGTTAGCACTGAAAAGTATCTGTGCTCTCTCTGAGAAAATATTTTCATCTAAAAACGTAGAAGGTCAACTCTGTTATCACAATATCAAGGAAAACAGAATGTATTACTGATCTCACGTTGGGTTATTTAAAGCTTGTTTAATCATTTTTTCATTAATGTCATGTGTTCTTAGCATTTTTGCCATCAAGTGAAGTTTTTGGGGAAAAAAAACTCAATTCTGTTACACTATTATCAGCACTGTTACTCTACCTTGGTAACAGAGTTTAATGGTAACAGGCACCAAATGTATTCGCAATTATAGAATTACACATAAGTATGTATATATATATATATATATATATATATATATATCTGTGTATATATACCTGCATCATCTTCAAGGTTAAAGTAGCCGTCGATGAGTTGTGCGCCATTTCTGAAGTGCTGTGTCATGTGGTCCAGCCAATGGGAGTCAAGCGAGCTAACAAGCCCCGCCTCCCTGTGCACCTGCAGTGGAACCCTCAGAGAAAAGATCTTTGGCGATCCTGACAGAACTATCGTATGGTTGTAGAGCGCGAACACCTGCACACCTACACATACAGAGACAAAGTGTTTTATGATATATTTCACTGTTGCTACATATTAAATGCAAAAGTCAAATAATCAGATAATGATAACCAATTTTACATAGCTATGGATTCACGATTGAGCATCATAATGATAATACACAACAGCTGAACAAGAACTTAATTTGAAGTAACATTCATTTTAGACAACATTGCTAGTTATTTAGTCTATTTTTGTGAATAGAATAGTCTATCAAATGTGAATAATTGCAAACAAACAGCATGTCTCAGATTAACACTCACCAGTGGTGTTCCTGACTGAATCACTGTGTCTGAGGGATTCATTTGAGTAAACGATTCAATGACTCACTCTAAAAGAGTTTCATTCTGGAATGAATCAGTGTGTTTGAACAAATCGGTTGAGTTAATGACTCACTTGAGTCGTTTCAGAGAAAATGATTTCTCATAATGTATTTTGCCAATACTATGGTGTAAACTGTAAATTGTGTAAAATTAAAACTGTATCAACATAGTGAAAGTGAAATGAACCAAATAATGGCCATTACTCAGATGTGCATCACTAGTAAGAATTATAATCACATCAGATTATTTTCAGAGCAAATATTTACACACCTAGGAATTAGGAAAACTGCTTGTCTCATCTGATACATTATTTATGATCTAGCTATAATCTAAAACAGTATATATACTGTATTATTTTCCCCCCACCAACGCTTTCTCTGTATTTCAACAGACTGCACACTTACGATTCAGCATCGGGGTGGTTCCGCAACGCTTGCTGTGTTTGTCTTGGCTTTTGACCTGCTCTCTGTGCTCTCTTTTGTTGTTTTCTGCCAAATCACAGCTGGGCAAGTCCGGCTGCATTCTTGTGCTCTGAGTCTGACGTGGCTCTGGTGCACAAGAGCTTAATATAAACTCATGCGATGGCACTCGGTTCCTCAATTCCCCAGCATGCATACTTTCGCCTTCAACATTTAAGTACTGATAATCAGGACACTGGTTCTCAGCGAAAGGATTCTGATTATTCCAGCACTGGCTGCTCTCAGTGCTTTCCATCTGCAAGCTGTGGTTCATAAAGTCTTCACTGTCTGAATTCAAGTTTGTGCGATTCTGGGACAATGGGTTTCGTTGCTCCCCATTGTCTCTATCCTGTTGGCTCTGCTCGCTCGCAGGGCTGAGGGTCGGTGGTCGGCTGCTGTGATGAACAGAACAGGGACTGGAGTGCAAGGAGGAAAGATCTTCTGGTTCCCAGTGACCGAGGAAATAAGGACCTCCACCGGGCTGCGGCAAAAACCCCACAAACAGATCACCCTGATCCGTCAAATCCTGCACCTGCGTCCCCAAGAACACCCAGGACCAATAGAAGTAGTTAAATATTCATCAATCCTTATACCACCTGTTCCAATCAAAGCTGACAATAAAAGTAAGTGGATTCCAGTGTAACATGAATCATTTTACAGTGTTTTTAGAGGAGAAAGGTGATGCGTTTTCCTGCAGATGCTTTTAAAATAAGCTCCATGGAGCTGTGACAGGAAACGCTAATGAAAACCATATTTTCCAATCATCATACTGTCACACCACACACAAGCATACGTCTAAATCATCAGTAAATGTCACACAGCTCAAACACTTCCACACACACACACACACACACACACACACAGTCAAACAGTGCTTATCTCCAGATAAATGCAATTACTGAAAAGGCGAAGGGGTGACGACTAATGGAATGGCAGATGAATGTGGGGTGCCAGTGTCTCTGGAGCAGCCTGTCGGCTTATGTTTTCTGTTTTACAGCCGTATTGTAAGACCACGATAGAGAGCGTTTGAAGTAAGTGGGTTTTCGGTGTCATCTTTAATGGAGTGATGACACGAAGTGTGCCACTAAAGTTTAGTAACTAAATGACAAACAAATTGACCTGCTGAAAACAAAAGTCCAACCTTTTTCACGTAGCCCTGTATGACTTCTGGGTCAGGGTCCTGGTGACCGAGGTAACACACGTCTGTCATGAGATGAGGCTCAACCCAGTTCAGCAGACCACTGTCAGAACCACTGTGAAACAAAACAAAGCCCAAATGTACCATCTTAAAGCACAACCCTAGTCTTCTAATAATGGTTTATATGCAAATCTCATTTCAGAAAATTTTCTTAATTTAAAAAAAAAAAAGTCAAATTAATTGCACTTCCTTAAAAATAGTAATATTGTGACCTTAAGATTTAAATAGCCATTTTCTGTTTTAATACCTAAATGCAATTTATTCATGTGATGGAAAAGCTAGTGCCACATCCTTCAGAAAGTATTCTAATGTGCTGATTTGGTTAAAAAACCTCTTATTACTATTATCAATGTTGAAAACAGTTGTGCTGCTAAATATTGTTGTGAAAACTGTTGTGATTTTTTTTTTCAGAATTCTTTGATGAATACAAAGTTCAAAGAATTTGAAATAGAAATTTTTGTAACATTGTACGAGTTACTTTTGATCAAATTGATGCATCCTGAAAACAAAAAAACTCCAACTAAACATTTGACTCAAAATAAAACTAAGTAAAGTAATCCTAAGCAATCCTTTTAATTTATGAAATGATCACTGGATACCACTTACTAATTCATTAAATAATGCGATAGACTGTATAATGCACAAAAATAATACTGTTTACTGATGTGCACATAACACTGTTTGTGTGCAATAATGAGTAAGTAGTACATCATTCGTAGTGTATACCTGTGTGTTTCTCTAATGAGCACAGCCCGGTGTAACTGCTTCTGAAGGTTAGCACTAGCAGGGCCGCAGGAGTGAACGAAGGGATGGACTGCAGCCAGTACGAACCCCTTCTGATACAACTCACACACCTGCACCGGAAGCTCTCTGACTGACGACAGACACAGCAATGAGGACACTGCCACCTCTGAAGAGACAGACGGAGAAATGAGCAGAGAAAAAATACATAACTTCTCATCTATCTATCAATGTTCGTCCTGACACAGCTGCTCAAAAAATAAACTCCTAATTTACCATTGATAGAACTTACATGTTATAGTGTATATATTAAAGAGGTCATATAATGCCATTTCAAGTTTTTCTTTCTCTTTGGAGTGTTATAAGCTGCAAAGATAAGATTCCTGAAGGTGCAAAGATTAAAGTTTCAAAACCAAAGAGATATTAAAAAAACGTATGACTTGTCCACATCCTTCTAAAACGACTCGTTTAAACACGCCTCACTTTTTTCCGTCACCGACTGGGTTTATTTTCAAACACCACCCAAATGTTTCCACCAAGAAAGCAGGCGGAGCTACTATTCTCGCTGTAGTGTTGCTGCGGGCGCCATGTTCTGGAGACGCTGTGTACATGCAAGCGCATAAAAAGCCAGTACTAAGTGATGATAATCTGTAATTATGTCTCCACTGGATCAACAAATGCCTCGTTTGTCATGTGTTCTATTGTTTTGGTGTCATAGCGAATGTTGTAATAACACCAATGAAAATATGTCGAAATATACAAAAATATTTTGTAACCTTCTATTCAAGGAATCCTGGTTTCTACTGAACTATTAAACCAAAATAATTCTTGAGAACCGAATGAGCTTAATAAAACGATTTCTCAAGGATCATGTGACCTTGAATAATAGAGTAGCTAATGATGCTGAAAACTCAGCTTTGCCATGACAGGAATTAATTATGTTTTAAAAATATATTAAAATTGAATGTAGTTCTTTTAAATGGTAATAGTAATTCACAATATAATTCTTTTTTCTATTTAAATAAATGCAGTCTTGGTAAGTTCAAGTCAACATATATCATTATACCAAAGACTAATGTATGCACTTTCATACCACTATTTCAACATGATTTGATATATACTGTACTGTACACCCGGTATGAATGATGTAAGAAAGAAAGATATGTGGTGTGAACCATCATCTCTACCAAATAAAGTGTTATTGTGCTTGCTTTCTGCCATGGTTTCTGACACGCAAACTGAATCGCTCTCGAAATTGTTTGAAAGTGTTTTGACGAGACTGTTTTACGAGCTAATTGTTTCTGGAATCAGTAATTAAACTTAATTTCCAGCGCTCATTATTCAGAGCACTATTGAGGGCAGCAGCGAGCTGTAATCTGAGCACCGCTTGACTGCAATCATCTTTCAGAGGTGTGAGGAGCTTGTTTAAACAAAACTCTGATGGTATGAACACGATTCGGCTCTGAGGGGGGTTTATTAGTGTTGCCACTGAATAAATAACCGCACAGTTCATAGCGATATGAACATATAGGTGAACTGAGTGCAAATGTGTGACTCAGTCTGCAGCGTCACATGATCCTTAAGAAATCATTCTAACATGCATATTTGGACCATGCATGTCAACTATAACTAAAGAAAGATTTTAAAAGCAAAATTAACCACAAACTGAGTTAAATGTGCAGTATCCATGCAGACATATAACTCATGCATCTCTCATGACGCACACCCATTAAACTTCACCAAGTAACAAAATCTGTTTGCAATCATCAGGTAGTGCTGAAACTGCAGAAGCATCTTAGACTTTATGACGTCTATTAACTTACTCCAGTCCAGAGCAAGAACTATAAAACCAGCGCATCACCTAAAAGCCCCGCGGATAGGGACCCATGCAGTGTCTATGCAGGAGAGCATGAGAAAATATGTTTGTTTGTGCAAGGCCAACAATCAGAGAAGATTTCACTGCTCCTGAAAGACCAAGTGTATGATAATCTGGCCCTATATTTAGGAGGGGAAATCCACCTTCAATAAAGCAGTGTTTCCTCAGTTGGTGGTTAAACATTCGGGTAAACAATCAATCCCAGCAACAAACTCCACCTCAAGAATCCAGGCCTCAGTCTCTGTGTGAAGTACAAGCTGAGTAGCAGAGACCCTGGGAAATCAGTTAAACCCCACCTGTAGAGAAATAGGTTTTTATGCTAAAATATTAAGGGATAGTTCACCCCAAAATTAAAATTTTAGGTTTATCTGCTGACCCCCAGGGCATCCAAAAGGTAACCAAATTAAATCCTACGGCTCGTGACGACACACTGAGGTGTTAAGACACGAAACGATCAGTCTGTGCAAAAAACTGAACAATATTTAAATAATTTTTTACCTCTTATACACCACAATCTCTGACTGTCCTGAGCTCTTTCACAACATCCGTCACGTGATGCTGACACATAGATATATACATAGATGCTAACATATCGCGGCCCATAGAAACAGTGACTAATGAAGCTTCTATGTATAGATGGTTTCGTATCTTACCACCTTAACAGGTTTTGTCTCTGTATGTTTTTTTGACTCTCAGAGCATTTGGTACCCATTGACTTCCATTATACGACTGACAGACTGCAACGGTTTAAGTTAAAAATCTTGATTTGTGTTCTTCTGAAGAAACAAAGTCACCTACATCCCTGATACCCTGGGGGTCAGCAGATAAACATCACATTTACATTTTTTTAATTAATGTTTGGATGTAACACAAACCAAAAATATTTAATACCCATACATCCTTTAAACTGACCAATCAGCATCCATCCACAACTAGAACTATCAATCTTTTTTAATAACACTTTATTATTCAAAACAAAGTTGTCCAGTGTGTTTTAAATGCCATAGTAATTCAATTTCTTTGAACCAATCCTCTGAATGAATCTTTGAACTAAACGTGTTAGTAGCAAATCTATTAGCCGTCCCTTCTCCTGCTGTGCTGCATCCCAACTGCTCCCTAAATATTGATATGACATAAATATTAAAGTAAGTGTTTATTTGATTCATAAGTATAAGGGATTCTTGCTGCTTATGAGTGTGATGTTGGGTCCTTGGGGGTCTTATATTATTTGTAATAACCCTACAGAGAGTGGAATTGCATTATTTATAGACCAATTGCAATTAAAACGGGATTTTGCCTATAAATACAGTTGAGTGTCACTAGGGAGACAGCTTTTCTCTTATTGCACACACACACAAATAGATAAATCACAGATTTTAGTAATAAGCCCTCCCATCTTCAAGATTAGATAATCTTTAAAGATAATCATCCCTGTCAATCATTCACATTTATTAAGTCACTTACCGTTGCTTTTAATATTGATGCCCTCAAACAAACAAACATATTCAAACATCTCTGGCTCTCACTCGCGCTGTCACAGCAGTTTGCAGTGAAACTCTTTTTTCTCTTTTTTTGTCTCTGTAGGCATCAGTGAATTTTACATATAAATGACCTGCCTGCCTGTCTACCGATAAGCAGCTAAAACAGAAAGCCTGGAGTGTGTGTGTGTGTGTGTGTGTGTGTGTGTGTGTGTGTGTGTGTGTGTGTGTTCAGAACCTGAACGACTGCTGCTGTCCCAATTCTCACATATTCCTATTTTTTTTTATATAAATAAATATTTGACTCAGGTCACGCTGTCAGATTCTCAGCTACACACACACACACTTTTGTTTTGGGTAATTTTTTAAGAGTTAACTTTAAGTAGTAAATTCAATAGATTAACAATATTTACATTACTGCTAAATAAGCCCAGACAGAGCGGACATGTCCAGCATTCATTACAAGACCAAATAAACAAACACTGATATAATGCAATTCCACGGATGACAATGGGCACTGAATTATGTGAATGAATCACAATTTTGATATATATAATGTATTCCAGTTATAAACACAATGCATCGCAGAGAGCAGTGTAAACAAACATTTGCGATTGTATTTATTTAGCAAACATTTGTCTACATAGAAGCAATATGCATTGAGATGAGTAAATTCATAAATACTTACCTAGTGTGAAAGAATAATGTTCAATGTTAGTTCATAAAACGAAATGTGAATAGAAAGACTTTCAATCGACTTCTGTCGTTGTTATTTTAAGCTCATGTTATTTTCTATGCACTAGCCTTCACTTGTGGAGCGTTTCGTATTTTTTTATGAAGACATTAGTAGATTTATTAGCTTGTTTTCTTCTTGGTGACTAGTGGATAGTGCCTGCAGTGTAGATAAATTCAGGTTTTACTTTTACTCACCTTGACCCCCTACACACACGCACACACACACACACACACACACACACACACAAACAACTAGTGATATGGTCCCATCCTTGTAATTATGTTCAGTAATGGCCCATATACTCATATGCTTTCAAGTCATTAAAATGAGCAGGTCTGTTCTTCCACTTCAATCTGTGTCTTATATTCTCTCATCCTGTCTCATATCCTCTTTCTCTGAATTCTGCGGGATCCAATATTGCCTCTCTCGAAGCACACTAACAAAAGCGGCATTAGTATATTTAGAAACATAAGCCCTCAAAGAATATACACTGTTTGGTTGCTCTCTTGCTCTATTACTCTCTCTCTCTCTCATCTAATCTTACACTTTTTTTCTTCTCAGTTTGAAGCTTTACACTTTATTATCTGAAGGTGGGTTTGTGCATTTGCGTATGCATATCATCAATACGAATGTTGCTTTGAATTATGAAAAACATCATTTTTATGCTGTATGTCACTCTATATATTAATCCTCTAAAGCGTGAGTGCAATCAGTGTTGCTTTAGTATTATTTATATATTATAGTATTTATCTATTTTATTTCGTTTCCAAGTTTTGTTTAGGCTTTTGCTATTTTTATTGTTTTTTAATATTTCTGTTTAACTTTATTTTTATTTCATTGTTAGTTATATTCGTTTTAGTATTTTAACTTAAACATTTATTTTTAATTAGTTACCAAGGTAACATTTGCTTTGTCGTTTAAATTTTTTCATATTTTTATTTAATCTTTATTTTAGTTCATAAAAATTTTATTGTTTTAGTTATATAAGTTAACAATAACAACATTGCTCTGTCTTTTTTTGTTTGTTTGTTTATCAAGCTTTAAAAAAGTTAGGTTTTCTTATTAAAAGAAGCTGCTACTTACTATTCAGACGTGAGTTTTGAGCAGTGAAGGGTTGTTTCTCCGATCACGAATGCAGACCTGGTGTTATGTTTACGAGGCGTGATGCAACACCACGTGTAAAAAGACTTAAGTCATGATCATCAGTAATAATGTCTCCACTGGATCAACAAATGCCTGCTTTGTAATGTGTTTTATTGTTTTGGTGTCGTAGCGCCGGGACGCGCCATCATGTTGTGGTAAGGGGCGGAGCATTTCACATGCTTGAGGTACTCGACCAATCAAACATGCACTGGATAGTTGGCCAATCAGAGAACACTTTACTGTTTTAAAACAATGAGCTTTGTACAACTTTGTACCAACCCATTACAGGAGGCGGGGCTTAAAGGAGAAACACCTTAAACCACATAAACACATTACATTAGTCCAAGTACATAAAATAATGTTATTTTTTAAAAACATCATATGACCCCTTTTATATGAAGTGTGCAGGAAATGGCTATGTGTACCTTCTTTTCCTAACA
This sequence comes from Enteromius viviparus, assembly GCA_032353835.1. Taxonomy (NCBI): domain Eukaryota; kingdom Metazoa; phylum Chordata; class Actinopteri; order Cypriniformes; family Cyprinidae; genus Enteromius; species Enteromius viviparus. The sequence goes on along the minus strand of JAUCNO010000318.1, from coordinate 6,726,269 downwards.
GGAAGTCCAGGAAGTGGTATGTATAGACCACTCCAGAGTGCGTCTCCACTTGTGCTCTTCTGAGGGTGGAGAAAATCTTCCCTGGAGCTTCATCTGACCCTCGGGGCTTCTGCAACTTACAGCCCATGTCTGCACACGCAGAAAACAAAGAAAGAAAAAGAAAATGAGACAGATGAATATGGATAATTTGTCTGAAATATTCATGTATTCATAACTGCATTATTGATTTAATTGACTGCCTTGGCAGCAGTCCCTAATTGTCATGCTAATTAAGTCAGATTGACGTTGAAATAGGAAGTGAGCATGTTCGAAACTGGGAAGAGGAGACTTCGGCATGTCTTAAAACACAACCACAAACATTCAGATACACGCACACGTGCACACGCTAAGATTCATCACAGGGTAACATAACACGAAGGCTAATTGGAAAGCTAATCAACCTTCAAGCATCAACCTTTAACACAAACACGCGTTCAACGTGTCAAATACAATGCCCCCTTCCAGACGAACACACTGTCTCCTTGGTTACCACAAGCAGCAATCAGATAACGCTTCATATTTGATCTGTGACTACACAACTAATCAAACAGTGGAATGTGTGGCCGATGAATTAGCGTGTGGCTAATGCTAATGAGTGTCACATCTATAGCACGCTAACTTGATGTGACAGCAAAAGCACACCACGTGGGCCCCGGGCTTCAGCGCTAGCACACACACCATCAGGTACGGGTGGTTAGCTGCCAGCATTTCCATGTCAGCGTCTGATGAGCCAAAACAGGTGAAACCGAGAGGAACCGGACAGGCCCAGTCGCCGTGACAACAAGCATTAAGTGTGCAGTGATGACATGATGGGGAATGAAGATGGGACAGGGGAGCGATGGATGGCTGGTTTCGTGGTTTGGGGATGGGGTGATCATTTCAGGGCTGTGCCTATGTACGAGTAAATCAGGATAGACTTGGTCTGCTTCTCCACCCGAATCAGAAGGTCCCAAAATACTGTCAGGTTTCGGGTTATTTTTAATATAGCTTTAGGCTTTTGGTAGCTATGCTGCTTTTATTGATGCATGCACACACAAACACTGTGGAGCACAGAAACCCTTATTAATAAAAGAGCTTTGATACATGCTACAGTATATTTCTCAGCAATGAGGGGGTAAAATCTCTTCTTAAAGGTGCTGTATGTACGTTTTGAGGATCAGACAAAATATGATATACTATTTTTGTAGATATTTCTCTGAAAAGTAATGTTACAGCCAGTAATTCTACTCTGAAATGTGTGTTTTGGGTAATTACGGGCTGGAATTGCAGTAGCTATTTCAACCTCTAGCTGGCGATATTACATGCAATATCCTGCCCACTTCCGAGTCATCGTAGGGCTGGGCGGTATATACCGCATGATATATTATGCGCATCTCATCAGTAAAGCCGGTTCTTTAATTAGCGCTAAATCTACGTCACCTGTATTTAGAAGGAACGCTAGCTTATACACAGAGCCGTAGATCGCTGACAAGCTGATGCGCATAATATATCGTGCGGTATATACCGGTATATACCGCCTTTACCTTGTGATGCTCTGGAACATTTTGTTCTCAATTATTAGACTAACGCCGTTGTGAAAAGCAGCATTAAGACATAATCAACAGCCCTAGCACTTTTCAAATATGCCATGGTGAGCTTTTCAAGAGAACATTCAGGTAGGGTTAATGTTCCATCACCTCTGGAATGCAGCCATGGAACATGACCACTTTGACAATATCATCAAGCGGCAGAAGTGAGTTGCACTTGAGCTCTGTATCAACGTTCTTGCCCTCGGTGCAAGCTGCCAGCAGCTCCACCAGCGTGATGTGGTACGCCAAAGCGTCATTTTCCTCCCGTGGAGACGACATCATATTTTGCAGCGCCGGGAAAGAGGCACGGTCATTGTAGAAAACCAACACGTCTTCTCCTCCGTTCACCAACTATCCAAACAAACACAATGTCTGATTCAGCTCTACAAACATATGAATTCACTTTAATCTGAGGGAAATTCTATATAGTTAATTAGTGGAAAATAATAATAAATGACTATTAAAATATTTTCAACACTACTGATAACTAAATCATATAATTATATTAAATGAAAATAAAACAATAGGTATAAAAATATAATTATTTTCTAAATATATTATTAATTGTAATTACATTAAAATTAGCAGAATATTTTGAGTATTATAAACACTAGATATGTACATATCTAAGTGCTTCTTACCTCATTCATGACTTTGCATTGACATTCCTTCACGTATTTGCCATCGGCTTTCACAATGGTTTGGAGGAAGCGCAGATACTGCACGTGACGGCCGTGAGTCTCGATGCAGTGAACGAAGTGATGTACCACGCGGTCGCTGATCTCATTGCACAGGTGGTAGTTATTCCTGAAGATGTAGCACATGGTTTTTGCCTCCAGAAGCTGAGAGAAGCAAAGATAGAATCAAATGAAAAATTATCAGAATTCCCTTTTATCGCCAAATAACCTTGAAATCAACGCACCCCAGGGGTGAGGAAGAGGTTGAGATGTTTGTGCAGCAGCGCCTGATTCTGAGGATTATCTCTGCAGAAGTACTGAAGGAACGTGTGGGCTAGAGTCATGATCTCGTCCATCTTTTCATCCCCCTGGAGATAGAGTTTGGCAGCATAAGGATCTCAATTTGACAATCTCCAGGTCTAGATTCATTTTGCATTTGCATTTGATAATGTTATGATTTATTATGGTTAAACCACTTATGAATTAATTAACAAAATTTACTAGTGCCTGGTTGTGGTATCTATCAAATGCTGAATTGCTCACCTTCTCATACGGGATCTGGAGGAGTTCCAGAACCACAGTGTGAGCTCCCATGTTCTTCAACAGCCTTTGCTGCTGCACACGAATCTTCTTACCAGGAGAGCAGAGTTTACTGAGACTCAGCAGGATCTACGTCACAAAAGAAATCACAGCTTTTTAGTTTTACATGTTTTTAAGTATTAGTAAGAGTTGTTCTGGACTTCAAAGTTGTTTCATCATTACAGCTGAAGAGCACTGTATGAAGTTCCCACCTCTTTGACGATTTTGTAGTTGTTGGCTTTGTTGCTGTCTATTTGAGGTTTATTGTTCCCATCCTGCACTGGGCTCAAGATACCCGCTTCCTATAAACCAGAAATTAGGAAATTAAGTGTCTCATAACAGACATTTAACTACTATTTCAACTTCAGCATTTGTATTTATGTGTGTGTGTGTGTGTATACTTAATATAATGATGTTTTTTTAGTATGTGCTTTTATCATAGTTTATTATTAGTACAGGTAGTTCAAACTTAATTAAACTTGAATAAATATTCAATGTTTTGCATTTGCAACTGATAACTAACTTGAAGTTGTTTATATACAGTATTTATATTTTTAGCTCCATTTTAACTAATTTAATTATTTGACAATGTTACATTCCAAAGCATTATTGGGTGGTTTCTTTGTATGTTGCCCTTGTCTCTCATTTCAGGTCCTTCCTGGTCCCATCGAATGTTTGATGCTCCTAATTGGTTGCTCATGCTCAAGTATGCCAACCAATCCTGTCACTCCATGCTCCTGAGTGGTTGGCTCATGTGCCAGTACGTCAACCAATCCCGTCACTCCATTCTTCTGATTGGCTGCTGCACATCTCAATACTTCAACCAATTCTGTAACTCTGTGTTTCTGGTTTGACAATAATCTGTTTCAGTGCACCGTTCTCAACCAATCCCCATTCTCCAGCTGGCTTTTAAGAGGCCAGTTCAAGAATTGGAGTCAGTCTTGAGACTCACTTTATTCTGGCTAGACTGTGTTTTTTTTCTCAGTCAAAATGCTGGTGGTTCATGGCTGAGAGACTGGTTTAGGGAAGCAAATCACGTGGTATACATGTCAACATCTAGGTAACTTGCTGTCTAGAGATACACTAGGGGGGGTCTTTCTACCAGTGTCTGACTTAAAATTATTATTTTCAACTGTAAATATTTCAATTGTTACCACTTCTCCATGTAAATAAACACCTTGTCTTGCTGAAAGTACTTAGTCTGTCATCACATTGGTTACAGTCTCTGCTGGTATTTCAATTGACCCAATGTCTCAGAAATGTAAGTGTGAGACCCGTATACCCCTAGACCATCAAGGGTCGTAACAAATAACTTATTACAAATATATATATATATTTTTTCACAAATAAACTAGGATTAAACCTAATGTGAATTACAATTATTTTATTACTAATAAAAGTAATATAAGTTTCATCAAATTTACATTTTATAATTATATTATTAATGAACTAATCTTGTGAGGGGCACAAAATTAATCCACATTTAATATTAACTGCGGTATCAAAGTCTGACAAAATAAAATGGTAAATGTATTCTCTTTGCTGTATTCTCAATGCACCGCAAAGAGGAAGCAAATCTGCTGCATTATAATTTAATAATATGCTTGTAGTGTTTTTCCAGTAGGGACTCACCTCCAAATTCTGCTCTTTGTTTTGATTGTCAGCAATGTCTTCATTGCCGTAACCTCCACTTTTCTCGACCCAGAGTTCAGACTTTTCCACTGTCAACCGCAGCTGGTCCAAACTTGCCTTGATCTTCTTATAATTTTCCACATCCTCCTCAGAAACCAGCAACTGGACCTGTGAAATAAACACCAATAAAACAGAATATTTCAAATCCATGCTAGTCTCCATACACTGATAAGAAGTATGAGTGAGAGTGAGACCTGTCTGAAGGCCTGCAGAACTTCGGCTCTCTGGCTGAAGTGTTTGAAGATGAGCTGAAGAGAGCCTGAGACCAGCGGAGGGTAGTCCTGCATGATGAGGTGAATAAGCACCCGCAGAAATGTCTGGCCGCCTTCATCATCAAGGTCCACCGAGCTTCTCTCCTTACCACTGTGGACACAACGATACAAGATCTGATTCAGTAACGACACCAATCCTAACATCAGGAGTTTTTACATAGACGTCCTAAGACACTGCAGCAAAAAATGGCTAGTGTAATGGTAAGGTATGAGAGGATGGGGGGGAAATGCTCCTAAATTAAATAAACATGGGCCGCTAAATTAACAAAATGTAATCTAGTAGAGAGTTTATTGTGTTATGATACCTTGGCCATTGTTTACAGCTACTTAATGTTGAATTGTTTTCATATTTAACAGTTATGTTTATTTACAATGTTGTTTTTAATTAAATCTGAGCAGCACACTGCTTTGTTCTTTTTTATTACTTTGTCAGAAAAATTCCTCTTAAAAGGAAACAATGGTTCTTAAAATCAATTACAAAAAAGGGGGGTGGGGGGGTGTCTATTTCCTCTACTGTTTAAAATTTAAGATCACTTTTATTTTGCAAAATTATAAAAAAAAATTAAAATAAATAAATAAAAAAAATAAAATAAATGCTGTTTTTTTACATTCTATTAATCAAATCCTGAAAAGCAGGATAATTTAAAAAAAAGTTATAAATAATAATAGAATTATATATATATGCACATATATACATACACACACACATATATATTTATAAACACAGTGCAAGAAATAATTTCCTCACCTTCCCGAAAACATATTCTCTGCTTTCTCTGCAATCTCCTCAATGTTTGGCTCTGGAACATATCACAGTAATATTAAAACATACATACACACACATACCCTTGAAACCAAAAATAAGTTGGGAATGTAGTTGGAAATTAAATTATATTACTGTATATCATAAAAATCTCACCAGCCATAACAGGAACTTCTGCCACTGAAGCAGAAGTGTCCAAAGTCTGGTCGCCAAACTCTTTTTTATAGATAGACAGCAGATAGGTAATGCGGTAATCGAGTCGCACATTCAGAATAAACTGTAAATGAAAAAAACAAAATGTAAAAAAAGCATAACAGAACCTCAGAACACAGAACACCTTTTCTTCAGCATAAACTAAAGTAAAGTTTTGTGTTGTATAACTGATCAGTTCAGTTGATGCAACAGTCTACAAGGGCATCACCTGCAGAATCTCAATAATCCTGAGCTTGGTGTCCATCACCATGACGTTCTCGTTGTCAGGGAGACAGATTTGCTTTCCGTGGATTGGCTGAGCATCAGGGAGACAGTGGGGCATCATCAAGCCTCTGCTCAGAACCATCTGAGTCACCATCTCACCCACACCGTGGATGGTACGCATGACATTATTACCTACACAAACACAGCCTGAAGTGTTACGCCGCCTCAAGGACAAGCACCTATTATTTCGCAAAACAAACACAGAAGCAGCAAACACTAAAGATGGCTTTAAAATGGGGTCTCACCTCCCTCAGGGCTCTTGTTGAGTTTGAACATAAATGTCGAAGTAGGTTGGACAATGTCCAGGATGGCCAGCAGGGTGCGTGTAAGGCAAAGCAGCTCACTAAAGCTGTAGAAGCCAAAGTAGACCAGGTTACGTGCCAGGTGGACCACCTGTTAGAGGGGCAGACAGAGGAAAGCCATTAAAATTCAAAGTGTTAGAGACTGAATCATTAGTATTCTGGTTGAGCTAATGCAGCCAATCTGCTCTGGCCTCTGGACACATCACATAATACACTCAGGAAACCTGGCACGCCAACACAAAACACACAGACACACGAACGTGAAGTAGAACTCCAGCTCCATGTGACTGATTCACAAAAAAAAAAAAAACTGGTTCATATGGACTATACTATTTTGGCTTTCGATGCACTACAAAGAACTAATTCAATTGTTCAGGAATCAGTTTGACTTAAAATAATGCCAAAAAAAAACACCCTTTTGGAATCCAACTACACTGGATGTGCTGTATTTGGATTCACTACAATACATTTTATCGTGTGGGAATCAGACCACACTTGTTTTGCTGTGCTGGACTACACTGTTTGAACTACAGATTGCACTGCATGACTGATTCTCTACAAAGAACCAACTCATTTGTTTGAGAATCAGATTGCATGGATTTTAAAAGATCAAATTCATTTGGCAATCAGACTACACTGGTTGTGCCGTTTTTAAATCACTAAATTTAGCTTAATCATTCATTCAGGAATCAATGGACTACACTAATCACACTGTATTATTGGAACTGATTCATAAAAAGGCAGCTTATAAGGGACATTAGTTCAGGAACTGGACTACAAAGTGATGCACTGACTAGACTAGTCTTGTAATATAAACAAATCAAATATAAAAAAAAATTGGACAACACTGTTTGTGCTTTTTTACGGTTTTGATTCACTTGAAAGAATCAACTCTTTAAATGTTATGTGAATAAACCTGATCCAATACAAAAAAAGCTTATATCAGTTATTTGTTCTGGAATTGACTACCCTGGGTTGTGTTTCCAAAAAGCAAGTTCCCAAGTCCTGTTGTTACCAACAGAGCTCAACTCTGTCAGAGCATTCCAGAGTATTTATGGTGTTCTGTCCACAATGATGGAAAATTGCATGCGAGAACCTTTCACGGAAACAAATACTATCTCACCTCAAGGGTCAGTTCATTTTTCTCTCTGTCTCCAAAGGGATCAGGCTGACTGACCACATCTTTGAGATATTCGTCCACAAAATGCATTGTAGGGGCAAACTTTCTTTTCATGTCCTCTCTGGATGTGTCTCTGAACTCATAGTCATACCTGTTGACCAATTTTACATACAGATAAGCTGAGGAAATACAAAGCAGTCTTATAAATAAAGCCACATAAAGATAGAAGCACCAGAGTAGTTCCCATCTTACTCATTGACAGAGATCTTGGAGGGTATCTCAGTCCAGAGGCGCGCATAGCGAACAGGAACCACGGCCTCCTGCGGGTCACGGTCCACATGCATGTGCAGCATTAGTCGACAAAATGAGGCACGCAGGTTGTAAGGGAGGCAGTCATCAAACATGCTGCGCAGGATTAGATCAACTGGCAGCTGACTGGAGATCTGATTGATGGCCAGATACTGCCGATCCAGGCACATTTTAGCGAAAAGATTGAGCTGACACCTGAGAATGGATAGACATTCATGTTTACTCTGATTTAGAAACAATAAAAGGTCCTGCTTAGAAGATATACAATGAAACAAAATGCACTAACTTTCAAAGATGTGATTGAACTCAAACCTGTAGTAGGTGATCATGTCAACGTCCATTTTTTGTCCATCCTTGGCATCCTGAGCCAGGTGGCGAATGGACTTCCCATGAGGCTCTTTGTGGTTATCAATCCAGTATAGCCATACCTCTTCATCATCACCATCCTCCTGGATTAAAGATGACTCCAGAGAGGTCTCAGTGTGTGGGATCAGTCTACGGAAAACATAAACCCAGTCATAATCTTAATACAACACAAAAAGACCTGGTCATTTTTGAAGTTAAGTCTATAGTTAATCTCAGGATCTCACTTAGTCTGGATGAGGATGTCTGCATTTATGGGGTTCAGCATGAATTTGCAAATCAGTTCCTGAGTGACAGGAATGGCTGTTTTGTTGGAGACACACAGGTCAGACAAATAATCCAGAAATCTGGGGAAAAATGAACAATAACATATATAAGTTTACTACGCGATCACCACTAGCCAATGAGAAAACGGCACTTGTATTGAATGCACAAATCAAATCTAAATGTGCACTACTGTTACTAAGGTTTCAGCATGATTTCTTTCTTTTTTACTTTTATGCAGCATCAAATGCTACAGTTAAGATTGATTCATTGTTTAAAAAAAAAAGTTTTAAATAAATGTGGTATCTGTTCAATTTCTCAATTCATTACATAATCCTAATAAAAACGTATCCAAAAAATAATAAAGTAGCTCAACTGTTTTAACATTAATCATATAAAAAAAAGTTTCTATGGCACTAAACCAGCATATCAGAATGATTTCTGATGGGTTTGTAATGCTGAAGTAGCAAGCTGCTGAAAATTCAGCCTTGCCATCACAGGAATTGATTCCATTTAAAAACATGAATTCAAAAATGTTAGGTTTAATTTGTAATATATTATAATTTAGCTAATTTGGAATATAAATTATACAAATGGGACATATAAGAATCTTATAAAAATAAAATCCAACTTATATATAAAAATATATATATATATTTATATAAAATCCAACTAATATATAAACACATATTTGTTTATCCAGGAAAATATAACAGTACTCGTCTTATTTGATCCCAACACATTGGTTACAGTTCACAAAAAACCTATTTGTTTCCTATTCGAGTGGATGACTAAATCTAAAACTGGGTCAGACCTGGGCTCTCGATTCCTGCGCAGAAGTTTGACAAAGGTCTCAATCTCACGTGCAGTGATGTGTTTCTCTAACAGCTTGCGGTTGTTGTGCAGAAGAGCAGTGATTGTATCTTCAGCTAGGATCTCATAGCCTATCTGAGCCTGCATGATGGAAAAATTCTTGGCTATGTACTCCTGTGGGGAAAAAGACGACATGTATTAGCCTAGCGAACAACCCCAATAATCAAAACAGATAACTGAAGATGTTCCTTGCCTGGTTCTTGCGGTAATCTTGTTGGGAATGGCGCAGAACTCTATAACACAGCTGCAGCATGTACTTAAATGGAGCGTTGCGCTGCTCCCCCATATCTTCCAGTTTCGGCATGGATGAGTCTTTAGTCTCAGAAAACGGGGCTTTAAGAATTCCAAAGATCTGCAAATGTAACAATTACAGTCAGAAATTTGCCATGCGCTCTTTAAAGTATTGGGATTACGGTTCGAGCAAACCTGTGCCAGGATGTTCTGCTCTCTCATGAGTTTCTGCCTCTCTCTGTTAGGGTTCGAAGTGACCACAGCCAGCACGTCCTGTCCGTTATTCGGCACATCACACACAAAGATGATCAAATCCTCCAAAAGTTTGATGGTAAACCTAAACGCAAATGTAAATATGCTTTTAAAACTATAAACGTATAACAATACTATAATTTTACTTGGTTTGAAAGTGACTGAGGGAGGTGAGAGCTGTGCTTCATAAATTTCTATGCTACTGACGATGCATAATGCTAAAAAATGACCTTCAATAAGTGTGATGCATACCTGCGCTCATTAACTACTGGGAAATTGCTGATCCCTAAAATATGGACAAACATCTCCAAGACCTTGTTGGCATCATTGGCAAAGTCCAAATCTCTGACTTCAGACATTGGGACTGAATTAATGGAGAACGCCTCTTTGTCCTCCTTCATGTGGCAGGTGCCGATCTGTTCAAACAAACAGAAAAATTACAGCTTTCATTTGCCAGACTAATTTTTCCTTCAAATATAAATAAAGGAAATAAATAACCTTGAGCATAACGGGCCGTTCCTCCTCAACATCAATAGGAATGTTAGTACTGGTCACCCAAGTGTTTGTGCACAAGTTCCTGAGTCTCACATATGAGTTCCTAAAAAAGGAAGTGCATATTTTTAAGAAAACAAACCTATGACTTTGCGATTGTTGGCGTCAGACTGATTTTTCAGCTACAGGAAATACCCAACAGTACATTTGGGATAATGTGGATTCTGTCTATGCCACCACAGCACTTAATGTGGACTTGAATAAAAACTAATCTGGAAAAATGGTTTCATAAGTATATTTTAAAATCTAAATGGTTGCTCTAAAAAGGCTTTGTGAGCACTTGAATGCATTGGGAGCACTTGTTCTACAATCATTAATCCCTTTCAAACCTGTACTGCTGCTTTTTCACACCTACTTCTCTTATCTTGCACTTCTAGCCAATTTTGGAGCTTGTCCCTTTAGGGTAAATTGCTTGTACCGTTCCTTGTTTTCAATAAAAGGGTTTGTTAAGCAAATAAATGCACATCTAAATTTAAGTGTTTTTTATTCTAATTTCATGGTTTTCATGACTTAAAGTCATTTTAGTGTATAGGAACTAACCTGGGAACTAGGCAGTCTGCCCGCTGTAAGGTGGTGGCATCCAGTTCAAAAAGAGAGGCAATGTCATTGCCATGGGGCACAGCAACAAGGGTGTAGGGGATCTTGTCAGCCTGCCACTTCTTTTTAGAGTACAAAGTGTCTGTGTTGGTCTGAGGTTTGCACAAAGAGACAGGGGAAGGTCACATTGCTGTATAAAAACCCACATATGACATTGCAAGTAACGTGGAGTCTGCATGTACTGTATGATTATTACTGGTTTTAAAAGATACTTATTTGTGATTATGGCTTACTGTATGTAATTTTCTTCCTGAGTTGCTGCATTGAAATTAGTTCCGTTTTATTTTGACATTAAAAAAAATGTGCTTCAAACAATACTACAATAAAAACAAAACTATGATAAAAGTTATGACTTTGTTTGTATAATGTATGTGTGTGCACTGTATGTATATATATTAGATATAGATATATACAAACACACACGCATGTATATGCATATGTTTCAGAAAAATGTGTTTTGTTTATATATATTAAATATTTTTTATAATATAATTGATATGGAAAATATAAATATACATAGATATAAATACATGTAAATATTTTCAAAATACACACTGTATGTATGTGTATTTATATATGCATAAATATACACAGAAAACACGCATAAATTATGCAAACAAAAACTATTTTGTATGTGAATAATCATGATTAATCTTTTGACAGCAGAAAAAAAAAAGTAATCATGGTGAAAGTACCTCAAACCAGGGTTATTACTGTTAACTACAATTAATATAAAAAAAAAAATTGTGTTTTTTTTCCTCTAAAAATCAACAAAAATGCAACAAAATAAAAGAAAAAACATTAAATTTATTGTATTTTAACAAGTTGCCAAAGAAACGCTTCTCATTTTCACTGAGGTACTAATATGATTTTTACTGATTACTTAATTTTTTTTTATATATTTTGGAAAAAAATATAAACACAAAAAAATACAAACCTACAGAAATGAAAATGGAAAACATAAAAATATTATATAATAGTAAAATAAAATAAAAATTCCAAGCTAAATAAATAAATAAATAAAAATAAAATAAAATAAAATAACCTATTTATAGTAATGCACCTTTTTTAATGGAAGTCTATGGGGCAAAGCACTTAAAAGCAGAAATATGCAGCCCTTTGCCGGGGAACGAAATTGGCATGACTGCACGCAATTTGACTAATCTCATGTTGAAACTTGCCTAAGTTTATGTCTTTTGGCTCTACTTCCATAAAAGGGTGCGTTTTAACATTTATTCAGTTCTAATATGTGCTCTACAGTAAACACATCTTTCCTTGTTTTTAAAAAACTAAAAACTGTCAATTGACTGCGTTGATCCTGCAATTCCTACAATGGCCGCAGTTTAAACAGAAAACCCAGAGAAACACCCAGAGGTCAACTACAGTGAGGATATTATGCAGGACTGCATCTGTGGCACAGACTGTTTTCACCGGAGCTTTTTGATGGAGGGCTATTTGGAGAGCAGCATTATAAATTCTCCTCTGCTCTGACTCTCTGCAGCTCCTCTGACTCACTCCTCCACTGAAGCAGACAGCACGTCTGCCTGACTCTCACGGGGCACCCCCAGATTCAGACATTATGTAAGGAGCCCCCTCTGTGAGTGTGCAAGCGCGTGTGCGAGCGTGTTTGTCTGCGAGGCTGCTGAAGCAGAATGCTAATACAGCGGAAAGGTGCAGTGAGAGATACAGGCGGAAGAGGGGAAAAAAAAAATCTCCGGAGAGTAGGAGGACGGGAGTTGTGCGAGTCTGTCTGTTGCAGCATGAAGAAGGGGAGGGGAGGGAAGCAGATTACGTAATATCGAAGTTGTGCAGGAGAGTCGGGCTGAGCCGCAATGCTGTGTAGACGAGACAGAACGGGTTCTGTTTACTTCAGCAGAGCGAGTCAGACGCAAAACTTCATTTAAAGTTTAAACACAAAGCAAATGTGATCAATACTTCAAAGATAGAGTCTGCAAACTTCTGTCACACTGTGTGGTGACTGTGGTGGGGGTGTGTGTGGAATCTGAAGAATGTGAAAAGGATTTTCTGTGGAACTCTGCAGATATTTTTGACTCAGATAGGGTGGCTCAGATAAGTGAGGTCTGACTTACCTCGTTTTTGGTGCTGATACTGTCCTTACGATCTTTGAATACAGGATTCACCTGAAACAGAAGTGGTAGAAATGGCTTATAGAACACACACAGACACAAAGGGAGTTGTTTCATCATTTTTATCTTGGACAATAACCCCTCTGTCTCTGCCTGCCTTGTGCACAGTGGATGGCTGTGACTGATTCTACACCACTGTGACAATAACATTGAGAAGACTGCCACCTGCAGCATATCTTCTGCACTTTTACAAGTATAAAAAATAATGACAAAACATTTTTAGAGGCTGATCTTTCATGGTTTAGAAATTAAAAGTTACTGTGCTCAACCATTCAAAGGTTTTGGATTGGTAAGATTTTTTTTAATGTTTTGGAAAAAAAGTATTTTTTGTAAAAAAGGGTGTTTAATCAGGAATCAGGAAAGGGTGTTTAATCAGGAATGCAATAAGAAAACGTCAATACAGCAATACATTATTAGAAATAAAAAAAAAGTATAAAAAAAACTTAAAATAAAATCTATTCCTTTGATGTAAAAGCAGCTATTACATATCCATATTTCAGCATCACATAATTTGAATGCAGACTGGTGTTCAAGAAACATTACATATTATTAATGGAGTTTAATAAAGCAGTTGTGCTACTCAATGTCGTAATCTGGTGCATTTTAAGATTACAAATTCTTTGTAACATTGCAAAAGTACAGCCACTTTTAATCAATTGAATGTGTTGCTGAATTAAAGTGGTAAAACAATATATAGTAACGAAAAAGCAAAGCTTTTTAATATTTGATTTTATTTTTTAAATTACTGTACATTTATAACCCTATATAGATACCCTATTTATAACCCTTTCCAAATAATGACTAAGTGATAGCAAATCTGACTTCCTTCTCTCTTCTGAACAACATAATAAAATCACATAATAAAAAAGAAACATTATAAAAGTCATAGAAACTCTATTATGGATTTTTTTTATTTGCTATTAGAGCTAATGAGAACAAGAAAAAAATGTATTGTTGTGGTTACTTCAATTTAGAAAAAAATGGGAAGAGTGTCTATAAAAGTATTTGGAATATTAAAGTCCAGATAACTCGTGTGTTGGGATAGTTTGATGAGAAATGTTTGAGTTGGTTTTACATCTCTTTAAACTGCTAATGCATTCTGACATTCTTCTGATATCAGCATTCAGATAATGTGTTATTGATTTTAGGGTCAGCTGAGTAAACGCGGCTAAATGAAGTGTCGCACCAGTGAGTTTACTGCTCTAGGAAAAGCTTCATGCATGCAAATAGATGTAAACCACAGGCATTTACACAAACCACAACATATCAAACCATAGAGTAAACAGCTAAACTCTGACTGAACTATGCAAAACAGGCAAAGGGAAAAACCGAATGAGAAGGACTAAACAATGTAGACATGGAATGCACACCTCTGCCGCAAGGTAGTGTCCTGTGGCGAGGTGTTTGAAGCGAAACAGGCTGTTCCACTGGCCAGCTCCTCCTCTGCAGGGGTCATAGTGGACAACCTGAAGCACACGGGACAGGATGAGACTTTAAACTGCGATACATTTTACTTCACTACATATAGATAAGTTTAAATTTGTGAACAAATAAGACTTGCGTACCTCCACTTCCCATAGTGCTTTTGAACTGGTGGCGGACGTTGCTGATTGGCGGAGAGTGGTTCGTAAGAAGACATACTGCTGCTTTTTGTACTCATCACAAGTAAGAAACTTTTCTTGCTCGGCGTGAAACAACCTCACCACATCCCCCTGATTAAATCGAAGAGCGAGACAAATGATTAGAGAGATATTAGAAACCACATTCTGTAGAAAACGACCCTAAATCACTCCCTACATATCGAATAAACCACCACAGGAGACTCACCCCCTTTAATACGTCATCTCTGTATTCACTGAATTTCATGAAAAGAGTGACCTTCCAACTGGTGTTGCAGTTCAAAGCGTTAACCTGACAGACCGGAAATACAAAACACACATCTTTATTTCCATTACAGTTCTATTTATGTGACTGGTTTGACAGATTAATTCAAAAGAACCCATTAAACAATTTTAAACACTTTTCAAATTATATTTTTTACATTGTAAGACACTTTAATATTGTAAATTAGTCTATCCTTGGTTTTGCTCATTTGCCAATAAGAACTTTTTACTAATTTAAAACAATAATATTTAATATGCTCCCTTTAATTACATTTAATTTGCTTTCTATACACACAAAACCATTTTTTGTAAATTTCTTTGGATATAGCATAGCATTTTCACTCTTCATGAATGTATAAATCGCTTGCTTAAGATTTATAACATTATATTAATTCGCATTATTTCTCCAAGCCTGGAATCCCAAATTTCCCTTTCATTTCCTGGTTTTCCACCACCAGGCAACAAGGTAATTAATACAACGCATCAGAAGCTGTGACTCAACATGTGATCTCATTAACAGTGCTGCTGAGAACACAGCCAGTGCCTGACCTCTTTGCAGCCACGGTTATCCAGGAGTTCGATGTTGCTGGCGTGGAGAGGCTGGCCTGCGTTTACAGGCATTAGAACCACTTTATCTCCAACCACCACCTACACGCATACACACATATAACATAGCATTCAACCACACAGGTATCTCTTCTTCCTCCATTTCAACAATACATTTCAACATCTTGTGACATGCATAGTATGGAAACTTGTGTTTTTTTAATACACATTTATACTTGACCCCATGAAATCCACAAGCATGTCTTTTTTTATGCTAGCAAATAAAGTAAAGGAGTCAACGGTGTTAAAAGTGAATAAAGCATAGTGCACTTGATCACAAATTCAAATCAAACCAATCATTTAATTCCATTCATTTTGTAACAACTCATTTAATAATCATTCGTATGTCAAGAAAGTTGTTTGTATGTAAAGGATTTATGTAAATGTAACGGACAGACATTTTTATGACGTGTATGCAAATGTAAACAAATGCACAAAACGCAAAACCAAACTTAAAAACTAGTGTTAAGCGTATGATGGGAAGGTTCAAAAATTTTTACTGTTAGTGAAAAAAAGTTTAATTTATATAAATACTTTATTACATTCTTCACATACTGTACTAATGTTATGAACAAAATAAAGGAAACAGGATTTTAAGAAAGAAAATATAATAGCATATATATTCGCCACATGAGAAAGAAAAGTGCCCTGTTCAAGCCATTTCATGGGGTCATTAAATAGCAGATACTAAAGAAAAAAGGAGAGAGAAGTTGTTTATACACGGGGATATAATATCCATTGCATGCTTAAAGATCTAGTGGAAACTTGTGAGTGAAGTGATTATTCTCTTTCTTTGTACATAATATAACATCACATACAACCTCACTCAAAACTCAAGACACTGAGGACAGCAGTGAATCTGAACCTTTTTGGAAGCCATTTATTAATTGTATTCTGATTTGGGAACTATTTGCATACTAGTACGGATTTTATTTGGATAGATTTTAATAGTTCCAGCTTAAATTAAAAAAATGATAATAAAAAAATCAAGAATGTAACAGGCAGTAAGGGGTGCATGTCACATGCATGTTAGCATGCTGCATACTTCTGTGTAAATACACACACACTGCATGCGCCAAATATATCATATACCTTCACGATTCAGTTGCTGAGATGAAAACAAGAGGAGAGACCAGATGAGTTAATGCAACAAAATGTTAATATAATGATGAGTTGATTAGCTTTTTAAAATGGGCAAATGACCCATTACGGATGATGCAGTCATTTATTCACTGCATTTTTAAAAAATAAACCATGATAAAAGTCAGAACCTAAAGTGTGTTTGTGTCTGTTGTGTTAGTGGAGTGAAACCTACATTGTCTCCTTCACTGCGTAGCTTCCAAAAAGGCTGGATATAGAACCAGGAGCCCTCGTTTCCTGAAGGGTCCAGAGACACACGCATTGCGTTCTTCTCCAGCAGGGCAGGAAGACGCTTATTCACTGTCAGGTACTTATTACTCTTAATATGGAGAAGCTGGAAACATAAGACCAGTTTATTGCATTAAAAAATGTAACACACATTATCATTCAAAAACTTGGGCTATATATGTATATATTTATTTATTTATTTATTTATATTATTTATTTATTTTTATCAAACATGAGAGTAAATGACAGTTATATAATTTTATTAATATAAAGTTTATATTATTTTATATTAATGCTGTTCTTCTGACATTTCTATTCATCAAATAATCCTGAAAAATATTGTTTCTACAAAAATATTAGTATTACACATTTCTTTAGAACCGAATCAGCATCGTAGAATGATTATAAGTGAAATTCAATTGAATTCAAGTTTATTTGTATAGAGCTTTTCGCTTTACAAATTGTTGCAAAGCTGCTTTACAGAAAATATTAAGTTATATGCTTTACAGATCATTTTTATTTATATTTAGGAGTAGGTTATTAATGGCGTCTACGTTATATGGACAACTCATAATCAAAAACTGAAAATTCTGGCTCTGTGATACTATAATCTGATACTAAACTGAAACTTTCAGTTTATTATCAGATGCCTAGTCTTGCGTAGCCAGACCTTCAGACTGACGGCAGGAGGTCTAGGAGATTTGTCTGCTTTGCATGGCCAAGGCCCGCCATTTGACTGACAGGTAAAGCAACCAATCACGTTTCATTTTGTGCTCTTTTACGCATTTAAAAAAAATTGTATGCCACAAAATTAAAATCATTAAAATCCAGAGTTCAGGTGATACTAAAAAGCGCTTGTCGTCACAGATATAAAGACTACAGCTTTCTTCTTCAATGGCTTCATGGCAGTTTTGTTTTCAGGTAGAACATTAAAGAACATGACACACACACACATCTCCTGGAAATCCTGTATAATTTAACCTATCCAACTTTGAAACTCCTGAAGTTTTTCCAGATAAGTGTGCCATATGCATCAGTTTAGCCAACGGTCTGTGAGTGTGACGTCTGAGGCTATCACACACACACACACACACACACAAATTTCAATCAGTAGCCTTGAGGGCAGCTTCAAAAACTCAAACGAATAGGCCTGTTTGGTCAAATATGTTTGGCAAAATGTCTGCAACCATGCTTTTGTGTAAGCTCATAGAAACACTGGCATTTCTCAGGCATTTCTTTCTATCGGTTCTGGAGCCGTATATCACCCACGCTGTCAAACGCCTCTTTGGCCCTTGAGCAGGGGACTGGCAGCCTTGGCAACAGTGTAAAAACAAACAGAACGTTCTCGATGTCCAACCAAAAGTGTAAAAAACAAACATTTGTTGATAAGAACAGGGAAGCTCGACTATACCTGTATAACCCGACTATATTTGACAACCTCTCCCAACAATTTCTTGTTCTCAGTGTCATTCTGTTTCTGCTCCAGTTCCGCTGCATGCTGCAAAAGGTAGCAGAAAAGACAGAACACTATAATTAGCAATCCCAAAACGCCTAGTAGTAGAATTCCGTTGCATATTCAGAGATGTTAAAAATCGCATATCTACTGTCAGCATGCAGCAATTTAAGGGCACCTGTAATTTCTTGAAGAGGTCTGCTTGTGTGTTGTTCCCATGTTTCCCCTGTTTGGCCTTCCAGAATTGTCTCTGTGCAGAGTACCTATTCATAGGACACACCTTGAAGAGACAATCTAGACAACAAAAAGAAAAACAATTCTATTAGCCGCTTTGATACATACTTACATATAAAGTAAGTGTAATAAATATTATTTCTATATAATATTACTTGTATAACATAACATTTCTAATTATATTATATATTAACAATACATATATTTATAAAACTATATATAATAATATAAATAAAAGGCATCGTAAGTGGTTCTGGTGTCACTACTGATATAAGTGACTTTATCAGTCTGTCTTTGAGCCAAATAAAAGCACAGCACTGACAAACACAAGTCTGTCATTTTTACTCGCAAACCAAATAGATCCAGGATTTTTTCTTGATAGGAATGTACTGTGCACAAACAAGCTAGTTTGAAGACAAACTCAAATACACTTCCTCAACTAAGTAAATCCAACAGAGCTTATTTGCTAACCGAGCAATGGACATATATTATAGAGCAAATAGTGCGTTTAGAAAGACCTTCAGGAAACCACTTAGATGTGTCTAGACCAGTGCAAATGTCTGACTGAAAAAGATTTAAGAACATTTAAACAGAATCTCTAACTTGGAGTTCTGTTCATAATTACTGACATCCAAATTACTGCATAAATGTGTGGTCACATTTACTATTGCTCAGCACATTTTTTGCAGGCTACCTAGACAATGGAATCCAATGTGATGGGAATTTCACATTAAGGTGACTTTCCCTTTCAAAACATTATTTGGCTTGTATACTTATGTTGCTGCACAGACAAATACTGAACCATTAAATTCATTTTCCACTGAACTTTAAAATCACCAAGTACACAAAAAGCAAGTTATCACAAGGGCGTATGTTCCAAAGCACCGGAAGCTTGTATTGACTTGTAGTGAGCTAGTGTTTTAACAAAGCCCTCCAGTGCAAGAGGAAAATAAGAGAGTTTACACTTGGTGCTATTTCTGATTCTCCAAATTGCACTCAAGGAACAACACTGTTTATCCACCTCAGCTTACAATTCTAGTCATTAGGCAACAGCCAAGCACCCTGCTGAGATCTCACTATAAAGATGAAGACGTGGGGCTCTGACAGACTGCCTGGCCTTGGCAAGAGCAAAGATTCAGTGTGTAGGAGGCTGTTACTGCTCAAGGGCTGAGTAATTAATCAGTGGCTGAGCAGGTGTTAAGAAACACACACATAGAAAACTACAGCGACATATTTGTGTTTCTGGTGTTGGGATTTCTTTTTGCCTGCCATTTTTTTAATTGGTACTACAATGCTGGACAGGAACTAAGCAAAAGTTGCAACGCTAACGGTGTGTTCACACGGGTGTCAGCGCCAACGCTTGACGGAAGGCGTGGCTGAAGTTTGGCACTTATGCCATGGTCATAGCAGCGTCAGCCAATGAAATAAAAGTGTGTTAAAAAGCTATTGGTCACACCGCAATAATGAGTTTCTCCTCCATTTTAAATTTTATCCTGAGTTTGCTGCTCTTGAACAGGATGTACGTGATTGGCTGCCACCTAGCTACTGTATTTGCATAGAGCGATCCAGATTGGCTGACGCTTCCGTCGCTGGCGTTTTTCTGCCGCGAGCAACGCACAATTCTTTTTGGCAACGCTTGACGTCACCCATTCAAAGTCAATGGTAAGCATTGATGCTGACGCCCCGTGTGAACACACGGTAACTTAACTATATTTTCTTAGCATGGAGTTCAATTCACGAGTTCGGGGCTTGTCGGCATTTAAATAAAGTGAAGCTTGTTTGGCGTGCTGCTCGGGGAAAATGCTCAGGG
>JAUCNO010000318.1:6649887-6697515 GCA_032353835.1 Enteromius viviparus | reverse complement strand
AGGTTTAGGGGTAGGGTTAGGTCAGGGGGATCATTTTGATTGCATGGTTGAGAAACACCCAGCGGTTTGAAAATGCCTAGAAATTGAGAAACGCCCACATTTGCTCTGCAGAGACCTCAATCTCGGCTCCTGTGTGACAGCTTTCTTGAATTCGAAGACTGACGATTGTACGAACCAATAGGATTTGAGTGTGGAGAGTGGAAATGAATTTCATTGGCTGCTTCTATAAACCGATACGCCTCCTTCATTCACTGTGAAAAAGGGTTTGGAGCCGGAGCAGCACTGAACGAGATTTATGTGAATCAATTCTGATGGTTATACACAATTAAAGACATTGGTGGTACTCGGAATGTATATAGGCTATTGTTTTCTTATATTTTATACCTTAAGCCAGTTAAGAAAATGTGTATTTTTCTAGAGTTGCTTGCTGGAGATTCATATACACGGCCTTGAACGACTCGTTATTAATGATTCTTTTGGGTGAATGATTCAATGACTCATTCAGAACACGTTATAAAAAAAAAAAATTAAAAGATGGATAGAGATACTTAAATGGCACTTTACACCATGGTAAGAATTCGCATTTAACATATTTCAGTTGAATGTCCTGTTAATATCACTTAGAAATTGTAGTTTTTTAAATATAGATTTAAATTATAACGATGCATGTTCTAATTAACTGTACAAAAGATAAGCAGTAAAACAATAATAATACGGGGGAAAAAGCAAGGCAGGCAAATGTCAAGTTCACATTTTATTGAACTGATTTAATACATTTTTAGGTGGACAGGTCAGGAATTCTCTTACAGTCTGAAACAACCCCCATCCCACCTTTAAAACAAGAGATGACAGTGTTATGAAATTCTTGGCTTATTATCCAACATTAACATCTCTCTTTAGTGGTGTCAGAGGCACAGTCTCTTCAAAAGGGAAAGAAAATAGGTGTTGGTCACACATCACCAAATACTTCCCCACCCAACCCAAATTACAACGATACCGATGAGTAGATGCACATTCTCCTTTGCAAGCAAAACTTCTTAGTGTCATCCCAAATCTTTAGGGTTCAGTGTGGAGGCTATTTGAATGCTGAGGAAATAAGCATTTGCAAAGTAAAGTGCTGCTATAGTTCTCTGTTAAATAACCACGACTTGTATTTGTTTCTCATCAAACATTGCGTCCAGTCTATAAATGGTGACTAAAATGAACAGAAGCTCACACAACAGAACATCTTGGGCAGTTTGATAACATGTAAGCCCCTGAAAAAAAAGCAAGTAAGATGCCATCTGCCGCCCCAAATACTGAAAACGAACATTCGTCCATGGTTATTCTGAGAATGGCTCACTCAGGTTTTTTTCATTTCAATTTACAACACTGGAAAACAAAGGAAACACCTCCCAGTCTTTAACAATGGAATAATTGTGATCGTAAGAGGAGAGAGATGATTTGTTTTCAGATCTCAAAAAGACATCTTAAAATGTGCAAATACAATGCAGCAAGCTTCAAGAATCAACTAGCCAATCAGAATCCACCATAGAGCTATTCGATCCAGTGAGAATTTGCATAATTGCGAGCAATGTTTTTGTTTTTCTCTCAAAGCTGCATTCTGGATCTTTTCCCTAAACAAGGATCAAAGAAAATAAATATATCAAGACACCAAGTGTTCAACCATCATCTCCTTTCAGATAGCAAAGTGTCATGTCACTTAGAGAAACGCATTTTATTCCTATCAACATAGGATTGAAAGCATGCGTTTCATTTTTATCACTTTTTTTTTTTTGGCAAAACTTCCTATCACACAGGTTTTGTAAACATAACATTTCCCTTAATCTTTAAGCTGTTGAATCACTAATGATACCGTGAAATAAAGACTTTTACGCATATTTGATCAGGCTTTTTCAATACTCAAAACTCCAGCAATTCCTTTTAATTCAAAATGAAGACAAAAAATATAGAATTCTATTCATATTTCATAAATAACTCAGCTTTGAGACTTGTAATAATTAATGAATACATTTGAAATGGATATACAGGTCCGCCTCTGCTCGTGTATTTTCTCATAAATCAGTAGCACCTTTGCCTTCAAGATGGTACAATCACTTCTTAAACAGAGCAGGCCCAAATTAAGAACATGTAACATAAGCCAAATTGATCCCAAAGGACCTGGCTGTTCAAAGAAAAAAAAAAAATATATATATATAGCAGCTTTTTTTGGGGATTTTTGTTTTCCGTTTTTTTTTTTCCTCTTTTATATAATTTATATTCAAACCTCCTCCCAGAGCCTCTCTCTACCTGTAGTTTCTGACCCACAATCCTTTCCAAAAATGAACAAAACACTGACAATTTTCATCCGCTACGTTTCTCGCTCTCACACACACACACACACAAGCAAACATCGATCACACCTTCCATGAATGTGCGCTGGACCTGCGATCAGGTCATAATTTCTCCCCACTGCCCCGGGTGCTTGTAAGTTTCACTGACGCCACATCGATATATGTCTGTATTAATACCTTAAGGCATCATTTGCACTGTGGGTGTGAATACTGATGCTATTAAAAAAGAAAAAACGAAAACAGGGCCATCGGGAGAAAGGAAGTCTCCAGGCTCTTGGAAACCCCCTCTATTATGGCCACTTTTTCACATGTACTGGCTCGATCACCCCTGTGCAAAAGGCTTCAAGAAATACGAGCTGTAAGGCCCACGGTTTTGCATTGCGAACTTTCTTTTTGCATTCAAAAAGTTGAATTTTTCATTGTAGTCCTTTTTTCTTTTGAAACGTCCTTCGAAAAGAATGAAAAGGAAAGAATGAAAGGTATGGGAAAGGATGAACAAGGAAGAAAACATGATAAAGATTGCTAAAGAAGGCCAGATATGGGAAAACAGGCGAGTGGGGAATCTGTAAATAGAATAAATAAGGAGCTGTTTGATTCCCACACTCTTTTAAAGATGGTCCTTCGGCTGAAGAGCGCTCTGATTGGCTGAGGGAGTTGCTTGGTCCCGGGCCCTACAGCCAGGACTGCGCCTTCCGCTGGTCGAAGTCAGCGATGAGCCGTTTGATGTGGGCCAGTTTGTTGTGCAGGTACTCACAGCGCTGTTTTTCTTCATAATAGTTTGGGCTGTGCTGTAAAGCAAACATAATGCGTCAATTAACATACTCTTTTTATTGTTTACTTGGACCCAGATGTGCAAGACATGCCTTGTTACACTTACTTGTTTAATTTTTTTATATTCTTGCAGCACCTGTTCATGTACTTCCTGTTAGGAAAGACAAGACAAACACTTACTACCTGGGATATAAAAATACACATACACGTAAATATACACAGTTCTTTATACAAAGAGCAGAACAACAAATAATGTTAACTCCTGTTCTCCTACCTGGTACTCTTTAGTCCCCGGTGCCAGTCTTCTACACTGGGCATCCAGCTTCGTAAAACGACGAGTTACACCCTCTACACGGGCATGAAGGATGCGATACTCATCATACTCCGCGTTGAAGTCATCCTTATAGTGCTGCCTCTGATCCATAGATATCACGGCTGTGTACTTCCTGCAATAAAACAATATGAGAACAATAAGACTCTAGAGGTCTCAGGAACACACACACTAACTTATACACACATATAAATGAATAGAATTTATTTGCAAAAACAACTCTATTTTTCATAATTCTCCCAAATCCTGTTTTTATATATTTTTTGCATTCCAATTAATCTCAAATCAAACTTCAGCTGTTGTTTTTTTAACAACAAAAAAGCTAAAACAAAATGTATAACATTGCAGTATGTGATGAAGACAGTTTATGCGGAATAATGCCATAAACGAGTCAAAGTTCACTCACACTATGTAATCAGGCTTTGTTGGGACTGGAAGTTCAGTGCTGTTGACAGGCTTGTCTTTGCCAGCTGTGAAGAGACACACCAGTCATGTACAAACATGGAAATCTTTCCTCTCACAAGCATACGTAACGCATGATCTTTGTGTTTTACAAACGGACTAACCCTACAAATGTTGTGAACTAAAGCTCAAGGGCCAAAGGCAAATGGAAGACAAATCAATCAGTATAGCTTCCATTTAAAACCGCTGGCATGCACTTAATAAATTATTATAATAATCAATTATTGAATAATGTTAACACTTCAAAATGCATAGGACATAGCAAAACAAACCTTCTTTGTCCGATTCGTGGCTGATGTTGGCAGGAATGTGTCTTTGTTCTACCTCATTCCGGTGTTTCTTCCTGGGCTGTGCTTCTTTATCGCAGTGATCTTCCTTTTGATGCTCTCTATCCCTCTTTCGGTCCTTATCTTTATCTTTATCTCGCTCTCCTTCTCGTTTTCTCTCTTTATCTTTGTGCTTCTTCGACTTTTTGGGCTTTTTGCTGCCACTACCATCATGGCTGGCTGTAGGAGATGCAGCAGAGGAAACGCGGTGGCCGCTGCTGGTAGTGGTGGAGGTAATGGTGGTTGTGGAGACGGTACAGGTAGAGAAGGACAAGGGGGACGTGGTGGACACCGGCTGACTGGGCGGGCTGGGTGTGTGGCTCCGGGGGGGTGCGTAGCTCTCTGAGGAGTTCCCGCATATAGAGCTCTGTTCCAGGGGCAGGTCCTGAGACCCCCGGCCCTCCGGCGTACTGGGGGAGTTTGAACTAGAGCCTGTGACAGGGGGAGGGTGAAAAGAGGGTCCTGGGCAAGAGGCCGTGGGTGCAGGTTTTTTGTCCTCGGTCTCTGAAGAATTACGACCTGAAGAAGAGGGGGGTCCTCGATTACTGAGATGGGAGATTCGGGGCTTCTTAGACATCAGAGGGTCAATGAAGTCAGTCTCAGGTTGGCGTTTCTGTAAGAAACAAATCAGAATTCAAAGTCATGGATGTAATTTTTTCATATTTATATTTTAAATGCATTGATAAAAATATTAAAAGTATTTTAATACAAAATAATTGTTTTTTATAATGTTTTGCTGTAATACACTGTGTTATATAATTATAAACAATTTTAAAATATATTAAATGTGTGTATATTAAGGAAGTCTGTTCCCACCAATGAATAAAATAAATAAATAAATATAAACAAAAGTTATTCCGGCTTTATATCTCACTATTGCAAGTTTACATCACACTTCTGAGAAATTTAATTAAAGGTATGTTTCTCAATTGTGACTATTTTCCCCTTAGAATTGAGATCCTGTATTTTTTGCAAATCTGACTTTATAACACCTAAACACGAGTTAGGTCAGAGTGTGAGACATTCACTCGAAATTATGAGTACAGTCATTATATACACACACACCCCATATTATAAAAGAAAAATATTAATATAAAACTGTAGTTTATACAGTGGGTCTTATTTAAAGGGGTCTTACCAGAGGAGACGTTGGCTCTTTGGTTGGACTGCTGGAAGATACAGACTCTGAGTTCAATCCCAACTTACTGTTAGAAAAAAAGAGACAGCTAATTTAAGCTTTGCCAAACACTCTTGGGATCTCTTGTACTGGCTCTTAAAACAGATTCAGGCACAATTAAAGAGTCATTCTTCTTTTAATTGCATGTGACCGGTGTGTCTTACCGTGCCAGCATCCTGTCACATTGAACCCGTTCATCCTCCGTGTACCCCGGCCAGTCCCTCTGGACCTCACGGAAGATAAAGTCCTTAAGCGAATACGAGTTATCCTTAGGGTTTAGACTGGCCACCTAAAGAAATGCACATTATTACACTGATTGGTTTCCATTCTGCGATTAAATACGTTATATAGGAAGATTTATTCAAAAGGATCTCTTAGTATTTAAATAAGGAAAAAGTAGAGAAGAGTGGCTGTTAAAATGGGTTTTAAATTTCATTTATTTTATTTAATAAGTGGTCTTTGCTAAGGCAATTCTGAATTTAAACAAAACCCTGAACAAAGTATTAAACGCACAACTACATGTACACATATGATAGTAGGCACACTTTAAATACTTGTTTAAATCGGCATACTTAAGAGCTGGCAGATACACAAACACTATAAATAGTAATGCAAATGGACAGTTAGGCAAAGGGATATAGTGTTACTTCTTGCATTACAACCCAGTGAGGGGAACGTTTCAGATTCTCCTTCCTGCATTTCCAAAGAAGGAGAGAAGCTTGTTTCATACTTCCCTTTTCAGAGCCTGAATTATTTCCTTCTATTTTATAGGAAAGCACAACAACCATGGTATTTCTTCTTTGAAATTAGCGGGGGAACCGAAAATGCAACTTCTACCCCTTTTGATGGCAAAAGCCATTCTTATATGAAGACTGTTAACAGTATAACCTTAAATTACTTGATATGAAGTAAGCTGGTCTCTTCAGCATGAGCTGTTTGAGGGTGCGCGCATGTGCGTGTTACTATAATAGGTTTAATTCATGGCTGCCTAATTTGCCACATGCTATACATTCAGGTGAGGTGAATGGAAGCCTTTGTGTTTAGGCTGTTAAATGGCGATTTGCATTACGTGACACTGTGCTTCTGTAATGGTGCTGTGCGTCTGTACCCTGCAGGCAGATTCCAACTGTGATTTGATGCTATCTATGCTTCAAGTCTCTGTGACCTATTGTAAACTAATATGTACGATTATGACAGTCTTCAAGTTGCATTTAGATTAATGCCTTTCTAGTCTTTCATCTTGCTCTTTGAACAGTAAACTAATATTCAGGTTTAGCACATACACAAGCATTAGGGGCAGGAATATTCAGGCACTTCACGATCTGATTCCAAAATGATTTTTGATCTATTATTTTACATTTTAGTCTGTGACTAGCTTAAGCCTTATTGGTTTCCTCATATTCATCAATATATTCTCATTCAATATTACTGCATGCAGCTACATTTTAAACCAAATTTATTTAGTGCAAAATTTTTATTTTTTATCACTATATAAACAGGCTACACTTGCTTGTGCATCTAATGCCAATATATTCCAAAGGGAAAATAAAAAAACATATCTAAACTAAAACGCAACGGATGGAAGCACACACTGTCAAGCAATGCGCACATGTCTTTGTGCAATGAAGCCCGGTGCGTCTCGAGCACACGTGCCACATCCGGAGAAAACAAATTGATTATATTCTGAAATATTCAGAATCGTTTTTCTCCCACCCCTATTAAGCATCCCACAAAAATTAAGGTTACTGTGGCGCAAAACTCTAGTTTTATTATAACATTACACCTGCTGTCAATTAAGCTTAATGGGTTGCTTTGATTTTAAAAAGTGAACTGATTGCAATCCACAATTTCACTTTTACCTGATGTAGTGTAGAGCCCAAAGAGTTGCGGTCTTTCTGGCTGATGCCGTCTCTTTGCAGTCTGCCAAGTAACTCTAGTTTCTTGTAAGATCGCAGGGCCAGAAGGTGAATGACGCGGTCCCGGTATGGCCGTTGTGATACGGGGTTGTTGGTAAGGCACTTGCGGATGGTGTTGGCTGGGTTGAGGGGGGTGGTCTGCTTCCTCTCTGGAACAGGGTCGGGGGCTGATGGGGCCGGTTTACGGTGCTGGACTTTTTTGTCTATACCAAAACAATATTCACAGAGAGCGGTTACAACAGTGAAATATTTATCATTAAGAAGTCTCTTAATGCTTTAATTTGGTATATAATGGCCTGGTTTCACAGACAGGGCTTAGACTTAGCCGGGATTACACCATAGTTCAACATTACTGGTGTGCATCTTGAGGCAGAACACATATAGTTCGTATCAGTCAGTGCAAGTTTATTTGAGGTGAAACATTTAATATTACTTTTTAGTCTGGGACTAGGCTTAAGCCTTGTCTGTGAAACTGGGGGAATACATGGCGGCCTATGCTTACATACTATCCCATTCTATACAGTGTACAAGATTTGGATTAATGCTAAACTAGGTATCCAGATGGCGTTATATCTATTGGTGTCTAATGCAGCCTACAAAACCTCATGCTTGCTACATTTTTCTCAAAAGAGTCAACAAATGCAAAACTGAAGTTGCAAATTTTAATCTTGCAAAATGAATTTTAATTACTTACTGCTTTAGTATTTTTAGATTATCCAAAAATAAGCATGTGAGCTTTTGAGGACACATCTGTCAGACGTTGAGTACACCATATTGAGCCGTGTTTATTTTAGTATCAACGTACAGTGCCAATACTATTCCCCATCCCTACTCCCTAAATCTAACGTTAGCATCCATCCAAACAAAAGTATGCATTCTCTAAACACTGCATACTTATGAGTTTAAGGTGCCACAGACAAGTTCCTCTATTACAAATTTCTCACAAGCAGTGACAAATACTGACTCTTTAACCATCCTACTTCCTACATCTTACTCTTATGAACTCTCCCTTGCTTTGCCCAAACATGTGCCAATGACTGGACGAAATCCAGACGCAAACATTTGCTGTCTCACCTCCAGCAGGTCAGGTGAAACTCTTGCGTCAGTGGATAATTAGCTTTGGCCATCACACATGTATGGCAGACTGGGAGGAATCAAGGAAGGGAAGATCATTTAAACTCTGGATTATATGACAGATCTGCACCATTTCCAACTTGCTTGTTTCTCTCAGTTTAAACAAACAAGAGTGTAACGCGGTTTCCTGAGAACCAGCTGCTGCAAAGCCTCGCATCACAAACCCTCTTTCTTGCACTTCCTTTTGGTGTGTAAAATGCAAACGCGCCACGATTACTCCTCCCTTGTGGCTTAGCGCCAAGGGATGGGAGTGAAACTGCCTTTTCCAAATTTGTGGCGAAAGCCAGCTGTGGTCCAGAGAACGGGGGCTCCCTGAGGGAGTGACAGCTGAACAGGTGCTGAGAGGCAGGTTTTGTCTGGCAGGGGTGAAATATAATGAGCCGCATTTGAATGCAAGTTAAAACCACTCTAAAAACCCTCAAGGGTTCTCTTTTTTCCCTAAATGGTGATAACAATTTCAAAACATGAGATAAAACAGGTCTCTGGAGTTGCAGCATCATCCCCCCCCCCAGCAGTTGGTAAAATGCCAAATATGCCGACTTCATTTCACAACCTAAGCAGGTGACAATAACCAGGAAGATTCAGTCCGTCACTTTCCACTTCCACACATCTCTATGTGGGGCACGTCTGTAATCTCGGAGACATGGGTTGTGCCACGACTTAGCCACATCAGATAAATAGGATGAACTTTTACTTGCTTTTTCTCTTGACCCTAATCCATACATCACTCTCTGTAAAGCTTCCAATTGGTTTAACGCAGATGCTATCTGAAGGTAACAATTGAACTGTCCGAGAGTTGCAGGTCAATGTGAAAAATACAAGGAGATCTGCATAATCACAAAATGGCACCTTAAATGGTATATGTTCATCTAGAAATGAGTACTACACGCAGACCGAAATTGGGAAATGAAAACAGAAACTAAAAAGAAAACCCCATCCTGTGTAGATAATCATCAGATGCATAGAAAGCTTCTTTGAAACAGAAACGTTTCGATTGAAACACCAACAGGAAATTAAATGAATGTGCTGAAATTATTAGACTTTTCTAATCTGTTAACCCAGGGTAACTTGCAGGGTACTTTCATATTACTGGGTACTCTCAAAATATCAGTAAACAGAATATTGTTACAGCAGGTACAATACTGTGCATTAATATCAAACCTCTGAACGGTCCTCCGGGTCTGAGGAATTTGGTGCTGTTTTTGCTTTTATCCTCCTCTGCTTTGGTCACTCGCTCTTTGGTCACCTGGTAAGAGTCATTGGTGGCACATACTGTGATTTTGTCTTGAATCGTTCCCAGGGAGGATAGATTGGGGACTCCAGAGCTAATGGACATAAAAAGCGGTTATAAATGAGAAACGGCAGCAAAATGAGTCGTGGTTTTGATGCTCAAGAAACTTGCTCAGCCCTTACCTAGATATGCACTGGTGGATACACTCAAAGCTTCCTTGAGGATTGTCTTTGCCATAGTTGGACAGATAAAAGTCAAAGTTATGACAGCCATTGGAAGCATCTGTTGTTGGGATTTTAATACGCTGTTAGGACAGAGATAAAACAAAATGTAATTATTTAAGTACAAATCACAAGTAGATGGGCGTCTATGTGTGGTTTCAAACGTTATATTTAAAGGAAATATGCTTTCTTTTTAAAATTTTAAGATTAATTTAAGTAAAGCAGAAATAAAACTTAAATATTACATTTAAAATAAATATTTTTCAAATATTTAAAATAAAAAAAGATCAACTATTTAAATATTTAATAAATAAAAAGAAAAATTGTTGCCTTACACTGAGATAAATACATATATATATATATTTTTGTAAATTTTTTAAAACAGCTATTACTATATTACATAGATAATACTAAAATAACACTGCTAAAATCACTCAATAATTTCAAATTAATTTAGCTTGTTTAGGGTTATTAGCTTAGTAAGACGCTAATGGCAAAACTCTGCTTGAATCAACCGTTAAAACCGTTAACAGAATTTTTTTGTGTGCAATTCTCATGAAGAGTAAGATTTGTGATGCGCTTGACTGACAGTCAAGGGAGCTGCCGCCCATGTAGAGAATTTCAAATGATTCACCTATGATCATCCATCACCGTTGACGGATCAAGATGGTTACCTTATAGCAGCTCACTAGGTTTTGAAACAGACTCATTGTGTAAGCTCAGTCACTTTGTAATAACATGTCGACTGCAGCACACAGACACTAGTTAAGTGCACTATGTCTTTAGAGAGAGTATTCATGAGCAGAAAACCGGAAACCCTTCTCTACAACCCAGTATTTATAGTCACGAAGCGTCTGAAGACGACTACAGCGTGGTGCACAGGGTCAGAGGTTAAACAGGCGCTTTCACAGAGGAAAAGTGAAAAGCCGCCCAATAAAACTAACTAATTAAATAACTATTAAGACACTAGGTTCACAATTAAGGAGTGCTTTGATGAGTAACGCCCACAGATGAGATACACATTCGGATGCTGTCAACCGATTATCAGGCTATGCAAAGTCAACTTACCCCTTGAAGACCCTGAAAACGTATCGTCGCCTGTGAGGGTGGTGCATTCTGGAAAAGATGAAAATATTCAAAATGTCAAAAACAAGCAAAAAGTAATTTTATCCACCAAAACATCAAATGTAAGCAACCTAATGGACCTCAGTCAACATAATTAACAAAAACAATGAAAATATTTAGAATAGGGCAGCCACAATCTTACATATCATACTATGCATACTATTTCTGCAGCACATAGTATGAATACCGTAAAAAGTTATAGTATGTGCATTTTCTGCATGCACAGAATGCCAGAAGGGCCTTAAATGTGCAGTTTACAACCAGACTCTAAGGAACACTTTATCCCACAAAGCATTATAAAATCTACTTAACCTTCCATTTCTCGTGATTTTATACAATACAAATAGAATGGCAAAAAAAATTCCCAATTTACAATAATTCATCACACACCGTCCAAACCCTTCACTTCCCTGCAACCACACACCTTCAGTTATATTCAAATACCGCCCAAAGCCTCCTCCATCTGCAAAGGCTTGTTTAACCAGATAAGTTTCACAAGCCCCCACCCCCAAGCACACTTGCACACAGACTGGATCAGATCACATTACACAGGAGCACGAAGAACTACGATTAAGCTCTCTGATTATTTGGAAGCCTAAACCAGTGGTTCCCAGCTAAAAAAAAACAAAAAACGGTTTGTACATCTGTTATACAAAGCAAAACGCAAATGACAAAATATAGCTTTAAATATAATCATCCAAAGTTAGAATAGTAACCATCAGACGTAACATTAATAAAACAAATTTGCATGTTATAGGGTAATACGGTTCATTGAAATTTTAATGCATTTCGAAGACTTTTGTGGTTGAGTCCTAAGTGTTCAGTAGAAAAACCAACCTAAATAAAAAAATAAAAAATAAAAAAATGTAAAACTACAGACACGCTAGGGGAGGGCGATATATCGGTAGACACGATTAACCGGTAGAAATGTGTCAACCATTAAGAGGTTTTGGTTTATCGACTTAATGGCGATTGAGATCACGTGACGTTGCAGGTTACATAACCATGCAACA
The DNA here is from genome assembly GCA_032353835.1 of Enteromius viviparus. Classification (NCBI taxonomy): domain Eukaryota; kingdom Metazoa; phylum Chordata; class Actinopteri; order Cypriniformes; family Cyprinidae; genus Enteromius; species Enteromius viviparus. Next base: position 6,685,475 of record JAUCNO010000318.1, on the reverse strand, counting down.
CACATTCACTTCAACAATGGAAGAAGCAGTGTTGCCAACGTATCAACTTTGTCGCTAGATTTAGCGACTTTTTTTAGCGACATTTTTCCAAAAAAGCGTCTATAGCGACAAGAGCAAGAGTTTTAGCAAGTGGTGGAAACTCGACGTTCTAAAACGCTTAACGTTAAAATTGTGGCTTAAGGCACCTAAAAACTGACAAGGGAAGCTCAAATTTCTGTCAAACTTTTCTTGTAATAATCACTAACTACTGTCAAAGAACGATTCCATATTCAACAAATAAAGTGAATAATGTCACATTAAGCATTTTCTCCTCCATAGAAGTCTATTATAAGGAAACAGCTTAACGTAGGGCTGGGCGGTATATACCGCACGATATATTATGCGCATCTCATCAGTAAAGCCAGTTCTTTAATTAGCGCTAAATCTACGCCACCTGTATTTAGAAGGAACGCTAGCTTATACACAGAGCCGTAGATCGCTGACAAGCTGCGCGTTGAGTTTCGCGGGTGATTCGTATATCGTGCGGTATATACCGCCCAGCCCTAGTAGTAGTATACTATAATCAGCATATTCTGCCTCTTTGTCTTTACATATGGGACAATATATCTGGACAAACATTCTGCAAGTGTGACAAAAGACCTAACAAAAACTGGAACGTCAACTATGGACTACAACACTGAGACATGCACTCTTTTACACTCAAGCACCACAATTTCCAATGCAAGCGCACATTACTACAGATATTTGCAAATTAGCCTGCATTGCTCCAAAACAAAACCTCAGCACTTCTGCTTGAATCATAGTGAGAAATTAAAACACCACACAGTCAGTTGATGCAAATGATGAAAACCCAAAAAACTAAACAACTGTGTCATGAATTGTGAAAAGAGAAATGACCACGGCTGCAATCCCTCAGATGCAATGCCACAAAAAAACATAACATGTGAGATTTTGTACATATTGTGACTGCAGCATTCTGAATGCCACAGTGCACTGGAGCGTCATTTGCTCTGCACCTTAATTACTTGATGAGTCATTGCACTACAATGCTAAAGTGACTCAACACAACCTGAAATGGAGCGGGGCGATTCACCTCCATGCGGTTAGATTCATAATCTTTCATAAGCAGATGGGTTTCTACATGACTATATAACACGACTAGAAGAAAAATAAATAAATAAAATAAATTACATGAAAACCACTTCAGTGCAATCTCAGACAATGTAAAATTCAATTAGATTTGACTATATATAGTTTACCCAAATATTAAAATATGCTAAAAATATATATTCAACCACTGATCATGAAAGAGATTAGATGACTTAATTTCCTTTTTAGAACTGATTTGGAAAAATGAGTTCTGCATCTCTTGTTCAACTCAATGGGTGCCGTCAGGAGGAGACTGTAAAACAGGAGTTTCTTACAAACACAGCCTTTCACACAACATTTAACTCAGTGACTGAAAGCATTGTTTACTTGTGAATTATTATGATGTTCGTTCTCTCACTCAGACGGCACCCATTCACAGGATCCATTGGTGAGCTAATAATGCTAAATTTCTCCAAATCTGTTCCAAAAGAAAAAAATAAACTCATCTACATCCGGCCTAATAGTGACTACATCTTCACCTGTTTTATTTTTGAGTGTTGAAAGTGCATTTTTATCTGAGTTGAGCTGGATCGTACACCAAAAATAGCAAAACTTAACCTTAAAACAATGCATAAAATATTTTTGGTAGCATAACCTGATAAGTAGCATGTTTCGTCGATATACTGGCTTACATTCCCACTTCCAAACGGCAGTCAAAGGTCCCCTAGTCTGAGACCAGCAATGTTTCAGAGCCAGTTCGGAACCAAGATCTATGCAAGACTTGTTCCAGCCCCAGTGGAAAAGTGATTGACTCCAATTTCATGCCTGCAGCATGTATAATGAGTGTGTGCTTATAATGTATTGTGTGCTATACTTACTCTTTTATTATTCTTGTTGTGATTATTAGTGGCTAGTTAATCAACCATCTGCAGGGCACATCAGGTCACATGATATCAAACATGGTGGCATCCATGAGGTCGTGACCCACTCCGTGAATAAATCTGTTTGTTTGCTTTTAGAAAACCTTAGTAGTCTTTATTTCATAATGTAAATAACTGCAATGATATTTCTTTCAAATGTGCCGTTAATTAAGCTTTTTAATTGGCAAACACTTCTACACGCACCTTTAAAATTGAGCCTACTTTGATACATTAGCTTTACTGTGTAAACTAACAGAAAACTTTGCATTGATTTGCATGCTTCTGAAGCAATGCTGTCACATTGCACCTCTGGCCTGCAGTATGTGCTCAAATCACTTCCTACTTCCACTCAACAAACTTCTTCTGACATGAGGAGGACAAACTATACCTGAAACAGTATTGCATGTTTAATATTGCAACCCTGCATTTTAGGCAACATCATAACATCTGACCGAAATGCCCAACTGCCATGTTTACTAACGTTTAGTGATATAATAAGCAATCCGAGGCAACTTACCCTAAAGTGCTGATAAATCCATTGACAGTTCCCTCTGCGTACAGAGACACGATATCCCCAATGTGAAGGAAAAAGGACCTGTGTTCCGACATGTCTGCAAACGTTTCAGTAGTTTTTTTCCTGATACTTTAACCCCTCTGATCCAGCGCAATGTGTCCAGTCGACTCAGTGTCTCAAGCCACTTGTATCTCTGCGGTGACAGTAACACATTGTAATCCAGCCGTCCGGAGAAGAGATGTGCTGAGCCCGTGACTTTTGAGTTGTGATTCCTCTAACTGTCGCGTTTCTTCATGTTTTCAACTTCTTCCTGTGAGACAAACGAGGCTTTTTTCTCACCAATATGCCACTCGAGTGGGAGGAGACTCGCTCTCTGTCCCGTGAAATCAAGGAAGTGATGCTGTCTGTCTTTAATGCTGCGGTATGCAACTCAAAAAATGAGAATGCGACTTGTGTTGGTGGTGCACAATTATTCCGGAAGTTTATCGTCAAACTTTTTTTTCTTTTCTTACATTTTGTTTTATGAATGAGTTTAACAGTACTGTTATTATTTGTATTTGTATGATGTAAAGCTAGTATTTAATGTTATTGTTTAATATATCTTCACTTTTCTTTTGGTTTTTAATGATATTTGTCCAATTATACATACAAAAATAAATACATAAATAAAAACGCTACTTTAGAAACCATCCCGATTTCGCCATTAGCCTATATGAATGGCTTCAGTTCTAAATAAAGCAGCATAGTGACTAATAAAAAATCACAAACATATAGTCATAAATGTTTGTTATTTATATTGGCCTATTTTAAAAATGTACTCTTTGTGTTTGTTTGATTGATGTTCATTCAATGCATTTTAGTGTTATAAAAAAAAAAAAAAGAATGTCGCTAACATTCCTTTAAATATGCTATTTCTTTGTAACTTTGAGTGCCACTTAAAGGTATAACTTGTCAAAGGGTATTTGAATAATATATAGAGCATCTTTGCATAATCATTGAAAAAACTATTTGCTTATCAGACATGATAGTCTTCATTTGTAACTTTCCCTGACTAAGAATGAAAGAATTTAGAATTAATGTTATAATATTATTACTGATTAATTGAACTATTTAATATTTATTTATCGGTAATTTATTATGGGAATTTAATAAATAACACCGTCTAGCCTTCACCACTTTGATATTTTCCCCTTATAATTCAGCTAGATGTATTATATGTACGGGATATAATAGCTTCATTTGCATGTTGTATCCTCTTTCTTGAACTCTTAATCTCAGGTTTTGTTAAACTTGCCTGCACTGCCATCTAGTGTCACGAGAATGAAATCATCAAAATAAAGTCACATGGTTGGTTTTGTTGAGATCACTACAGAAATTTGGTCTCATAACTTAACAAATCCAACTGCACAGTTTATTAGTTTACAAAGAAAACCTACTGTTAAAATAAATATAGAAATATTCCTATATATTAATTCATTCTAAATCCATTAGCCAAGTTGTTTGCTTTTGTGCGGTGTGAATTGGCCTAAAAAGTGTAAATAATAATAAATAAAATCAATGCACAGAGACTGAAGTAGTTTAAGTCGTTGGTTCTTTTAATTGTGATGATTTAGGCTCACATTTAACAAAAACCCACCCATTAACTCATTGAATTAAAATACTGTACTTCATAAGACCAATGCAAAAAAATAAATAAACATTTTTTAGTGTATTGTTGGCCTTCTGGAAAGTATGTTTATTTACTGTATATGTACCCTACTTGTTAGGGGCTCCTTTTGCTTTAATTACTGCCTCAATTCAGCATGGCATGGAGGTGATCAGATTGTGGCACTGATGATGTGGTATGGAATCCCAGGTCTCTTTGACAGTGGCCTTCAGCTCATCTGCATTTTTTTGGTCTCCTGTTTCTCATTTACCTCTTGACAATAGCACATAGATTCTCTATGGGGTTCAGGTCTGGTGTGTTTGCTGGCCAGTCAAGCACACCAACACCACGGTCATTTAACCAACTTTCAGTGCTTTAAGTTGTGTTGGCAGGTGCCACATCCTGCTGGAAAATGAAATCAGATTCTTTAAAAAGCTGGTCAGCAGAAGGAAGCATGAAGTGCTCCAAAATGTCTTGGTAAATGGGTGCAGTGACGTTGGTTTTCAAAAAAACACAATAAACCAACACCAGTAGATGACATTGCACCCCAAATTATCATGGACTGCTGAAACAACACTAGACTTTGTGCAACTTGGGCTATGAACTTTTCCACCCTACCTCCAGACTCTAGGACCTTGGTTTCCAAGTGAAATACAAAACATGTCAATCTGAAAAGAGGAGGACTTTGGACCACTGGGCAGCAGTCCAGTTCTTCTTTTCCTTAGCCAAGGTAAGACGCCTCTGACGTTGTCTGTGGTTCTGGAGTGGCTTAGCAAGAGGAATCACAACAACTGTAGCCAAATTCCATGTCTACATCTATATGTGGTGGCTCTAGATATTAAGGTTTGTGGCTTACCCTCCTTGTGAAAGGTGTCAATGATTGTCTTCTGGACAACTGTCAGATCAGCAGTCTTCCACATGATTGTGTAGCCCAGTGAACCAACTGAGAGACCATTTTGAAGGCTCAGGACACCTTTGCAAGTGTTTTGAGTTGAGTTGATTTGATTGGTATGTCACCATTTTCTTAGTTTTGTTGAGATGGTGAACTGGTGGTTTTTGTTAAATGCGAGACTAAATGATCACAATTAAAAGAACCAAAGACTTAAACTACTTCAGTCTGTGTGGAATGAATATATCTAATACACAAGTTTCACAATTTAAGTTAAATTACTGAAATAAATGAACTTTTCCATGACATTCTAATTTATTAAGATGCACCTGTAGTTAAATTTACTCTTGCAGGAAAATTTGTTGTCCCTAAGGGGGAACAAACATATTACTTCTACAGAATTAGGTTTTCTTAAAAATGAAGAGAAAAAAAAGTCTTGCATGAGGGTTTAGGGGTAGGGTTAGGGGACAGAAAAATAAGTTTATAAAAAACATTAATGTTTGTCTATGGAATGTCCCCATAAGACCAGTGTGTGTGTGTGTGTGTGTGTGTGTGTGTAAGAGAGAGACAAGGAGAGAGGGATATTCAATGATATTTCCTTAAATTAAATTTTTAATGATTTTATAACGTGGAACATAATTTGATGCATTTCCACCACCTTTCATAGCCTGAATGTCAAGATTCAACATCCCCAAAACAGTAGCAAAGCCATTTTAACAACACAGAGCACATCTCAGTCAATGTAGAAACAGAATATCTGAAAATTTAGTTAAGATAATTAATCAAGCAAAAGAGTCACTGAAGATCAGTACTGTACCTCAGCACTGTGCAAAAATAAGCATTTCCCCCCCAAAAAAAACAAAAACAAAAAAAGTTATGCAGTTAAACAGGCCGCATTTATTTCAGTGTTTGACCCTGGCTCTCCACAAAGGGTACAAGAACTTTTTTCACAGCGGTAGAGTGGAATGCGACTAGCAATCAACTTGAGTTTCTCTTTTAGCTCATTTTGTCTGCTTTGATCCTGACTCCAGATGTTTTTGAAAGCAAAAGCTTTAATTCCCTTGTACGATTTTAATTTATCAAGCCCTCTTTTAATGTTGTACTTGCCACTGAGACAGGTGTTCATACAGGGAGAGTTTAATGTGTAGAAAACCACACAACCATCCTTTCTCTTATTCAGCAATTTTGTCAAGGGTGAATTATTTGGAGGGTTCATCAGTAGATACTCTGAATGAGAAGTATTTGGTTTCTTCTGTACTCCTGCAGCAATGAGCTCTTTGCCTTCATAAACTGGGTTTTCCTCAGCACTTATAACATTTCTCACGTTTTCTTTTTTGTCTTCTGTCAGGAAGCCGGATCCCGATGGCAAGAAACCTTTCTCACACTGATTCTTTGGGACATTGATGGCTACTGCATACTGGCCTATTTCATAACTGGACAAAAAAAAAAAAAAGAAACTGAGGAACCTGTCGAACATGCATGCTGGAAAAATGTGAATGAGTGCAAATGTATGTATTATTTCTTCTATAATTACATGTAGAAGTAAAAATGTAACCAGAAAGATCATTCCACAAACAAATGTATAATCCAACCTTTACTTCAGTAAAATGAAATTCTTACTTCTGATGAAAAAATCTTGTAATTTTGGCCAGAGTATCAATGTCCGCATGCTCACTCTCAACACTTCGAGTACAAAGATGAAGCAGAGAGACCAGGAAAAGGGCTCTTGACAGCACAATAAAAACCTAAAGTGATCAAAAAGGCAAAATCATCAACAGTCGCCTGTGTAGAATACTAACGTTTTATGATCAGGTAAAACTATTGTTCACAAGAGGACATTGACAAATCTGATAATAAAATTTAGTATGGTTGCTTACCATGATGGTGAATTATCTAGCAGAATCTTTATTGCGCTTCAAAAATGATGTGAAGACTGAGAGCAATGATGATGAGAAGAAAATGAATTTATTCAGGTTCTAGAGCAGCCCTTTTAAAAAAATGAGATAAAATAGGAACTGTTTTTAAACTGCCATTAATGGTGTTAAAAGGGAGGTTTCAAAAAAGATGACTCTATTAACACTCATCTAGCTGACTACAGCAACTCTTCACCCTCTTGTAAAATGTAAAATTAACTTTGCCAGTTAGAGTTTGAGTAATTTCTGTCTACTCATTTGAAGTTTATTCTGCAGTACTCCGGTAAATTGTGATCTGTAATTTATGCCATGCTATTAATGTGTATGACTTTCTTGCACTTTGCTGGATTACATATTTGATTCAAGAAATATCATCCAAACGTAAATTACATTCTATATTTCCGTAAGATACATTTTCTCTTTCTTTTCTTCCACACAGAATAACTTAAATATCAACATTTAAATATCCTTAAATATTTATGATTCATCAAGTTCAAAAAGGCTTTCTTGACCTCATAAGACATTCTAAACTTCACACCAGCAATTTTAGCTCATGAGTCAGAGACACTTGCAGTATGCTCAGAAATAAAGGTACAAAAGCTGGGCCAGTCTCTTCACAAAAGGAACACTTTTGTACCTATAAGACTCAAATATGTACACTTTAAGTACTAATATACTTTTGAGGTATCGAAATGGACCCTTTAGGTATAAACATGTACCTTTTGAAAAGGTACCACCCCAGTGACAGCTCGTGTACCTTTATTTCTGAGAGTATACTATCAAACCAAGTTCATGCAGAAACAAACACTGGACACTGCTGGCATTTCACACCAGACACAAACTGTGAAAACTTCCTGTACCATCATGTGTCATTTAGACGTACATGGTAGTGTGATATCTGGATAGCAGTCAGAGTAAAGTGGTAGAAATACAGAGATGACGATGGAGAATGGTTGTCATTTCTCTCAAAAAATATTTTGTTATGTGAAAACACTGTTCTTATTATATTTCTTAATGTTATGCATAAATATGTGTCAAACTTCATATAAGCAATTTAAACTTATGAGTTCTAGGTTTATTCTGTCTATGGATGTGCACATTCTTATGTCTTCGGGTAGAGTGTTCCAATAAATAATAGCTTTCACTGTGAAAGATGACAACCCACAGGCAGAGTAACGAAAAGGAACAACACAGTCACTAGTAGATGAGCAAAAATGCACAAAATCACAAAGTATAGAAGGGGCCAAACCATTTAAAAAGCCATATACCGTACAAATATTTGAAAAGAGTCTAAAATTATCAAAGCTAAAAAAGTTATTTTTCTAAAACCCTACAATGGTAATACTGGTTAGATTTTTTATTTTTTTAATCAAAGTCAGTTATAAAAGATTATTTGAAAAAATATATATTTTATAGTCATCTTGTAGTTTTATGGCATCTTGTGGTTCACCAGTTTATTTACATGTTTTATAAAACTAAGAGTTGGATATTATCAGAATACATTTGCGCATGCACTTCTGTGGGTCATTAAGATCATTAATGCACAAAATAAATAATAAAGGGCCTAATATCAATCCTTGGGGTACGCCCATCTTTTTTTTTTTATTTAACCCTGTTCGTTTTTACACATTGCTGTCTATTTTGTATGTTTGTGATCCATGCTAAAGTCCTAGCTGAAAACTGAAACTTCATTGACTGAAACTGAAAGATAATTTAGAAAGAAGAACATTGTGGTTAACCGTGTGAATTTTGGCCATCTTTAATGCAGAGTCCCTGTTCTTCCATAAGTTGCTGCTGAACCAGGGTACATTATTTTTCTGTTGAATTTTTTTTTTTAACAGTGAATTCATCCCTTACAGAGTTAATCCTATTGATAAATGTGTTACAACTCTACATCCTGAGAATATCATATTTCATGAGCAGTAACAAATACACAACTCATGGTTACATTCACCAACACTGCTATCTAGTGTCATCTTTATGTCATAAACAAAATAAAGTCACATGGTAACATACACGATTTTATTATTTTGGCTTCATAATGTAATGATTTCTCCACAGTCACAAGATGTTTGACCACTTACAAATAAAAACTATTAGCTGATACAATTTTACATGTGGAAATTGTTTAATCAAGACCTAGATGATAATGAGACCAATGACAGAAGTCAAATATACTGTTAGGTTCTGCTTTCCTTTAATTTTGAAAATAGATTTTACTGTATTAATCATCCTAATTCATCACTATCCCTGTTAACGTCTAATAACTAACAATAACTAAGTAAATGAACGATATTACTAGCTAACTACTACTTATGAATAAAGGAACAAACAAACAAATGAATAAATAAACGTGAATAGCAACTCAATAGCTATCACGTGGTCACAGAAAGGAAAGCTAAGATGCTTGACATTTGCTCAGAGTTTCCATGAGGTTACAGCTCGTGAGACTACGACATCTAAGCTATTACATGTCATTTACTTCTTACCTATCTCTTTAAACGAACATGAGGTCATCATCACGCAGTACTGCTCGCTGAACACCGCACACTCGCAAATATATCAACACAGTACAGCTACGCTCCACCTCCACTGACCTTAGGCGACAAGGCAGCAGACCTCCCTCACACAATACCTGCTGAGCCGCGCTGCCAGAGCATGCTTATTCACTTTAACCGGAGCTGGATTCTGTTGTTACGTGTAAAATTTTGCGGATGGACATCCTGTGTGAAACTATAGCAGAGACATCGTACGTTTGCTTCAACTGTTTTCCCTCCAACAGCCTGTTTCTCAGATCACCCGGCGGTAAGTGGTATAGAATCGAGACTACATTCATAAATAACTGGCTTGTCTGAAGACATCTGCGACTTAAACGTTTTCGGTCGCATGATTTTGCTTAATAGAAACAAAGACGTACGCTTAGGTTTTTTATAGCATGTTTTATTACAACAGTGACTGTGGTTAAATAAAGTGGATTTTTAAGAAAAGATCTTAACCGTAAGCCTACACTAGTTGCCCATGTCTGTTAGAGCAGGATCAGGTGCCTTTGTTTCCCACGCTGCACTGTCACAGTGATGGTGCGAGTCAAAGTTTCTTTATAATGCACAACAATAAAGCATGAGGTAATCAAATACAGGCTAATGTTGAAAATGTACAGTAGTTGGGTCATCCCTTATAAAAGGTGTCCTTTTTGCTTTGTATTTCCCATGAAAACAATGACAATTTTTTTGGGGCTATGTTATTAAAGGCACTTTATTGTTGACTTTCTTTATAAAGGATGTGTTTTGCTTATATATGCACTCTTGGTCTTATCTGACCTTAAAATGTTTTAAAATTATTTTGGGTTAATCTAATAGTCAACTCATCATGATCATAAACTATTTTTTTTTTCTATTTCTAAATATCAGCATTAAATTCCCTTTGTAATAAATACGTTGTAGATTCATGACCTTTAGCTCCAGGATTGTAGTGACTAAATTAACTGTTAAACTATTTTTAATGTAGCTAATGGCACATCAATTTAGTAATATTAAGGCATTGTTTTCTGATATAATGTATCTAGTTACAAACTATGGCATATAAACACACATAAGTATATACAATGTGGACTCAAAAATACCACTTAAAAAAAAATCCTTGTGAAAAAAAAAATCCTTGTGAATTGTTGCATAACGTTTATAGGGGCTTTCAATGTCTGGGTACTTAACGTCATAAGTATTGGTGAATGCAGATTAACCCATTTAATCCCATTTGTGAACAAAATTTATGTTGAGTTGAGTTCGAAGGGCCTTAAAAGAGTTGTTGTTATCAACTTCTGATGAAAGTGCAGGTTTTCTGGGATTTATGTAATAACTGTATTCCCTATTTCGCTAACTTTCTTTAGACACAAAGGGTTAAATGGGCATACTACTGTACATGGCTAGTTCTTCAAGAGCTGAAATAAACATAGTGGGTGGCTTTTCTAATCCTTTCTTGCTTTTCAGAAGCTCCAAAAACATGGATTTTGGGATTGGACACATTTTTGTAGGAATGACTCCAGCCAAACTTGCATCTGATTCTTAATCAGCCTTCTCTTGTGGGATGTATAATGCCGGATTACTCAAGATGACGGAGTTGAATTATGCTTTCATTAGTGAAAACGGGAAGGAAGTGGACAAAACTTTGGACTGGAGTTACATTGACTGGCATGAAAAGAAAACGGTCAGAGGGACAGATGCACAGACCCAAACTCAATGCATAGAAAGTGAGGACAAAGACACACAAACTGCTAGTCCTTTCATAATGAGAATAGATTTAGGAAGGACGTCCTCCAGACTGAGGTATGGTTCCCTTACAGAGTCTGGTGGCATGCCTCCACACTTATTTCAGTTTGACAGACAAGCCCCGGCTCGAATCTCTACATCCCCAACTCTGAGGAGGATGAGGAGCACGAGAATCTCCTACAGAGATCCAAGCAAGTCGGACAGTCCTTTAGGAGAGGAGTCTGCCACTCCCACGAGTCCCCTTTCTCCATTATTCTGGGAGAAATCTCCACTGGCTGCTCAGTCGGATGGAGAGAATGGGAACTTTGAATCTCCAGTGATTCATGGGACAATTAGATCACACAGATCAAAGACCCTTGACAATGGCGTCATTTGCAAAAGCAAAGAGTCTCGTGATTCAAAAGAGCCAGTTTCTGATGATAATGACAGCACCACTGATGACAACGACCAGGTATACAATGAGTTCAAGATGTCTTTAAGAATATATATATATATATTATGTGGTTTTCAAAAAGTAAATGTACAGGTAGATAACGATTTAAAAGCAAATGCAAACTTAAGCATTAATTATATTTATATTTTGTTATTTTTTATAAACAGTTTAGTTTTCATTTTAATATTTTGTGTGCATTTTTTTAAATAATATCATTGTAATTTTGACTTAGTTTTTATTTTTTTTTCATTTTGTAGTTTTAGGGCTTCAGCTTTCTCAGTTCATTCATATAATATTTATATTTTCATTTATTTAATCTGAGATTTATTTCAAAGAATAAACATGTTTTTAAGTTTTATTTATTTATTTATTTTTATTAAGCTTTATATTATCAATTTCTAAGCTGATTGTGATCAGTTTCCTTTGTTATGATCTGTGATATAATCTTTTTTTTTAAATGGGAGAATCTTTCCGCACTTAGCAAAGAAAGGCTGTCTCATTCTTCTTCCCACTCTCCAAGTAGTAGTTCACAAAAGCTTTTGACGACAATTGAATCAGTCGCTTCATGCACTGACAGCTTCGAGCGAATCCTCTGATGAGACTCCTTTCACCCCAGTCAGCAATCACCAAATAATAGAAGGGTCAGTGAAGGATCAAAAGTATAAAAGAGAAGCTCCATTCACTCCTTTGAAGCACTGATCCAAGCCTTGACACAATGGAGTGAGATATCAGTAGAAGTGGTCTTAACTCACACATTGTGTGATGATATCCTCTGAAATTGATATTTTACAACTGATGATCAGTGTTTTTTTTCTCATCAAGTACTTTGCTCACATTTTACTGTGTTGTCTTTTGATTACAGGTCAAGGATCCCTGTAATAAAAGGTATGTGATCTGTCTCTATCTAATGTTTTGCATAAACTGTCCCCACCCGAGTCATATTTGCATGTGAACCGTAATTCTGCCTTCAATGTCCTAGTCATTTTGTTCTGTGTCAAACCAGCATTTCCTTGTTCACTTAAACTATTTGTCCCATACTTGTTGCTCAACATCTCTAATTTTAGTGCTGTTTATTAATCCAGGAATTTGTTTGTGTGGAAATACACTGTTTGTGGTAATGAGGCCAAAACAAGACAGTTTTTCAGTAGAGCGCCACCATGCTGATGCAGAGGGAGCTGGGGTAGAGGGAGGTTCATTGTTCATTGTATTCCTGCTTTGTTAGCTGGGCATGAACTTTTAAGAGAGAGCTATTAGAGTCCCATCGTTCAACCCAGACAAACTCTCATTAGTGCTGCTTTCCCCCCATCGGGCCCACTGTTCTTGGACCATGGTCGTCTTTTCAGCGGTGGATAATTAGGCAGCTATTGTGGCCTTAATTACAGTATGGCACCGTCTGATTGCAGTGCTCATCCCTGGATGGCGATTGGACGGGACAGATATTCATTATTCCGTGTAGGTGCGAGGACAAAGCTCCCTTCTTTGTGGCTGTGCCGGGGTTGGGATAGTCAGCATAGAGGGCTGCTTCATTCTAGGAGTGCATTGTGGATGTGCCTCTAGATAACAAGCCATTAGCAGTGACCTGTTTTTAATGTTGGTAAAAAGGAGATGCGCTGAGTGACTTTTACTTGTAGGGTTTCAAAGCCTAATGCAATGGCATCTCCGTTTCTGTTTGAACTTGCAAAAGAGAAGTTCAAAGTGTAAATAGGAACACATGGAGCTTTTTATTAGTCTCTGTATCTCTGAAAAGGTCCAAAAGGATGCAAATGGTAAAGTCAAATGTTAATAAGGAAGTATTTAATGGGTTCATTGTGCCAGGTGCCGTGGAAATGGGTGTTCACTTTATAATGCTGAAGAATATATATCTCAGAGCAACTGTATGTGACTCAAGGGTTTATTGGTATATTATCCCATGTTTACTGTGATGAACAGAGAAAGGCTGATAATCGTATCTGGAGTTGTTATTATATTTAGTTCTTCAGTTTGTGAACTTCTGTTATGTTGGCTTGACAAACTCCAGCAGTGTACACTAATGTTGTCATAGACTTTCAGCCCCATCCATCCATCCATCCATCCATCCATCCATCCATCCAATCAAACAAAATGTTAATAATCTATACTTGATTTTTAATAATCAACTGAATTATGTACAAAATATAATTCAGATTTATTTAAAAATGCATTAAATAATTAAGACAACAGGTTAAATACAAATGAATGAATATGATGTATAGCACACATTTATTAAAATCCTCATCTTGAGAGTTATTAGTCTAGTTAAATAATGAGCTATGGACATTAAACGGGTGTTCTGAGGTAAATGTAACATTATGTTACATGACGTTCTTTGCAACTGTTTTATTGACATCTTACATCATGAGAGGTGATGCATTTCAGTATGTTGTAAAATATTTTTCAATGAATATTCTCATGTTTGTTCATGCTTTTTTGTGCTATAAGTAGTAGTAAAGAGGAAGATTGATCTGCTTTTCTAGGCTTTTTTTTTTTTAAATAAGGATTTGTCAAGCCAACAGTCAACTTTGTCTTGATCTACTTTAGCTTCTAGTAGTAACAGAATTGCATTTATTACATAGATGGAAGGTACAATTAACTTTTACTTTCAAGCTCTTATTGCTCTCCCATATTTGCGTTTGAAGAAATGTTTATTGACACATGGTGATCACATAGTGGCACAGCATAGAGGCTCTGTACAGCTGGATGGGCACAAAGCTGAGAGTAACTCAAACAAAAACCAGCCTGTCCAGTTGTCTGTGAAAACAGTCATAGCTCTGCCTAAAAGCCCTTAGGATTTTATGTCAAAATGTAACAGAGGAACTGAAGCACGGCAGAACAGAATGCAAAATCACTATACGGAACTTTAATCTTGTTCAATCTGATGTATTCATGATAAGCTCTTAATGATAGGAACTGCACAAGAGCACAAGACCAAAACGCAACTTTTTGTATATTGTTTCCCATCCATGAGTGAGTTCATGATTATAATCTTAACTTTTACATTGCATTTAAACCATTGAGTTCATTATACAATTCTTTTTTGTTATAGATTTAGCTTTCCTGTGTATTTAACCCCGGATAATACACAAAAGCACTAGGGAAAAAACCAAACAAACATTGGATTTGATTAACAATCACTTGCTCCTAATCACGCTCCTATGGCCGCTGGCAAAAAATCTGGCTGCTTTTCCACCCCAGCTGCTCTTTGTGCTTAACCAGTGGATATAATAAAGTTCCAGCCTTTCAATATATCCAACTGTTCAGGTATCAGTTGACAGGCCTGTAGAACTACTACACAATGGTGTGCGTGTACAGCTGATACATGGTATGGTTTTGTTTATCATCTTTGCAAATGCTGTTCCTGCCACCTAATACTAGCAAGGCATGTTAGAAATGTGAACGTGGAATTCTTTGATTTCCTGCTAAAGCAAATCTGCCTTGAATTTTCAGGTTTAGTATGGCTTGGCTCTGCATAAAGAGATTACCACAGCGCATTGGCCAGGATTTATCAAACCTTCTCTGATTAATTTAGTGGAATAATTGTTTTCCTTGGTCTGAAGAGCTATTGTGGACTGGAGTAAAGGTAGAAATAATTGCAGTTCACATGCAGATCTACCCTCTGAACTCATCCGCCGTTCATATGGCCAACTTGTAAAAAGTGTAGTTATACAAATACGAAAGCAAATAAATCTTAAATACGATGCTCTGTGGTTAACCAGCAATGTTTTAGTGAGCATCCATCATGCATAACTTTGAAAGGCTGGCTGCCTAAGGTGCCTGAATGTTCTCCGAACTCACCTGCTCTCTTCTGGTTTGATTTTTCCTAGGCTGCAGGAGAGGAGGCGGAGCTCTGTGGTTGTGAGTCTTCCTGGATTGGATGTTTCCCCTGGAGATTTGTTCGTGTCCAATGGCGTTGCTGATATTTTAAATAAATCTGCCTATTCAGGTTAGTCATGCCTCAATGTCATGACTCTAGGTTTAATATGATTTGCTAACATGTGCTACTGTGTACCTGTAGAAATAAATAATAGAACAAAAGTGTATAAATATGTTGTATGGGCTATCTCCAATTTACAGTACTTAAAATGCATTCAGGTTTCATTGCACTTTTTTTTTACAGACACTAAGAAATCAAAGTGGCCTTTCTCGAGGCGTAACACAGTACGTATTTGCATATTTTAACGCTTCAATACCATCATGCAGATATCTGTTCCGTGACGTTTTGATCTTGTGCCAGTTGTGTGGTTGTTGCCATCTGCAGATACTCATAATTTTGTTTTATGCTTGGGCTGATATCTAGCACATAGTGTTCACTGACCCACTTTGAGCTAAATCAGATTTGAATGCACGCACACCCCCCTCCCCCAATCAATTCCATTAACAGTAAACAACAACAAAAACGGGCACGTCTAACAGAGTTCGAACATGTCCTGCTATTCAATCTGCACCACAGTTTGTGCTCAAACACAAAGAGACCTGTTGAGGGCAGGGTGCTGTGATGTTGAATAAATGTGAGTGGTGTTTTTCAGCAGACAAAAGGGAAGACTCGCAGCGTAGCTGACATTGACAAGTGTCTGGCTGCCATTCAGATCCAGGAATGGCGAGACACAGACCTCCAGACATATAAGGTATGCGTTCAAAGCAGCTGCCTCAAAACGGAGTTAAAATTTTTTTTTGCTTGTCCGTGGCCACACCCCAGGTTACTTGGTTAAAAAACAAACAAATGGATATTACCACACTTCCCCAGTTTCCATTAATCTGAAATCTATGAGAAATCTATATATCTTTCCTGAAGGAGCCCGTTTTCTATCGCTTTTTTTAGGATATGTCTTTGGAGGACTTTTTGAGAGGTCACTCTGAACTGGGAGCAGCGGAGAATCCAAAAGCCTACCGGAAACAGGAAGCCATTTGGGAGCTCTTCACCAGTGAATGTGTCTACTTCCTTGATCAGCTCATGGTTTTAAAAGAGGTGTGAACACAATGCCTTCAGAATTATGGAATCACATGTCCTCTGTGTGAAAGACACAGTGTCAAAAATAGAGCTTTAGCTACTTTAGCGACTAACAGACCATCTGATCACTTTGTAAGCGTGGAACTCGCATGTGTTTGCATTTGTTTTGCATGTAGGTGTTTTTGACCACGCTAACAGACCTTCAGATGAGAGAGTGTCTTCAGGACATTGACTCCTGGAGGCTCTTTGCAAATCTCAACGAGCTCTGTCTGGTAAGATTTCAGTGAATTAGGTGGAAATATGTAACTGGTAATTAACGACTTGTTGCATGAAGTTTTTTGTCTTTGTTCCAATTTATAACATCAAATGTTATGATGTCTCAATTATGGCAGGTTAGCTTTGGCTTCCTGACTAGCCTCTTGCGTGTCATTAAGGAGATGTGGACAAATCCTGACAGCTGTAGTACTCAATCGCTTCTTGAACTCCTAAAAAAGGTACAACACCATAAGTTGGCGTTTTTATATATAGCGTATGTATAGGTTTAAATGTTTTTGACAGAGGTCACTTACGCTAAACAAAAATTACAGAGGAAAAAAAGAATTTTCTGCATCCATTACTTCACACGATCCTTCAGAAATCATTCTATTATTCCGACCCTATGCTTTTATTAATATTATTTTGAAACTCTTATGCACATAGAAATGGAAAGTCATGGTCAGTGACCTTTAAACAATGTATAACTGCCCAAATGTAGACTATTATATTAAGCAGTTAGCAAATGATTGTTCTAGAAAACAAAAAAGAAAAAAAAAACTGAACACCATTGAACATTTGTTCCTTATTTGCTGAAAGATAACAATGTTTTCTCTAATCTCTAATTGTTCTCTTCTGATTACTCTCGTATATTGAATGTTTGCTTTGCAGGCGTTTGATGACAGCATTTGCCATTGTCTACAGAAATACTGCCTGAATTACAGTACAGCCATTCTTTATCTGGACAGCCTGAAGCTCAGGGAGGACTTTGGCTCTTTCGTGAAGGTAACCGTGGCAAGCGTGATTTGACACGGTAAATCAGGGCTTGGTCTCAATAATGACAAGATCTAGGGAACAGGGCAAGCATTACCATGCCACTGTTGGGTGGTTGTCTGGACTGTTGATCTTCACGCAAAAGCACGGTGACCAGCTCGCTGGTGAAAGAGTGTTGACTCAGCTACTGTCTTACATCATCAGCTCTCACCGAGTATTGTTCCCTGTTGTATTCTTAAGCTGTCTCCACATCACTTTTAGCATTTGCACTCAGTTGCGCACAAGGGATTTTGTCAGTTGACTTTTTATTCAAGACAAAAACAGTACAGTCTCATTATACACTTAAGATTTCAAATCTCCTCCCATGCTTTACTCTGTCTCTCTTCCAGTGGTGTGAACGAAACGAGCAGTGCCGCAGACTGCAGGTGAAGGATCTGCTAGTGGTTCCTCTGCAGAGGTTTACACGGTACCCTCTGCTGTTGAAGAACATGGGGAAAAAGAGTTGCTCGGAGGCCGAGGAGAACACTATACAGAGCATCGTGGATCTCGTTGACAGAGCCATCTGTAAGTTGGTGGCGTTATTGTGAAAGACGAAAGTACAAGTGCACTGATATAACACTTCTAGTCAATATCTATAAGCAGATAATACATTTTCTGGTATTATAGCTAATGACTTTGGAAGGTTTCCGCCACATAAAAAAAAACATTAAAATTTCTCAATCTCAATATTGCATAGATTAACTGGCACTTCTAAAAAAAAAACTTAATTATGAGATTTTCATTTTATTCCAATGGTGGAATATATTCCAATTAAAATATTTTTTTTTTTACATTTTGTGGCAGAAACAGTTTTCACAGATAACTAATAAATGGGCAATATTACAATTATACGCTGCTGTTTCAAAATACATTTTAAAAATAGCTCCATAAAACTATATATATTTAAATGGTACAATTGAATTTAGACATTAAAACATTAGAACACTACCCAGAATTTTTTTTTTAAACATTTAATAGAAGGTAGACAAATTGTAAAAACAGGGTATATCTCCATCCAATATTCAGCAATATTTGTCCAGTTTGCTCCATAATAAAATTAATTTAAAATTATCATGTGAATTTAGATGTCATAAATGTACAGTACGAAAATAAATGTTCATTTTGAGAGAACATTTAACAGTGTTATGAAATGGTTCATGTTTTTAAAAAAACCAAATTTTAGTGAGTATTGTATGATAGCAAATGTAGATTAATTGTAAAAATGAGATAAATAAACATCCTTTGTTGGACAATATACTGTATCTCCAGTTGGCTCCATGCAAAAAAAATCTCTCTGTATTTTTACAATAGTTGAGAAAATTGGTTTTCACTTTCTACAGCTGTGACCGATAATCTTGTCAGAGGAGGACACTTTGATCTAGTTTGGGTAAAACACTCATGTCAAACCAGGTGACAGGTGACTTTTCCTGTTCTCTGACTGTCATCATAGGGAAGCTGTTCGTGAGGCGTGTGATCAAACGACATGCAGTGAAAGACAGAGCTATTTTTTGCCTCAGAGATGTGAGCCAAAACAGCTGAAAGTACGGCATGTTTTAGTAAGCTACGAAAACGTGACATTTGAGTTTACATGTCTAACCCCGGTTATCTTTATATGAAACATTACACAACATGTCATAAATCCATTATATGTTTATCAAGTACCCTGTTTTGATAAGGAAGTGAGATTAACGTACTATGTTGTTTCATCCATTCCTATTAGTTATATAGAGTTTTATACAAAAGTTTAATTATATAATTTTAACAAGAATAGAATAGAAAATGCTCCATGATGGTAATGACTGTGTATGTTGTGGTAGTGATGCGAGATTTTGCTGATGACACAAACAACAAAATACGGTCCTATTTGTAGTAATAGTAAAGGGCAAAATATTTTGATATTATTCTACAACAAACACCTCAACAGCTGATTCTTTGTGATGGTAATGACATTTTGTATTGTTTAAAGCAAGATAGCAAGCATTCGTTTAACCTTTAACCAAAAAATAATATGTGCTTGAGGTGATAATAATCACATTTGCTATCCTGTCTTGACTTGTTGACCTGCTCTGGGGCTGATTAATGGCTAGACGGGTTTAAAATGATTAATAGGTTGATCTATACAAAGCCATTGATTATTTTTTTATTCCAAACATTTCAGGATGGCTGCAGCTCACACTTTATGACACCTTTCCCATAACCAATATATGGGTGTGTGTACAAATTATTGGTGACATTCATGCACTTAAAAAAAAGCATATGAAGAGTCGTCAGATGGGTGTGGGGTTCAAATAACACAAATGTGTCATTGTTGATGAAAGAGTCTGTACTTGGAACGCAGTAGGAAGAATTAAGTTCAGTTGATTGTCTACAACCGAACAACCAAAAACAGGATCTGTGGTTTTGCAAAAGCAGTAATGTTCGTTTGGGGAGGTGTGGATGAACACGCTAAGCTTAGCCAACCGCCTTTGTGTAGGCTGATGAGACAATAGAGTTCCCACCCAAATCTCTCTTTCTCTTTCGCCATGTGTCTCTGTATAGATGATCTTGAAGGAAAAGTGAAGTGGTTGGACAACTATCAGAAGGTGAAGCAGCTGAAGGAAGCTCTGGTGTGGCTTCCTGTTTGGGAGCAAGACAAGAGGGCACATGTTCCTGAGGTTCACGTCAAAATCTGTATCTTCAAACATGCTTTATGTTCATTTTAGTACGTTTATAGAGACTTCAAGACTGTGTTTGATCCTTCACAGAATTTGAAGCACTTGCTGAAAGCTGTAACCCTTGAGAACCTGGTGTCTCATCGAAGTCTTCTGCACGATGGGAAGCTACTTCTCATAGGTCAGATAAATAAATCTCTCATTGGTCCTTTTATGCTTTTAGGACGGTCGTGTTGTGTTTGCTTACGCTATTCTCTTTTGCACACAGAAAATGCGAAGATGCATGAGGTCTACCTGTTTCTATTTGATGAATTTCTTCTAATTACAAAGATCAAGCGAAGCAAAAAGGTGCATTTATTGATCAGTATTAAGTATGTTTATAAAGGTTGAAGGACAGTGACTCTCATTTGGTGTTGTCAATGTGAAAGGCTTAGCCTGTCTTTGTTGACACAAATCAAAGCATGGGCAGCACGTCAGAGCATGTGACGGTGAAAATAGATTTGTTGATTCTGTCTGGGAGTGATTATTGATTCGAGTCATTACTCCCTTTTACACGCTAAGGTTGAATAGAGATCAGTGGATTGTGTCAGATGATAGTACTGTACTGACTACTGTAAATGGAGATTAAAAATTACATGTATTTATAGGAATTAGTGCTGTCAAATGATTAGTCATGATTAATCGCATCCAAAATAAGTTTTGGTTTACATAATATATGTGGGTGTACTGTGAATGTTTATAATGTGTGTGTGTGTGTATAAAAACAAACATGCATGTATAAGTATAAATAATATAGTTTTTTTATTAAATATATGTGTATATATATTTATATATATATGTATACTTGTAAATATTTTTAAAATATATACTGTGTGTATTTATATATACATAATATACACAGTACACACATATTATGCAAATAACTTTTATTTTGGATGCGATTAATCATTTGACAGCACAAATATGAATATATATTTTTTTATCTTATTTAAGTTAAATTCACAGTAAGTTTGCCAGATTTTTAGTAGAAATTTGTATATATATATATATATATTGCTCTGGAAAAAAATAAGAGACCACTGCAGAAAAATCAGTTTCTTTTGGGTTTTATTCTTAAAACTGTTGTGAAATATTAAGGATAGAAGCAACTTGACGCTCACTGAATCCTTGTGACAGTAAAACTAGGATTGAGGCCTTTTTTTGATTTAAAACCTTTCTTTTAACTGTTTTTGGCATGTTTAGCGTTTATTTTTACATTTCTAATTACTTTTGAAAGACTTCTAGCATTTTTTACCATCCAACTGGTCACACTGCAAGAGTAAAGTGTTGATTACAGCAGTGCTTTTTATACTTTTCCCTTTAAATACAATTGGATTCAGGTGCTCACCAAAGAAGTACCTCAATAAACAGAATGAAGTATGTTTGTGTAGAAATTTAACAAAGACTGTCAAGAAATGCTTGTCATACTCGGAGAGATACTGATTTAGAAGTAAGTTGCAGAGGTCTCTTATTTTTTTCCAGAGCTGTATATATATATATATATAGTATATACACACACACACATATACATACTTCTACAAATACATATACATACAAGCATATTAGAATGATTTCTAAAGGATGACATGGCAATGGAAACTATAGTCATGGCTGCTGATTCAGCTTTCCCATCACAAAACAATTTACATTATTACATTATATTTTATTATATTTAAAAAATATACATATATATATATATATATATATTTTTTTTTTTTCATCAATATAAAAGGCTTCTTTTAAAACCACAACAAATCTTACTTTAATAAATCTAACTTTAAATGTTTATGTACAATTTTTTTTTAAATAAAATATAAACCTAAAAATAATCAACCATACATGTAATATAAGTTTGGGCTTCATCAAATGTATAAATATTATTTGATTTGAATTTAATATTACTTATTTATTACTTATTACTATTTAAATAACATAGCATTCAGGTTTAGAGTGGAAGTGTCACTTTTCAAAATACAGTTCTTTCCTGTAGATGGATACAAGTTCAATCTCACCCTAAATTGATACATTTTTAAAAAAAAAACGTTCTTTTGCTTGGAAATGCAGCAAAATACAGAAGTAAACTAGACTTCCAGTGCTCTTTAATGGGTTTGTTTGTTTTTTATAGACAAAATTTTAAATGGCTAATATCACAGGCTGGTGATTTTATGTTGCAGAGGTCTGGCGTGGTGGAGCTGAACCCCCTGCGTTCGCCTGCAGGCCAAGAGCTTGATCTATTATTACAGGAGAGCTGTAGCTTCATTGTCCTGGACCAGCCCATCTCTCTGGACCGACTGCAGTTAAAGAACATAGACCAGCTCAACGCCACAGGTGCTAACAGCACACACACACACATACACCACGATGCACTCTTTGGACTTAGATAATATTGCAGTTGTTATGTAATTATTTAGTAATCCAGGCATTTCCATTGAGGATGGACCAGCCCATGTGTGATCAGCACTAATAATGATGTAGATACAAACATTGATGGACTGATGTTTTGTCTCTGAACGTTTCAGCATCTGGTCTGCCCAATTCCTTCATAATAATGCACCAGAATCGTTACCAGCAGTGCATCGGAGTCTTCATCCTGCAAGCCCAGACTGAATCTGTGAAGGTGAATATTTAATCCTGCTAATGTGTTCTCAAAAGCTTTGAGGAATGGTAGTGTACTTGCATGGGGAAAAAAACAAAAATTAGTAATATTTTTTTTTTTCGTGAATTTATTACTCCTCTTCGCGCGGTGCCTAACAGTGCACCTTAGTGGTGATAAATTCACTGTAAACCATGGCTTCTTGCTTTATTATCAGGCTGTATGTTGTGTATTTTTCAGAAAGCGTGGGTGACTGAGATTGAAGACGCCACCAATTCTCTGCTGAAGCAGGACTGTCAGCAGCCGCGGGTCAAGAACTCTTTTCTGGAGTCTTCACAGATCTAATTTATACAAAGACTTTCTAGAGAACCTCCCCAAGAGTGCCAATGAACCACAGCAGTGAGCAAAGTTCACCCAAAAATGAAAATTCTGTCATTATTTACTCTAACCTTCATGTTATTCCAAACATGACTGGCTTGTATGAAAGAATGTCTGTTCTTCTCCGTACAGTAAAGTAGGACTGAAGCTGTCAAGCTCTTAAACGGACAGAAATCACCACAAAAGTATTCTATACATGTCAAATTGTGCAAAGGCATCCTTTTATGAACTAGAAAGAAAATCATAGGGGTTTGAAAGTTTTTTTGGAAATGGAAATGCATCAGTAGTGACAAAGAGCAGTTGGATGTTCCACAAAAGGAACCGCTTTTCAATTCCCTTATTTCGTTTTTGGAGAACAGAATGCAGCACGTTCCTAACTCAAATACATAATGATTAATTTGTGCATCACAGAGAGTGACATTGTGTGTTGTTGGGAAAGTTAAATGCTTAGCTACAGTAAAGAACCAGCTTTATGTGTTGTAATGCAGTGTGCAAGTTAGCTAATTTCTAATTTGTGTAAATTAAAACTTTCTTTATGCATTATATTGTTGTGTTTTGTCATTTCATTTGAAAGTATAAACGGGATATCGGTACAAATAATGTGTTTTTGTTCATTTGAAATTAAGCCGCAATAAAATAAATAATAGATAAAAAATGTATGTGTTTGAAAAAATTAAATAAGAATGACAAAAGCACACAACAAAATGATTAAACATCATGTGAAATGATATTAAAAATAAAAAAAAATAATATTACGTATATAAATATATATATATTACTTGCATACATTAGTATATAAACAATATTAAATAACATTTCAGGACACTGAACGAAAATAGAAACAGCTAGTTTATTATTTACTTTTAAACATGATGAAAAATTAGAAAACATAATACCATTGAAATTTTTTTTCCCCTCAACCAAAAAATCTTTGGTGAAGTAGTTCAGATGTTTTTCATTTGAGTCAGGACCTTCAGGAAAACAAACCGATAAATCTGAAAAGACCTTCAGCATGTGATATTTTACACTTTTGCAGCTTTTTACTGAATTTTTTTAAAAACTCATTTAGTATACTCTGATATTTTTTATTTTTTTTTTCCGATACTACCTTCACACTGCTTTGTCTCCATTCAAAAACGCACAAATGTGACAAAAACAAACCTTGATATAAGGCACACAAACACATTACCACAACATGAATGTGAACGAATCAATCCATAATAATGCATGACAACCATATAACATACTGTTAGTGGCTAGTGCTGATCCAAAAACCTACAAGTGATGCACTTTGCATATGCGGTCACAAACTAGCTTTATTTGCAAGCTGCACAACCTGTTTTTCTTCAAACACTTTGCTAATAATTACAGCATTGTTAATGATTAGAGAAAACAGGAAGTGATGTCAGATGGAGTTTTTTTTTAAATATGGCACTGAGTGGCTTCTATCATACTGTTGTTGACTGCAGCACACATTTCATTCCAAAATCAAGTTAAAGGGCTGTTATTCATATACTATTTAATTTTCTGAAATCACGTCACATGACTGAGCTGGTGATGAGCGCAAAACATCCTGAGACACTTTTGATTCATATCCCGGGATACATATGAATCACTATGCGTTCTGCTCCTGAATCCATCTACCCATACAAACAGGAAGTAATCAATACCTGACAGCAAACAGTGGCATCGACGCCGCAAGCCGCATACAATCTATTAAGCAAAGCAAAAACATCAGCAAACCACACACAGTGAAGCATACTTTACAGCAGTCAGTCGCAGTGCACTCGTACGCATTTAGTTAATGACGCTTTTACACTTTTAGCTCCTAATAAAGGAATAGTTCACCAAAACAAGTCATTTACTTAACCCCATGTTATTTTAAAACTACATGGTGGGGAGATATTAATAATAGATATTGTAATTTGTCTATACAATAGAAGTACAAAGGAAACAAGACGTACAATTTATTCTGAAAAACGTTGGTAGTTTTGGTTCCCATTGACTTTTGCTTAGTTATGAACATTTTTCAAAATATCTTCTTTTGTGTACCGAGAAAATAAAAAATCTAAATTATTATTATTTTTGGTTTAGTTATCTTCAAAATATCTTATTTCGTGTTCTGCTTAAGAAATAAAGAAAAGAAGAGATGATATTGTTTAGATCTCAACATTCTTCAAACCATCTACTTCTATATCCTGCAGAAAAACGTCTCATACAGGTTTGAAATAACATGAAGTTGAATAAATGATGACAATTTACATTTTTTCAGTGAACTACGCCATTTGGTCTAAAGTGTTACTCCCTCGCAGTGTTGTATTTGCTCAATTGCGTAGATGCCACGAATGAGAGAAACCGCTGAAGAGAAATGTAGCAGCTGATATTTTAAACACAATCAGCGTTCTGTCATTCATTTTCAATACACTATCATACAAACAATCACACCCAATGCACGGTTATTGCTTAAAAGCAGGGCACGTACATCCAACATGTACAAATTGACAAAAAAAAAAAAAGACATTTGTGTGCGTAAATTTTTAAAAGAATCACCAACTTCTACTGGTGAGATTATGAATGCAAAACAAACATCAAGTGTTTCATTTCAACAGACATAAGAGCAGCAAAGCAAGCATGTACGTTACACCCACATACCTTGTTAACATGCCCACACTGAATAAACAATGATAAAGTCTCCATAGAGTGACAGTTATATCTGAATTATTCACATGTGCCTCTTTTGTCTGTACATTTACTTACAAATATGATATATCAAATAAGGACCCTGCAAACAGCTTTGGTTCTACTCAGATTCGCTCCGACCCACGTCTCTTAAATCTTTTAAATGTAAAACTCCTGAGTGCCAAAGCTGCTGTACTTCAGCACAGAACTGATTTTTATATTACAAATTATACATCTGCTTAAGCGGTTCCTCCCTTTTGATTCCTCTGGGTCCGAAGGTGGCCCTATAAGTGGCAAAGGCACTGGACAGATGAGGACAGCCCTTCTGGCCGGGTTAATTTAGTGTTCCCTCTATCTGATTGGCAGCATAGAGTGACCACCGTGACATGCTGTTCCTCAGTGGTCCCTGCAGGTTCTGCGTCCGGCCTCGGCTGGCCTCTCCTGGGTGCTCATGTTTCCTGGGGAGAGGTCAGGGCGAGCGGGGCGCAGAGGGCTGCAGGGGACGGGGTTGGGAGGGAGGCAGATCAGCCCTGGAGCTCTTCGAAGCAACTGTCACACACTCGGACAGCCTTCTTGGAGGAGGGTGTCATTGCGTTGCGGGCGGAGCACTCCGCACAGAAGATGTTGCCGCAATGTCGACAGTGGTGCTGGAAGAGTAAAAGAGACACGGGGTCATGATTCAGGTCAGGTGAATTTTATTTTAAAGATTTGATTTACAGTTGATTCATTTGGTCAAATTCTGATTATTCAGATAAACACTTTTGATGCACAGTTTGGAAATTTTATTTACATATCTTTACAGTTTCCATTGATGTATTTATTTGTAAATGCCAAAATGAGAATATTTTTTTAAAACGCAGAGCTCTAAAAATGTCCCATATAAATTACTAACCTGCAGAATGGGCAGCACACTACAAATACTGAAAACAACAACATGTTTTTTAATATATATATATAATTTAAATATATTATATTATATTATATTATATTTGTAGCTAATTAAGCCTTAATTTAAAAAAATACATTAGAAATAATATTAAATAATTAGTGCTGTCAAAGCAAATCATGATTAATCACGATTATCAAAATAAAAGTTTTTCTTTATATAATATATCTGTATGTACTGTGTATATTTATTTATTATATAAATATGTTATGTTTATATATTAAATATATTTAAATATAATATCAAACATAAAAAAAATAAATGAATACATTTCCATGTAAATGCTTTCCAAATGTAAACTTTACGTGTGTGTTTTAATATAAACCTAATAAATAAACACAGCAATAACACATATATTATGTAAATAAAAACTTTTATTTTGGATGTGATTAATCATTTGACAGCACTATAAATAATTAATATTATTTTCAATAATAATTATATATTTTTGGATATTTATTATTAGTATTAGTATTATTATTGCAGCTTAGACATTGATTTAAATAAATTAATAAATATAACACAATAATAACTATGTTATTATTATGAAGCATTATTTATAGTGCCTTATTAATATAATAACAATAAATAATGATTTTATTAAACAACAAGAACATTAATAATAATAATAAATTCAGGTTAGGCATTAATTAAAAAAATATATTTATTGCATATTAACAATTTTAATATTATTCTATTTATTAATCAATTATTGCATTATTATAATTAATATTATCACCAATAATTATTTATAGTGTGCCAACCATCCTGCAGGTCAGCCATTATTGTAAATAATTAAAGAAAAGAAAATAATGGTGTAAAATAAATAAATAAATAAATAAAATATATATATATATATATGTATGTATATATTAATTTGTAAAAAGACTAAAGTATTGATGTGTTAAAAATTCTGATCTGATAATCAGAAAATCTGATAATTCAAATGAAGATTACTCAAAAAATACTTCATGTTACACTGAGAATCCTTGTTTTTTGGCAAATATAATAAGACAGAACCTATAATGTAGATGTAAGAATGATTCATTGCCAGTGACTTCCTGAGAAAACATCAAACATGGGCTTTTGTTGGTGGAACGTGCTTTGATGCAGCACGTCATGTGATCATACTACTTTGAACTCAGGAGTGTGGATCAGTAGGTTAGATCATTAACAATGTATTGATCTCTTACTTTGATCCATTTAAGCGGCTGCTTCATCAAATAAGAATGTGTGTGTGCGTGTGTGTGATGCAAACCTTTCTAACAGTGACAGAGAAGCCTTTCCCACAGGCCATACAGTTCTGCACCTCGTGATCTTCCGTCCACTTTCGTGTGAGAGACTGTGACTGTTTTATCTGGAAGAAGAAAAAAAGAACCACATTTGTCTAAAAACCGTTTTCTCAGCTAGATATGCAAAACAACATCCAAAACTGAATTGTAAGGCCAGTAATTTTAGTCTGGGGTTGGCGTCAGTCTGACCTGTAAGGACTGGTTCTCCCGGCCAAGCTCCTGCATGGCGGCTGTAGTGTCATCCAACTTCCTGCGCATCTCCAACATCTTAGCCTGAAGCTTTTCAATCTCACCCTCACCCTGAACACACCTGGGAAATTATATAATTGATAGTTACCATTTCTTTCTATATTTGTTGATTTTTAGAGCAGTCAAAGCAGTCAAACCTCTCCAGCAGCGCACGTCTCTCATCCTGGTTGTTCTGGACGGTGGCCTCCAGCACCGCAATCTCCCCTCTCAGTTCATCCGTCTGTTTCTCCAGCTCACCCACCCGCCTCTGACTGCTCTGCCACTCTCGTTTCAGTGTCGCTACGTTCTCATTCAGTGCCGCCACCTGCATAGACATCTTCACCTCTGCCTCTTCCCTCTGCTTCTCCACCTCCTCTTTAGCCTTCACTTCTGATGCCTAAGAACGCAAAAGAATTTGGACTTTTCTGTGGAAAATTTTGTAAGCGGTTTTACTGAACAAGTCAGCAATAGAGCTTACTTGCCAATTTTTAAGTGGTATTTCAAAATAAATAAATACATTTGATATTATAAGTACCAGTTGCTGTTGTAGTTTGTCTGTCTCAGATTTGAGCTGCTGCTGTTTTTGCTTGATGGAGTCTCTGGTCTTCTGATGCTCTCTTTGTTCCTGCTCCAGAGATGCTTGAGCTGCCTCCACCTTCCCCTGCAGCTCCACCTTCTGCTGGATCAACAGCTGCTTCGCTGCCTGGAGCTCCTTTAGCTCCTGCGAGAGATAAATAAACAAATCTGTCAGTTACAAACATAGTTGGAAATTAAGATGTTACACTTGGGTACAGGCCCAGGTGATCAAACTATGCTACACAATTCAATTCAAAATACTTAAGGTAGTGGCCAACGAAAAACATTTAATAATATGCCATTTAAAAGTGTACCTGTTCATGTATCAGTTTTCAGAAAATGATGAAGCAGCACATTTTTAAGATTTATATTAATATAAAAGTTTAATGAGAACCAAATCTGCATTTCAGAATGATTTCTGAAGGATCAATTGAAACTGAAGACTGGAGTAATGGCTCCTTAAAAGTAGCTTTGTCATTGGAATACACTTTTACAATTTTAAAATAAGTCCTTCTTAATTAATGAAATACTGTAAATTATAATTTACAGCCTCTCCTGGGATCGCCACCTTACCGTGGTGGAGGCATTTGAGTGCCTGAATGATCTAGAAGCTATGTTGTCGGGAGCTATATGTCCCTGGTAGAGTCTCCCAAGACAAACAGGTGACAGGCCAGACAAAGAGCGGTCCAAAAATAAAAAACTCTTAGGGAAAGGATCACAAATAAAATTGTGACTTCGCCCGGTATGGTGCTGCTGGGATCCCACCCTGGAGCCAGGCCTGGGGTTGGGGCTCGTATGCAAGCGCCTGGAGGCCGGGTCTTACCCCACGAGGCCCAGCCCAAAGGAGTGATTGAAAAGGGCCGGTGCATTGTGGGTCAGGCGGTGGTCGAAGGACTTAACGACCCAATCCTCGAACACAGAATCTGGCTCTTGGACCATGGAATTTCACCTTGCCTTGGGGGAGGGGAGGTTGAGAGGTACCGACTAGAGATAGTCGGGCTCTAAAACCCAACTCCTCGATAGGGGGTGAACTCTCCACTACTCTTGCTTATAGCCCCCCAGCTTAGCTGTCATGTGTTTGAGTTCACTCTCGGAGTAGACCCGCTGCTCCTTCACATCGAGAGAGGCTAGCTGAGGTGGCTCGGGCATGTCCCACCTGGGAGGAGGCCCCGGGGAAGACCTAGGTTACGCTTGAGGGACTATGTCTCACGGCTGGCCTGGGAACACCTCTATGTTCCCCACGGAAGAGCTGGAGGAAGTGTCTTGGGAGAGGAAACCTGGGTGCCTCCGCGACCAGGCCATGGAAAAGCGAAAGAAGAAGGATGGATGTAAATTATAATACTATTACACAGTGCTAAAGATTAATCTTTACTTTTGATCAAATGAATGGAGATCTGGACCCCAAACTTTTGAAAAGTACTGTGGAGTCTTATATGAAAGCTAAATGTCTCAGGATGCCATTACAAAACGTCTGTCATAAAACTAAAATGTGTAAAAATTGGTTAGTAAAATCAAATGAGTACTTCAGCTAGACATGAATAAATATAAATAAGTTTCATCACGGAGGTCCCTATTAGAAAATTGACTTTGCTTAAAATACAGCAGCACTAATATGGTTTCATTTAAAGTACTAGCAAGACATTTACAGTAAAACAGCATATAATGCACCTTTATAAGTAGCAGATTTTAAGACTGCTATAATTAAAAAAAGTGATTTGCAGTCAGAGTTGATCAGTATGACCTTTTCATTCCTCTCAGCTAGAGCTTTGAGATCAGCAGACAGTTTGTTTTTGTTCTTTTCCAGAACACTCTGGCACTCTTTAAGCTCCTCGCATTGAGCCTTCTCCTTCTTCAGCTGCTCCTCACTTTGTTCCTGAAACAAAAGACAGTCAGCTAAACAACTCGTTATTTCCATAAATGTTCTCCATGCCTGCGTTGGTAAGCAAATTAAAGTTGGAGTAACAATTCCTGGTCACAACAGAGGGTTGTATTGTAGTCTCACTGTGTCTGGAACATACTATTCATTTATAGCCACACAATCAAGCCCAGTAGCATTTGTTTCCACAACCTTCTCACCACAGGAAAATCTGTGGTTCAAAGACTTGCTTGAGGGCACAACGGTGATATCTCAAAAATCTGCAGCATATTTTGTTACCTGTTGTTTCTGGAGCTTCTGTAGAGCCTCCACCTGCTGTTTTATTTTCTCGGCTCTCTTGCTGAGGTCTTTCTCAAGCTCTTTGCGGTCCGTCTGTAGCTCCTGGATCTGGGTTTCATGAGCACTAAGTTGGTTTCTGTTGGCCACCAGCTCCTCCTGAGCTAGAACCAGCTTCTCCTCACACACCTACATGACAAATAATAAGATAATGTACTTCATGGAATCATTTACTAAGATGTGCTTGTACTTTATAAAACAGACCTTGAGGTCCTGGCGTACAGCAGAGAGCTCAGACTCTTTGCCGTAGTAATCAGACTGAAGGGCGGCAAGACTTTCTTTGGTGCCATCACTGGTCTTCTGCAGCTCTGCACCACGATTCTTCTCAGAGTGGAGATCTTTAGACAATGTCGCCACCTGCTCCTTCAGCTTTGCCTCCTCTTCAGTCTGAAATTTCACATGTAACATTTAATCATGATGTCCAACAACAAAGCAGGACTCAAGAACTATCCCTTTTAAAAACAGAAAATAAATCAGTCAATTTGGGTATGCTATGAGTACATTTAAATTTAATTGCATTTTATGATACAAAAGCGTGTAAAGGAAACATGCCTTTTTAGTGAGTGAAGTCTGCAGCTCGAGCACTTGCGCTTTAAATTTCTTCACCTCCTGGCCTAAAGACCCCTGTGTGGTCTTCAGCTCTGCCTTTAGTTGCTTTACACCATTTTCTTTCTCTTTCAGCGTATCTTGAGACTGTTTCAGTTGAGAGTTCAGTGCGGTCAGCTGAGATTGAAGCCCCTTTTCTGCCTAAAAGATGTAATGTAATTGCTAAATATCAAGATTCCTCTAACATGAGGTTACATAAAGGTCATAATCAATGCTTTCTTGAAATATAAATTGATTTATAATGCACAATCTTACCTCTATCGATTTCTCCAGCTGACCTTTGACATGGCTGAGCTCTTTAGACGTGGTCTCTGTGTTTTTCTGAAGCTCTTGCTGTGTTTTCTGATAAAACTTCTCCTA
This sequence comes from Enteromius viviparus, assembly GCA_032353835.1. Lineage (NCBI taxonomy): Eukaryota > Metazoa > Chordata > Actinopteri > Cypriniformes > Cyprinidae > Enteromius > Enteromius viviparus. Next base: position 6,653,222 of record JAUCNO010000318.1, on the reverse strand, counting down.
AAAATAAGAGAAAGCATTATATTTAGATTTCTGTTTGCATGAAAACGTGTGCTTATACTGAACTACCTTTAAATAAATAACATGATTTAAAAAAATTATTGGTCATACTATGAATTTTTGTACATACACATGCATCCAAATTTCTGGGGGGGAGGGCAAACTTCTTACCTTCTCCTCCAAAGTGGTCATGCTGCTTTTCTTCTCTGCCTCCAATTGAGTCTGGCTCTCCTTGAGAGCTTTAGAAGCTTTGCTCAAAGCCTCTTTCACTGTTGCCATTTCTTTAGTCAGAGATTCCTTCTCCTCCTGAGCTTTCTTAAGATCTGCACTAAGACCCTGAACTTTCTTGTCCAGCTCTGCTTGCCGTTTCTGACCCTCCTGAGACAGTTTATCCAGGCTGGCCTGCAGGGTTACACACTCCTGCTCTGCCTTCTCCAGCTGTTGTTTTGTTTCAGAGAGAGCTGATGTTTTCTTCTTCAACTCCTCTTGCTGGGTGGCAGCACTGAGACAGAAAGGAAAGAAAAGATTGACAAGTCACGCCTGTGATCTGTACTCACGTCTAAAGGAAAAAAGTATTCACTGTTTTATTATACTCTTATTTAAGCATGTACACTTATAATATGTATAATCTTTGTCTTTAGAGAAATTAATAAACTTTTAATAAAAGATACATTTTACTAAATCAGATCAAGGAAATAAGCCAAGACCGGAAAACAGCTCATTACAGCATTTCTGTCTTTAAAATTGTACACTTTCCCACACAAGATACCTACCCTTGTTTCTCTGAGTCTAAAAGATGCTTCATCTCTTTAGTCTTCATCTCCAGCTCACTGATCTGCTTTTTCAGCATCAGCTGCTCCTTCTGAGCCTGTTCTCTTCCAGAGCGGAGTTCAGTTAACTCTCCCTCTACTTTCTATAGAAGACAAAAACGTATACAGAAAAAAAAAAAAACATTAGGTTACAGAAATGTTATCCAAAAACACAAAAAACAATGCATATGGAAAGATTAAATGAATACAATGGCATGTAGCTGTCAAGCATTTCTCAATAAAATAAACATTGGCATTATTTGCCATCATTATTTGACATCTGTAACAATCACAACCGGCCTGTAGCATTTTCAAAATGAAGTGACGATGACGAAGCAGAAATGTGCTGCAGTGACGTTGACCTTGGTCTGGGTCTCCAGTGTCTCTATCCTCTGCTCTGCAGTCAGCAGTTTGTCTCTGCTATCCTTCAAGCTGGTCTCCTGCTGAGAGCACTGCTCCTGCTTCTCCTGCAGCCTGCGGCCCTGCTCCTCCAGCTGAGCCTGAACTTTACTCAACTCCTGCAGAAACACACACACAAAACAACAACTGTAAACTAACAAAATGACATTCTTGTATTAGACTAATATAAATATACAAGGCTCAAATGGTGTCATAGCAATTGTGCATACTTGTTGCTTATCTTGCAATGCATTCTGGGCAGTCTCTAGGTGGTTTTCCAAGTCGGCTCTCTGGGCATTTTTTGCTGCTTCAGCAGACAACAGCATCTCAGTCTTGGCTTTTAGCTAGAAGACATAGAAGTAATATATACTTTACTGGTGTTTTTTAATACTTCATTTGGTGGCAATAAATAAATATTAATAAACCTTTATAATAATATTTTAACAAATCTATAAATAAAGGTTTGTGTGTACATAATATGTTTGGGTACTATTTATTTATATGTATCTCTAATATATTTATATACATATAATATAAATCATAAATAAAAATCTGTATATCTACATTTAAAAATACTTTTATTTAGAATTATTTATTTGACAGCACTAATATACTATTGTTATGTATTAACATTTTAAATTATTATATAATAGTTAAAAAATTAAGTTAAAAGTTAAAATTAGGGCTGTCAAAAATAACCCGTTAACGGCGTTAATTATTTTTTGTCGTTAATTTACGTAATTTTTTTGCTGCGTAGCTTATGCTAAATTAAAGTTGCAAATAGTGATTAATTCACTGAAAATCCTGATTAGTTTGATTAAAAATCATTTGACAGCCCTAGTTAAAATATATTTTTATTTTTTGTTAAAGGCTTAGTCATTTTGTTCTGTGCTTGTGTCATTGTAATTAGTTTTAACATTAGTATTATGTTTTTCAGCTATTATTATGGTTATTTAATTTCGGCTTTATTAAAAAATTAAAAACTATTCTTAATTGTTTTTGTCATTGTTATTAGTTTTAGTATTATTTTTATATATTATGTTTTTCGATTATTAAGATTATTTAATTACAGCTTTATTACATTAATTATTATTTGAAATAATTATGAACAATCACACAACAAGTACCTGTGTGTCTAGCTGGGCAATCTTCTCTTTGCTCTCTGTAAGCTGTGTGGTAAGCTCAGAGAGGGTGGTCTCTAGACTCAGGCAGCGGTCTTGTGCTGAGCGCAGATGGGTCTTCTGCTCCTGCACCTGCTCGTGAAGGTTGTCCTGAGCCTGTCTGTGGCTCTCTGACTGGTTCTTGAACTTGTCGGTCAGCTGCGTAATCTGCATGAGCACATGGGTGGAAAACTAGAATGAGCATCTGCCCGGTTCAAAGAGCAGGACTGTGCAGTCACACTAGTGCAGTGTTCAGTACCTGTTCTTGTAGTGAGTGATTTTTCTCTTTTAGTTGGTTCAGCACAGCTGCCTCTCCTTCACCGGCCTGGATCTTAGCACACAGATCCTCTCTCTCTGCCTCCAGCTGGCTCACGCTGTCCTTGCTCTTTTGCAGCAGAGCTTCAAGGTTCTGGATCTTTTGGTCCTTGTCCCCGATCTGACGCAACACCTGCTCCAGGTCGTTCTGTATAAGTCAAAATAACATGTATTCCATGTTTAATAATTGAAGCAAATATTGCTCTTTAAAGAAACTTCCACTGATGGAACTCTTAATGAGATGCTGCAGTGCTTACCTGTGCTTCTCTAAGTTTGCCATTAGTACTCTGTTGAAGTGTTTGTAGTTCTTGGTGCTGCTGTTTGGATTTGTCCAGCTGATGTTGCAGGTCAGTAGACTTAGTAGAGCTCTCCTTTAACTACGTAATCACAGTTATGCAGTCACAGAGAGAAAGAGACAAGTGCAGTGGTTAAAAGTGAAAACAAGACACTCAAGTCCGCCTTGGTATTAATAACTTGATCTAGGTTTTGCACGTAAACAAACATTATCAGTTAACACAAGAACTACTGCAGTAGTTATTCTTATGGCGCTTTTCCACTGCATAGTACGGTACGGTTCGGTACAGCTCACTTTTGGGGGGTTTTCCACTGGGAACAGTACCTGGTCCTTTTTTTAGTACCACCTCAGTCGAGGTTC
>JAUCNO010000318.1:6632626-6649787 GCA_032353835.1 Enteromius viviparus | reverse complement strand
CGACGCGGAATGAAAAATGCTCCATTGTTGTGTGTTTGTTTGTGGCGCGTTTACGATGATGTCACGGCAGTAGAGGCTGCGCAACTATAACGACACGTGAATAATCCCGCCCACTCTAAAGCGGTACTAAACTGCAGAGGAAGTGCAAACCGAGCCGAACTGAGCCGTACCGTGCCGTAACGAGCCGTGCCGAGCCGAGTCGTACTACGCATTGGAAAAGCGCCATTTGTGTGCCTTAGTGCATTCACGTGATTCAAGTCTTTGGACTTCTATGTGCAGGGCTGTAAAAATCTGTACTAATCAGCTATTATTTTGCCTTTACCTGCTCTTCCAAGCGGGAGAGTTTAAGCTGCAGGTCTGCCACCTGCTGCTCCCGATCTTTGAGTTTCTCTCCTGACAGCTGTCTCTGCTCTTTCAGTCTGCCCTGCAGCTCCCCCAACTGACGCTCGGTTTCCAGAAGCTTTGCATGCAGCTAGAGAGGATGGAAGTATGAGAGCTTGATTACAGCATCAATGGATGGTTGAATGATTTGATTCAGGATGAGTGGATCTGAATTGATTTTGATTCTTGATTACGGTTATAAATAAAAAGACTGAATTGCATGGATGAATGGAAAGATGATCTAAACAGATGAATTCTGATTCTGAACTAAACAATGAATGGATTTGATTCTGATTCTAATTGGATTCATCTGAACGAATCCAAAGTGTTGGAAGGATTTAATTCTGAACTGAAGGAGCAGTGGATTTGATTTAGATTTTAACTTGATGAATTTGATTCTGAATTAAAGGATGGTCATATCTGATTCTGATTCTAACTTGATGGATTTGATTCTAAACTTCTAAACTTTAGGGCCAATAGATTCTAACCTGATGAATTCGGATGGATGATGAACTGAAGGATGGATGAATTAGATTCTGAAGTAAACAATGAATGGAACTGATTCTGATTCTAACTGGATGGATGGTTGTTATAAAACTGTCCAGTTATTTACTAACCTGGCTGATCTCACTTTGCTGCTGCAGGCCCTGGTTTTCTTTATCTTCTCTCTGCTGTTGAAGTTGCTTCCTTTCTACCTTCACCTCCTGGTGGTTCTTCTCCAGCTCACTGAGTTCCCGTCTTAGTCGTGTAGCCTCCTCCCCACGTTCGGTCAATTCAGCCTGGGCCCGACTCAGAGCTGCCTCTCCCGATGACACCCGGGCTTGGCTCTCCTGGAGCTCCAGGTCTTTCTTGTGCAGACTAGCCTGAAGACTCTTCTTAGTGGCCTGCTCCTGACCCAGATGCTCCTTGAGTTCCTGACTCTCCTTCTCCTTACGAGATAACTTATCTGTCAAAAGCTGAGGCATGGCAGAATAATTAGACCAATTCACTGATACAAAACATTCCATCTTATTAAAATTAATTATAATGCATTCCTCACCAGACTATGCACACTGTACAGAGCAGCAATATCCAATAAGATGCCAAGTAACAGTGTTATGGCATGCTGTCAAATATCTGGGAATTCTGGGATAGCTTAAGGATCTCTCTTATGAGGGCAGAGTTTTATGAGGTTGTGACCTTTGCCTGTCAAAGCTTTTAAAAGGGCAAGGTAGATAAGGTCACATTTTGTCATGTGCTGCTGTTAACAATAGTGCCTAGATCCATTTTCTGTTTGGTTCTTCAAGTGTACGAAATAGTCTTAATGGAATAGTTCCCCCAAAACTGAAAATGTTAACATTAACTCAAGCTGATCAAGTTGTATGGCAATGTTTTCTAGTCACCTTGCCTCATGTCTTTTGGAGCACGTTTTCTCAACCAAAATCTAATTGAGGTAACTTGCAAGATGACAGCAAAATGTCTTAATTATTAAAAATAAAGAATATTATATTATTTATATCATATATAATTATAATAAATTAAAATACTTGCTAATACATTTATATAAAGAGAAATAAATAATGTTATTAACATAATGAATACCTAAAATATGAATAATAATTATAAATTAAATATTTAAAGCTTTATTTATTTATTTATAATTTTAAAGCTTAAAATTATGTAAAGATTTGATGCTCTTTTTTTAATAAGAAAATTGAATTGATCCATCAGCAAATGGCTTTACCTAGCTCTGATCTCAGTATTTCCTCTGGCCAATTGCTTGGGGCGGGTTATACCCTTTCTTCTTTTCTCCCAACGGAGGAAGAAGTTTGTTACATTATACTAAAAATCAAAATCCTTTACATGTCAACTGAACCCACTTTCGTGATTCGTGATCATCTACAGTAATAGCCTTTACGAAAGGTTTCAATCTGGGGTTCGTTCTCAACATAGTGTCGAAACTGCACTTCTTAAGATATCAAATGATTTATTATTGGCTGCTGATTCTGGATTTATATCAATTCTAATACTCCTTGATCTTAGTGCTGCTTTTGATATTGTCTCACACCCCATTCTATTGAGAAGATTGAAATCTATTGGTATTTCTGGTACAGTCCTTTCCTGGTTTCACTCCTATTTTACATATTGCACGCAATTTGTACAACTCAAAAAGTTTCAATCTACTACTACTCCAGTTGTCACTGGTGTCCCCCAGGGCTCTGTCCTTGGACCTCTCCTATTTCTTATCTATCTTCTTCCAGTAGGGAGCATTTGTAGGAAATATGGCATTCAGTTTCACTGTTATGCAGACGATACCCAACTCTATCTCTTCTCTAAAACTTTGATGTCTCTCCCTATTGCTCTGGTTGAGTGCCTTGAGTTAAAGGTTTGGTTTTAAGCAATTTTCTTAAACTGAATAATAGTAAAACTGAAATTGTTCTTGTGGGTACTAAATCAACACTAGTAAAGGCAAACATTTCTTCTATTTCAATTGACAATCTTAATGTTCCTTTATCCACCCAGGTCAAAAGCCTGGGTGTCATTTTTGATCAAACATTGTCATTCGAAGCCCACATTAATAGTATTACCCACTCTGCATTCTTCCATATTAGGAATATCAACCGTTTGCGTCCCGCCCCTTTCAACAAAGAGTACAAAGAGTTATTTTATGGACTCCCTTCAAAAGTACTTCATAAATTACAGCTAGTACAAAATGCTGCAGCTCGGGTTATATCAAAAACTCCTAGTTCTCAACACATAACTCCTGTCCTTCAAAATCTGCACTGGCTCCCAGTCAAATACCGTGTAAATTTTAAAATACTACTTTTAACCTACAAAGCAATTAACAACTTGGCACGTTCAGATCTTTCCGACCTTCTAGATATTCATATCCCGTCGCATAATCTAAGGTCCACCTCTGTAGTTACACTTGTACTTCACAGACTCCGACAGTCTCTATGGGGTCAAGAGCTTTCGGTTATGCAGCACCTTTTTTATGGAACCGACTTCCTGTCAAAGTCCGCAAAAGTCCAAGTCTCACAGTTTTTAAATCTCGTCTAAAAACCTGTTTGTTTAGACAGGCTTTTATGTAATTCTATGCAGTTTTCTGTCTGCGGCGTTAAAATAAAAATTTATTATTAAAGCTGGGAAAAAAAAATGTGACAATGTCAAAAATAGTGTAATTTTTTTTTAAACTGAGATCTGGAATAAACGATGCACAGTATTTTAGGAAAGGACAATATTTGGCTGAGTTAAAACTATTTGAACATCTGAAACGTGAGGATGCAAAAAAAATAAATAAATTTTATTAATAACAAATACAGATTTTATATATTTACGGTCATAGAATTACAAGATATCTTCATGGAACATAATCTTTATTTACTATCCTAAAATAATTATATATTTTTTTGGCCTGCATATTGTATTTTTGGCAAGCATACCCTTGCCAATTAAGTTTTTGCGGTCTGGGGTCACATATAAATATCATTAACTAATCATAAACAGTAATTTTACAACATTTGTCAATCCAGATATTAATATCTAAATAAACAAATAAATTTTTAAAATGTGTGTTATTATATTATTTAGTTATTATCAGAATGAGCTTTATTGCCAGGTATGGTTACACAAGGAATTTGTTTTAGTGACAGAGCTCTAGAGTGCAACCGAATGAAAGTGACAAGACAAGGCACAAATAATACAAAGTAATTATAGTACAAATAATTAATAGCCTAATTATAGTATAATATATACGATAAAAATTAACAATGAATAGCATAAGACAAAATCACTGTCAAGTTTTAGTTTGCCATCTTTCTTATTCCTGTCCTTGCATGCATCTTCCTTTTGAACTTCAAATTAAAATGTATATTTATCCCGCAGGACACTTCACAGGGATGGTTCTATGAACGACCCCTAAATCGCTCCTATTTCACTTCCTATCAGTACCATGGTCCACATTTTTTCTGAAGCCAGCCCGCCTTTGGAGTCTGATCTCCTAATCCCGTCCTGACAACTTGAACAATGGACTAGAGAGTTGTGGGCCATTACCTGTTGCAGTATATCGCTCTGACCACCACAACAGGCACGAGACGAATCTCTCCCTGCTGCTTTAATTACCCAGCATCTGTGATGTGTCTGTCAACACTCTTTAATGGCCAATCAAAAACACACGGTGTGCTGACAGGTCAATGGGCCGACTTTGGACTGGACACACGGGGCCAGCAGCAAGAGAAGCTTCCTATAAAATGTGTTGGGCCATTTCCTAAAAGCCAGCTGGTGACTCTTGTAAACGGTGGCACAGTAAACTTATATTTGGAAGTAGGTCTTAACATAGCTGGCACTGGGGTGTGTTCTGTGAAGCTGTAAAGTAGGCCATTAAAATATACAGCTGGATTTGGTGTGAGCATACAGCACATGCCTTGTTGCTAAGGGTGGTCCAGTAACTCTAGACACAACATATCTCCATCTGTTTGTATATGTGAGTGTTACCTGGGTCTGCTGCTGGTAGTTGTTGAGGCTGCTCTGTAATTGGTGGATTTGTTGGGTGTAGACCGCTGCCTCCTGAGGACCCTTTTCCAGTTCTGCCTTCAACTGAGCAATCGTTTTCTACAAACAAGCATGCAAATGTGAGATCGCCAAGGAAAACAAGTCCAGTCAAAGTATAGCCTGTACTTTCTTCGAAGAATACAGAAGCTGTGAGGGACAGAGGTACAGTCATGTAGGCCTAGTATTGTTCATTTTACTGTAAACTTTATTCAAAAATGCTACTGAAATGTTCATATTGTTTGAATCCTGTAAAAATGTTCTACTATATTTGGGCACACAAACGTTAATTAGACTGTAAAGACTATACTATACTGTGACTATACTTTCATTGTGTAATTTATGTCCATGTTAATTTTAATATGCCATCTACTCTGGCCAAAGTATGATATTTCTGCACATGGCAAAACGAGAGAAAGATAAAATTATAAAACAGATTAAAAAAAAAATACTAATAATAATAATTTCATTGCATACACTGAACATAAAACACAGACATTAGGAAAGACTTATTCAATTTTCCACAACATCTAGTGACTTAAATTTCTAAACATAAAAATGGCTTTCAGGCAGAATTATGACAACTGACACTGAGGCATTTGAGAGGAGAAATTGTTACCTCCAGTTTATGAATCTCCAAGAGCAAGCAAAGCAGGTGCAGAGTTAAGCGAAAGGGTGAACGAGGGAGAAGGACACACAAACACAGACCAGTGAGGTGAAACAGGACACACAGTACAGAGACAGAGGTGCCAATACACTGCGTCTACAAGTTATGACAAGTACTTCAGGGCAAAACACTGCGTTTCAAACCCTGCTGAACTACCTATCTAGAATGCACTTTTAGGCATGCTTCTAATTATAGAAATAGTACATTAAATTGTTAAACAAATATGATTTTAGCATTGTTATTAGCACATCAGTATTATTTCTAAAGGATCACACTGTAGACTGAAGTAATGCCTGCTAAAAATGTTGTTTTACCATGACAGAAATAAATCACATTTTAAACCCTTGGTTTCACAGATAAGGTTTAGGTCTTCAAATGTAATTCTGAGCTGTTTAAACTGAAAGAAAACTGCATTGACTGATCTTAATATATATCAGCACATTTGTTTTTTCTCGAGATGCAAACCAGTAATACTTTTTCAAAGGCGTGTTAATAAACAAATTACTTAAATGTCCTAATTGAACTATGGCTTGATCTTGGCTTAGCCTAAGCATTGTCTATGAAACTAGGCCAAAATGTATTTTTTATTTAGGCCAGTGTAATTTTGTAACAATATTTCTGTTTTTATTATTAATATTTCCCAATATAAATGTCTTAATGTATTTTTGATCAAATTGGTGTATCCTTGGCCAGCATGGGGCACTTAAAAAAAAGTAGTGTGACTGTTTTATTTAACGCTAAAAGTAATAAATGCTTAACTAGACCAGCTCTCTAGGGCCTAAAACAGACACATTAATCTAATGGATCTACGGAGGCATATTTTGAAATAAAGATTGATGCCAGCAACCTTAACATTTCATTGTAACGTCACTAGATGGCAGTCTTTGTATTAGGTACAACAACTAAAGTTGAACCAAAATATCTAAAAAAACAAAACAAAAAAAAAACCACTTTTGTAATCTTTGTGACCTGTTTGTAATGATCTATGAATATGTGTTTGTGGGACCTTATATAATGATAAGCAAGTTTTAGGTCAGAAGTGTAGGCGATTACAGGCATGTTTACAGGAAACACTCAGAGGTAGGAGGCTTGCCAGTGAGTTAATGGTTCACCTCAGGAATCTGTTTGAGATGTTTAGCAAACACGTTCGGATATGATATTACGATTGAAATTATAGTGCAAAAAAGTGAGTATTAATGGCTTTACAGTTTTTGAATAAATCACCAAACCAAACATGTGCAGTCGTTCGTAATCTCGGACGGTTTCCTTCAATGGGCGAAGTGACGTCCCTGTCGCACCCACTCAAAGGTCAACTGCTTGTCGCTGTCTCAAAATGACCTTTCGTTATCTCTGACTTCACAAGCTATTGATTCTGGCATGAGTCTCCATATTTGTCCGCTTCTATCAATACTTGCATTTTCCGAATAAACAGCAGAGATCGACTGTTTGTAAAGCAATGCATCATGGTAACTCTGTCCTTATGTTAGTTATACAGTGGAGACAAGGTCATAGCAGGTTTGAGCTCACCTCTGAGGTAGTAAAGTTGGCCTGCAGCTGTTCGTATTTGCTCTTGAGGCGCTCAGACTCCTCCTCCCTCTCACGGGTCATGTTGTCCATGAGCGTCTGCACCTGCACCAACTCTTTCTTCAACACCTCCACGTCTTCCACTCCAGGCCTCTGGAGCTGGAGGAGAGCCAGTAACAGACAGGATTAAGCCGGGAGAGACTGATGGGGTAAGAGGTTGATGAGGTATGGGCAGCAGCAGCTGAAAGGATACAAACTCATTAATTATCATGAGACAATAAAAATGTGACATTACCAGCTCTTCCGCCAATTTCTCCTTCTCCTGTTTCTCTTTCTGCAGATCTTGGTTTAAACCGGCCAGCCTTTGCTCCAACGCTTCTCTCGTGCTTTTCTCCTCATCATAACGAGATTTGATGTCTGTGATATTAAACAAACATTCATTTAAAGTAATTTGTTTTGCTTTTAATTTGATTATATTTTTCATTAACATTTTCATAAAATGTATATATAAATACAAAAACATACACGTATATATTTAAGAAAAGTATGTTATTCTTATATATTAAATATATTTATTCATGATTAATTACATCCAAAATAAATGTTTTGTTTACATGCATTATATATACTGTGTGTATTTATTATGTATATATAAATACAAACACATACACGTATATATTTAAGAAAAAATATGTTATTTTTATATATTAAATAGATTTATTCATGATTAATTACATCCAAAATAAATGTTTTGTTTACATAAATTATATATACTGTGTGTATTTATTATGTATATATAAATACAAACACATACACGTATATATTTAAGAAAAATTTTATGTTTATATATTAAATATATTTATTCATGATTAATTACATCCACAATAAATGTTTTGTTTACATAAATTATATATAATGTGTTTATTTATCATGTATATATAAATACACACACACACACACAGTATATATAGAAAATATTTACATGTATATACATTTATATTATTATATGTTATAGTAATAACATATATTTCATATATAAACATAACATTGTTCTATGTATTTATGCATGTGTTTGTATTTTTACATATATAATAAATACACACAGTACACTTTCATTTATTATGTAAATGAAAAAATGCTTATTTTGGATCTGATTTATCACGAAAAATAGTTTGACAGCACAATTTTGCATGTAATGTTATGTACAGAAACAAACATTTTAACATTCTAAAGATCATACAAATATACAACACAGAAACTTTCCAGTAAATCTTACCAACTATCTCAGTTGCGAGCTGAGCAGCTTTTTGTTCAAACAAGTCTTTCATTTGTTTGATGTTGAACTTCTCGGTCTCAGATTGGTTAAGCCTCAACTCGAGCTCTGAGAAGAAAGAAATACTGACTATCTGTAATATCACAAAATGAACAACTATGCTTAAAAAAAATTACATTTAAAGGTATGAATGTAAATTACAGATACTGCAAACAATTTTAATATATACATTTAAAACATATATACATTTAAAAACGGCAATATTGTATGTTAATTTGGCAATCAGTGTGATTCCACTGAGCAACTGACTGAGCTTAACTTGTACTGAACCCAGTATATTCCTTTAATAAATAAAATAAACACTACTCAACTAACCTGATTCTTCACCAGTACCATCACTCTGTGGGCCCTAAAATCAATACACATCCAGAAATTCAGTAAGAGAACACAGCAAACACACTTTAGTAATCAATAGACATCACGAAAAGTGTAAACGTTTCTTAATTCATCTTTGACTTCTGTTTGAACAACCAACAAAGCATTTCAAAGGATTTACTTTGTTAGTTACGAGCTGTCCTTGTACTTTGTCTAATTCTTTTTTCAATTCCTCAGAAAACCAGCGTTCCTCCTGAAAACACACACCAAAATTGCACATCAGCGATTTTAAACCCAATCCACGTATCCAGTGGAAATGACATTGAGTAAAGGTGCTATGAGTAATGCACATTTCATGCATACTTAGGCTGATAAGATAAAAGAAGGATCAGAGTCAAAGGCAGAATACCTTCAGTGAAGCCTGTAAATCTTGGACTTCCTGTCGGAGAAGGGTTAGATCCTCCCTTAGCAAGAAAAACACAAGACTTTATTATGTATATTTTATATGAATGACTAACAATATGACTATTCCACTCTTTCTTTATTGCTTAAGTTAGTATAGCTTGCTTTAAGATAAAATAGATTGCTAAATTATCTGGCTGACTGACCCACCTGCCAGGGGTGAAGGGGGACGGCTGGTCTCCTGGCTCATGGAACACCTCATAATGTTTGAAGAGCTCCTCCGCAGAGTTATGTGACTTCATACACTGGGGACAAATGAAGCCCTGTGGACAAACAAATTAACACCACAATGAAATCAGATGATGTTACAAAACAGCAAAGAACACATAACTAAACAACATCATACAACAGTCACTAAAAGAGAGTTCAAAAATAGTAAAGAGCCATTCTCAAGAATGCATTTTGAAACAGAAGAGACCTGTTTTTTTTTTGTTGTTGTTGTTTTTTAAGTTGAAATACTTCTCGTGTGCCTTATATTTAGAAATTTGAATCATGTACAAGACACTTGGAAATATGTTGGCCTAGCACGATTTTAATTAATTAATTAATTTTCTTTTTTTCTTTATTTGCGAATGGACCCAAAGAATTTTTATTTATTTATTTATTTATTTTTATTTTATTATTTTATTTTATTTTTACTTTATTTGCGAATGGCCCCAAAGAAAGTAAATGGTGAATGGTGAAATGGGGAATGAAATACCAAAAATATCTTAATGGTTTGTTTACCCAAAAATGAACACCTCCTAATGTTGTTCCAAGTCCATAAAACTTGGGCTTAGTGTTTAAAACACAAATTAAGATATTTTTTAATGACACCTAAAAGGTCAAGTGACCAACACTTTAAAAATCCTAAAAAGTATAAATCAAGTGAAGTAAAATGTAAATAGTTAAGTACAAAGGCACTGTAAAACAAATCCATATGAATCAAGTGGTATAGTCCAAGTCTTAATTTGTGACCCTGGAGCACAAAACCAGTCTTAAGTCCCTGGGGTATATTTCCAGCAATAGCTAAAAATATATTGTATGGGTCAAAATTAGTGATTTTTCTTTTTTGCCGAAAATCCTTAGGACAGTAAGAAAAGATCATGTTCCATGAAGGTATTTAGTCAATTTCTTACTGTAAATATATTAAAACGTAATTTTTGTTTAGTAATATGCATTGATAAGATCTTTGTTTAGACAACTTTGGTGATTTTCTCAGCATTTAGATTTTTCTGTACCCTCAGATTCCAGACATTCATGTAGTTGTATCTCGGTCAAATATTGCCCTTTGCATCCAAATCATACATCAATGGACAGCTTATTTATTCAGCTTTCAGATCACGTATAAATCTTAATTTCAGAAAGTTAACACTTACGACTGGTTTTGTTGTCGAGGGTCACATTTAGACTTTCATTCACATAATGCATAAACACATGTATCATAGTTAACATGAAAGTTTGTTTAACTGGACTTTCATTAGAGGGACAGAAACCCCTCTCGGGTTTCATAACAATTTCATAAGATTAACCTCACTATAAAAGAAATGTAATTTCTGGGTCAACTATCTCTATAACAGGCTTGAATACAACACACTGATATCATTTTAGAAACTGAAACAGAGAGATATTTAAGGCAATGAGGCATTTGCCAGTAATATGGTAGGGTTATACATTTAATTTGGCTTACCTCTGAGGACTCATTATTCATATCAGCAGACGGCTGCTCAGACTCCGAGCTCTGGGAGCCTCCTTTCCCAGGAGTCTGTTTCCACAAAGATACAGACAGAGAAAGGAAGAATTTGAGTTAGTTGTGATAAAATTCATCTCATTACATCACACTATTCAAGTCTGGCTCAGCTGATCAGGTATCTGGGAAGCCGATCGGGACTGAGTGCTGGCTTGGCCTGCTCACTGCATGTCATTCACAAGGTGTAAAAGCAAAGTCCGCTTTGTTCGCTTCTTGGGATGTGCTCTGCACTGCTGTCATTCATACAACAACGTGCATCATGGTGAAACAAAATACCCAGCAAGAGGGGCGTTTAGCGTTTCCTTCGGTCTTGGCAACGAGAGAGGTATGATGTCAAACAATACTGTTTTCTAACATTGATATGCCCTTGACATTTCATATGTGTCTACTGTCAGATCACAAGATTACAGTGGTTGGAAACTGCTCTTTAATCACTATGAGATTTCATGCTCAGCTTCCCTGTCACTTGTGAAAAGGAATAACTTTTGACACCTCACAATTTAAAGGGGTCATCCGTTGCTGCATGCACTTTTTCTAGCTGTTTGGATTAAAATGTGTGTTGGGAGAGTGTGTACAATAAAAAATAAGTTGCCTCTTCTGAAATCAAGCCATTCTCAAATGCATGTCAATGTGACGTCACACCGACAGAGGCCACTCCAACAATAGTTGATTGACAGCAGCGTGTCACACAGACTGAACTGGTGTCTTACCTCAGACCCACCCTGAGTGAGCCGTTATCAGACTGAGACGCAGAGACAACATAAGTGGTATTCATTTACCCCCCACATCTGAGAGACTGGAGACGCAGAAGATTAACATTACGTTTGGTTATGAAGGGAAACGCTCCCTTGATCAACCAAAATGCGTTTATGTTTGCGCGAATCATTCGTGATCCGGCCTCACCTACAGAAGCAGTGAGTATAATGTCTTTTAATGAATAAAGCCTTAGCCTTTTCTAATAATGTGCTAATTAGCAAGTTTCACTAAGAATACGGCTAAAAAAAAGACCCTCCAAGAGAGCCTAGGAAAAGAGGGGCGGGGTCAACGGAGCTCGTGAAGATTTAAAGGGGACGCACACAGAACAGAGTGATTTCTAAAGAGCTGTTTATGACAGGGTAAAATTTGCTCTTTTTGCACTATATTTGAGAAATTTTTAAACAAACTATATTTCAAACTTTCCATTAAGACCCTAAATAATCATATTAGCTTGTGGAAAATTGGCTTTGTATGACTCAAAAAAATCATTCTATGAAAAAATAAATAAATAAATTGCAGCATTCCTGGCAAATACAAACCTGGCAAAAAAAAGTCACACCTCAAAACAAAAAAGGAAAAAAAAAACATTTATTTTGCTTTTTTTTTTAATATATATATAACCTACTCTTAAGCTTTATTATTTTCAGAATAAAGTACTAAAATTTTCCATAAATTCTCTTAATTGTAATACAGTCTTTTTTCTTTTATTTTTAATTAGAGAACAAATACCATTTTAATGTTAATTCATTTCTAAATAAAGGCAGTGCAGCTAAGATGAGAAAAGATCTTAGATATATAAATACTTAATAAAATACAGTGTTTAAAATATTTGTTACAATAAAAATAAAATACACTATAGCAGTTTATGTTAATATCTTTTTGCAAGGCTGCATTAAATTAATCAAAAGTGACAGAAGGACAATACAAAAAAAATCAATTGTTTTCAGAAGAATATAAAGGAGCACAACTTTTTATGACATAGATTATAATAATAATAGAACTTTTTTTTTTCTCTTGCACACCAAAATTCAGCTCTGACATCACAACATTAAATATCATTTTAAAATGTTAAAACAGAACATGGTTATTTAAAATTCTAATATTTAACAAATAAATTAATTAATAAATAACAGTTATATTACCATGGTGAAAGTTGCCTGATGGTGGACCAAAAACCTATTGCACATGTTTTAGTTAATTTTACATGACATAACGGAACACGTTTTTCTTTTAATGTAAGCATAATAAAATTAGTACTCAGTGATAAATGTACATAACTGCACATCATCTCCCCTGCATGTCAACTGACAGCCACTAAGATCAGAGATAACATGAATATTAAGCAGAAATTATGGATTCTTAGGCTGTCAGCTGCTGTTTAAAAGGGTTGTAAGACTATAACAAAATAATCCGATAACAGTTAACGTTACATCAGACATTTCAATTAATGGAGATATCATCTAGTCACATATCACTGCAAAATACATTTACACTACCTATTCCAAGAGGACCGCCTTTTTGGACAAAATTAACAAAGATGACACCCTGTCGTGGCTTGTTGTTAATCATAAAACGACTCATTAATAAGAAATTGTACAAAGCTATGTAGCCCGCTAACAAGCTAACAGCTCAGTCCTCATGTAAACATTTACGCAAAATGACATTATCATGATATTTACTGTTTCTCAAGAACAAAACATGTCTTATTCACTCGCGATATGAGACTGTCCTCAAGACAACACAAGCGAAAATTCATTATTAATCAATCTTGCACAAGGCCATCATTCAGTGTCAGGCCCAACGAGCTACAAATCACATGCGACTGAATGAGTGTCTGTGAGGATTTCACTCACCATCTGTAATATTCGTCTTAACATTCTGGTCCTTTCTCTTGCTAGAATTATGAAAAATCAAATCTTAAAAGTTTTGTGCTAATGTGGGTATGTTTTATTATTTTGTTGTTGACACCTGCAGACACACACTGCTGCCTCTGTACAAGCCCACCCGTTTTCCGATAAGTCCTGCCCTTCACCGAGTCATTATTTGCCATGATAGGACAGCTTGAATGAGGGGCTTCTGAGATGCCCAATCGTAGGCTGCCTATAAGGAACGTCCACCAATCATTGAAAAGAGAGGTTAGGTCAAAGGCGGGACTTGTCGGAATGGAGCGGAACAGTGACCGCCCACTTTTTCAGCGGCCTTGATTCCGGAAGTATTTTCCCATTCATTTTTTCACTCAAGATTTAAAAAAAAAAATCCACATTAAAATGTTCAATGTCATAAATAAAGTCACCCAACTCACAGATTTATCGCAACGTTACAAACATTATAGTGTAGCAAACATTTATTTGAAAACTGGAGTTTTTTTAGCATATGGGTCGTCTGACTCGGTTTTATTTAAATATGTAATATTTTTGTATACAAAAAGCACACACCCCATGCATGCTCTTTAACCCTACCAGAGAGGTATAATCAGTCCCGAGACCCCTAAAAATCTTCGAGACAGATATACGTGTAAGAAAATTCATTATTTTGAACATTTTTAAATTTCTTCACACAGGAAGGTGAGAGATAAGCTAAGAACACCACCTTTTAAGCAGATTTATAGTAAGGGGAAAAGGATGTTTTCATTTGGAAAACATAAAATAGAAAAATAGCCTGTGGCTTTTGAATGGAAGACAAACATACTTGCCTGTTTTTGCAACTCATAAACTTGTAAACTATGTGCCTCCAGGAGAGGACTTGCCACATGACTTTCCAAGAAAGTTCCTACCTTTTCTGTGGAACGGTTTTTAAAGATGTTTATTATTATTATTATAGGTTATCTGTGCTATGCTTTCAACCATGTTTATCATTCATCATAACATTACCAAAAAGGATTATTATAAATCACATTTAACAACCCATCTGGTAGTTACCTCAGGGAGTTCAGCTATCATTCCATACATAACCACAATCAGCAGTCATTCCAACTTTAACACAGAGCTGAGTTTATTTAATTTAAAAGTTGTCAAGGTGTTTCTGATTTTCTGAAGACAGGCAAAACACATTTTTGTCATTTCGGTTAAATCACATAGGGGACATTTTAACAGTAATCTTTTACATATTAAACAGTGTTCAATCAGAGTCACTGATAAACAAGTAAGATGTGTTTAGCAGTGCAATTCTTTAATCCTGTCTAAAACTCCGGGGCTAAATATACTATTTAGGCAGAAGCTGACATTTTGTAATATTAAAACATATTTACAACCTAACATGCAATCTTCCCTATGTGGAAAGATAAGTATGCTTATTTACCATTTACAGTCTTAATAAAACAGTTTGGCAACATATTCCATCCCATTCAGTGAATTCCACAAAGTTCATTATGAAAGATTGCAAAGGCCCCAGTTGAACAAAACAGGAAGCAAAATTAAATAAAATTCCTCAGCCGTTTTGAGTTATTGATGTTAAATTTGTTAATATAATGAAAACACATGTATATTGCATTTCTGTGGCATTTAGAAAACAATGGTTTGACAAGATAGATTAGGGTTAACATTGGGCTTTTTGCCTCCTCTTTTTCTGAAATATTCAGAATATCACTTCAGGCAAAATATACCGCATAACGTTCCATAGTCTTTCATGGACCAATTACATCGGGAGCAAATTTTTTCTTCGTTCACATTTTATCAAATGCCATCTTGTTTCAAAGAGACAGTGGCTCAAAAGTAGTTCTTCTGCCTTACAGAACATGGAACATTTAACCTTTATGTGCAAAAAGAAAGATGGACAATCAGATTGCACCATTTAATATGGCAAATTCAAATTTAAGACCAAACATGAAAAAACCTTCAACTTCACAGCATGTTAAACCTATATTACAGGTAGATATCTGTGAGGAAGGCCACTAATATAATCAAAAGCAGCCCAAATCTTCTTTTAGACTATTTACATATTCTATAATTCATGATTTGACTTTTTTTTTGTTTATTTTTTTATCATTTGGTTCTTAATCAACAATTTTTATATATATCCAATGCCTAACAAATATGCCTAGTTATCTATTAGATATAAATAGACAGCATTTCATAATACCATCCTAGTTATCCTTTCTAAAAAACAATCAGACCCTGGCACATTCCTCACTGTGTTCCTCTACCTAAAGCCCTCTCTAATATAATATTTCCAAAATGTCCATCACGGCAAGCATTCCGTTAATCCGTGCTTAATACTTAACATCACAATCTTCAAATACCTTTACCTTGTTCAGCTTGAAATGCATGTTTACAAATGAAAAGTTATGAAAATAACTCTCCTTGTTCATTTTGACCCAGAAACTTGCAGGCATTTCACAACAAGCCTTTGGTTTCTACACTTAAAAAAAGAGGTTCAAATAGTAAACATTGAAATGATACATGCAAAACTGTCTTTTCCAGTCCAGGGAAAGTTTCCCTAGCATCAATGCCCTCTGGTGGCAGTTCTATCTGTGCAAACGAGGCAATCCACAGCCATGTGAGGCTGTGTGGCGGAGGGGAGCGTTGTCATCCGTGTTCGCCGGCTCCTGAGCGTTGCCGTTCGTGGGGCTGCAGTGAGGAGTGAGTTTGCGGAGATACTCTGCATGGACAGGTTTGTGGCATTGTAGCACCCGGATCGCCTCGTCAATCTTGAACCATTTGCGCTTGCGACCTGCAAAAAACGTGTTCATTTTAGGTTGCTTATTGGCTTATAACATTAACTTATAGGAATAGTTCAGCCAAAAATAAACATTTACGATTACTCAACTCTCTAGCGAACATGCATACAGCCATTTCTGGAAGTCAGTGATTTGAGTTATAATTTTAAACTAGTAATATGTTTGGTTACAAAAACCCACCGACCTGCTTCAGAAGACCCCCCAGAGGAAGATAGGTTAGTTTCATAATATATATATATCTAATATCTAATTTATGGAGCTTGAAAATAAGGGTCACTATCCACAAGCATTACCAAGCTTGGAAAAGTGAGGATAAAACTCAGACTGTGTTCTTCCGAAAGAGGAAATGATATATACCTAGGATGGGTTGTGAGTGAGTAAAATATGGGGTCATTTTTCATTTGTGGGTGAATAATTCCTTTAAGAACTTTTAAAATCCTCTGCAGTGAATGGGTGCCTTCAGAATGAGAGTTCAAACAGTGGATAAAGACAACACAATAAACCACAAGTCCATCAATTAATATGCTGTGAGGTGAAAAGCTCCATGTTTGTAAAAAAAAAATCCATAAGACATTTTTTGAGTTTAATTTCTTGCTTCCAGCTAAAATAGTCCTCTATTAGAAGTGCATCTTGTCTGTATAAGGAGAAATATGCACAGATTAAAGGAACACTCCACTTTTTTTAGAAATAGGCTCATTTTCCAACATCCCTAGACTAATACAGATGTGTTTTACCGTTTTTGAATCCATTCAGCCGATCGCCGGGTCTGGTGGTCCCAAAATTAGCATAGCT
>JAUCNO010000318.1:6622139-6632526 GCA_032353835.1 Enteromius viviparus | reverse complement strand
GTAAAACACATCTGTATTACTCTAGGGATGTTGGAAAATGAGCCTATTTCCAAAAAAAAGTGGAGTGTTCCTTTAAGCACGTTTTAAATATAAAACATTTTGTGAGAGGACAATAAGTGAAAGACTTTTTCACTGGAGGAAACATGGATTATTTGTTCATATTTTGTCCAGAAGCAACTGTTGTAGGTTACAATGCCTCCACGATGGATGAGTTTCTTATGAACACACCGTTTTTTACTTCACAAGGTGTTAATTGATGGACTGCAGTAATGTGGATTACTGCTGGATTATTGTGTTGTTTTTATCAGATTCTGACGGCACCCATCGAATTGATCAAATAATATTATGTTGAATTTTTCTAACTCTGTCCTGATGAATAAACAAACTCATTTACATCTTGGATGGCTTAACATTAGCATTTTTGGGTGAAATATTACTTTAAAGAGAAGCCAAACTGGTTCTTTTATTGCATTGCTACAACCTTCATTATGAAGAATGTAATTACATTTTGTATATTGCCTGAGGTGACTGAAAATTTATTTTGTTCTCGCAAGAGTTTTATATACTTCTGACATGCTGCTATTCACTACACTTGCTGCTTGGGTATAAAAAACGTATAGCTTTATTTTAAATGCGGTACAAAAGGTCAACTTCACTGTGAACTTGTCAGACGTTTGGCTGCCCAACCATCTGGCTGACAAACATTCCACTGTATTTATAGTCCTGAAAACAGTCTCTCACAAAGTGCTGAAACTTAAACATTCACCTCAAGCACTTTTAAGCATGTCATATATGCAGGAAGGTCAGTACTTTGACAAGCAGACTATTGACCTTTTTTGCATTTGCTGCTCAGCTCCGTGTCGAGTAAACCCGTTTCCTCTCAGTGTATTGAGGTTATGATGCCCTATTTGGCAGCTGAAACTATGGTACAGGCAGAGCGAGGCCAGTGACAGGGGAGTGTAGTGACGCTAACTGGAAAACAACTGTGCCCCTGCTAACAGCACGCCTCCCCGTGAACAAACTTCGGTCTATTTATACGGCTGCTAGGAGTGAAGGATTACCTGTTTTTTTCTTTCCCCACCATCTACAAATAGTGCAAGTTTTGAATTGCGCTGTCTGTGGGCAAATGTTATTATCGCGTATCCTTCTTGACAACAAAAATTCAGTAAGCAAAAGGTTTCAAGTGGCTAATCCACATGCCAGCTCTTTATCCGTAATAGCTTATTAAAATAGTTATATAAATCCCCATATTTGCAGCTGCTTACAGATCAGCAGTTGTGTCTTAGCAAAAGAAATGAGCTGGTTATGATAAGCTTGTCTAAAACGATCCTGTTAGCAGACTAAGCTGTTTGCACACAAATAAAGTCCCCTATTGATTTACTGCAGACATGAGAAGAGGTCACTCTGGTAAAGTTACCACTGAGCTTCTCTAAAAGACTCAGTTACCAAAAAGTAGTCAAAGAGTATTTAAATGAACCATCAGTAAAGTCTGGTTTCTGTTTAGTGAATCAAAACCAGTGCGATTCGATTCGCTAGCTTCAGTCTAATTCACTTTGAGGCATTACTAATTAAACCCACGTTACTAACTGAACAGTTTACAAACACAACATCGACTCACCAATGTTGACCGAGTCCTCCCAGTCTTCCAGTGTCTCTGTAACTGTAAGCACATACACGTAGGTCCGATGCTTGCTATCCTGGTTCTGCTGTACAGAATGAGAAATATAAAGTTATCACGTGGCTACGCGATGTGTGAAACGCAGTAAAACATGCTTTGAGAAGGTGTGAAGATAAGATATTTATAAATGTTTATGAAATGAAGTCTTGTTAATTGAAGTATCAGCAACGTGCTAAGAGGGGTTGAAGTAACGTCTTATTTTATATAAGGCAGTTTGGCAGTCTTACCTCAAACACCCCCAGTAGCCTGCCAAGGGTGCCCCTCACACCAGCCTGTTTAAGCGGGAACAGACACAGAAAGAGCATTAGAGAGACCTTTTTGGTTTTAAATACGGCCTGAGACATTATGAAAGCAACTAACGAACACACTCTGTTCCTTCTAACATCACAATCTATGCATGATGCTCGATAGGGTTAAGGCACTTTAAAAAGGAAATGACTTCTGCTATGACATAAGCCGCAGCAAGAGTCTATCAGTGTTAACAGCGGCTTAACAAGAAGATGAACACACCGAATTTCTGGAACCGTACCAGCTGAAGCTGACACATCAGGCCAGGACATTAGCACCGGCTCACTGATCCGGGAGACCTGAGCTGCGTGTTTCCACAACACAGGAGATTCCCGGACAACATAATGCTCACAAAAGAACATCATGTCTTCATTCAGACACTGCAAAATGCCCCAACCAGCCTGAGCTTACCCCGCAAATTGGGTTGATACGACCGCTCACAATCGGAACTGACAAACAACAGGGGGGGCAATTTCAGGGACTATGAGAGATTTTGTCTATTTAAAACACCCTGAGCGGGTTTCTGTCATCTCTGTGTATCCTCATCTGACACGGTCACATTTGCATGACCCTAGACAAACCCTAAAAACATTTCATTCTGTCAGCTGGAAAAGAACCAAATGTAAGCTTTTTAGGAGTTCAAATGTCATTTATATGGGCTGTCTACGTTAATTCAACATGACACAACCAATCTTTAGCTTATTTTTACAACAAACATCAAAAATTAAAAAAGATCTTTGGGACATCCCACCTCTGGCAAAGGCCCTAGGGGTAGCAGTTTGTGTCCCATGAGTGTTGCCATAGCCAGAAGCATGCCATAATTCACAGACAGGTTTATGTCTCCTCCAGGGTCTCCCTAACACTTGAATGGCTTGAGTTACACCTTTTAATACCATTATGTAACAAATAAATCCCTCGAAGTAAAAATAAAGTCTTGTGCCTAAAGGATAAAATGGCAAAAATGGGTATTGGCTTAGTACGTGCAGTTTATTTTGTGTGTTATGCTATTATGCAACTGATATTTAAACCTCTGGACCATTCGATTTGAAATGATTTAAAATGGCAACAAAATAAACCTGATTTATTTTACCGTTAGATACAGTACAGCTCAGCTCTACTGTAAATGTCACTTATGGTTTGGAGTACCATAATTAATTTCTCTTAAAAAAAAAAAAAAAAAAAACTGACTGCAGTAATTAAGCTGCATTCAAATTGGGCAACCGCAAGCATTCAAACATTGTGACTCTTGAACCTCTGGGACATGTACATTTCAGATGGACGAGGCCAGTGGTAACAGGACACGGTTTCTAAATGTCGCTCCAATGCTTCATAGCTGTCAACAAATTACCCTCTTGGCAACCTCTACGATGGCCCTTCAATGTCATGACACAGCCCATCCTTGAAACGAACAACATAACCATTAGCTCAGATAGACATGAAAAGATTCATTTAGCGAAGCCGCTTAAATTAAAGATGACAGAAAACAAACTCATGCCATATTGTGAATGACAATTGCGGAATCTATAGGGTGGTGGTGGTATCACATGACCATAGCTATCATACCGGTATCTATAACAGTAAGAGTCAAAGGCGTTGCCAAAACTGAATGGAATGCAGTGAGGATGAGAGGATTTAGCAGGCTTTTTATGGATAATTTCTTTATTATTAAAAGATAAGTTAGCTAATGTTTTAATTGTTTAATAGATAGTGCAACTAAATACAAAAACCACAATTTTTGTACGTAAATTTGTCCAAAACAGCATTAGACCCTATTGATTTTCATTGTATGGACCGAATAAATAATATTGTATGGACCACATAAGAAAGCAAGCCATGTAAGTTTGGAAAGCCATTTGGAATTTGATAGAATTGTCATTTTTGGGTCAACTATATCTTTAATATTACATCATATTTTAGACATTACATCATATTTTAGACATATTTAGATATTTATCCGCATCAGAATTGAAAATTGGCTTACTAAGATGATGACTATTTGCAGCTTGATACACAGTGTCACATATTACTTTTTTAAAAATAGTACCCAGCATATAGTATATACTGCTAAGTATGCAATAAGCAGTATGCATGGTGCAAAGCAAAAAAATCCTGGTGACAAGATATGGGACAGCTGCAAACCATAACTCACTTAAACATGAGCAAAGTCTCAAGGCCGACAGACCCTCAAAAGCCTGAGGAACCACTATTACCTAACAGACCACCTAATGATGCAACCCCAGCCCCCCTCCAGTAAACCAGTGAGGATAAGAAAAGTGTTTTCATTTTATTTTAATACATGGGGATAAACCTCTTGTTATTCCTTTATTAATTGTACGTGATTCCTGCAAATTATTTAATTATTATTACATAATTCTGTTGTTCTCATATTAGATAGCACCGTAGTACTTACAAACCTTTTAAAATATACATTGCCTTTCAACAGTTTGGATGTTTTTTTTTTTTTTTTATGTCTTCAGTGTCACATGATCCTTCAAGAAACTTTCTTATTATTCTAAATGTTGCTGCAACAGTGTTGAGATCTTAGAGGTTCATTTAAACATTTTTCCAAAGGAACAGGTAACTGAGCTCACCTCCTCATAGACCTCTCGAACCGCAGCTCCTCCAGGTTCCTCTTCTGGCTCCATACCTCCTCCTGGAACGATCCACTGATCTGGATGTCGACTGCTGCTAACAAGCAAAACCTGCCACACACATATTCACAAACAGAGCTTAGTCAGACACACCAAATCTAAGTGCTCATCAACACTTTGTCAGAACATCTTGATTACATAACGGAGTCTAACCTGATACTGTTCAGAGGACAAAAACACCATCCATCTGATAAACTTTCCTGGACATCCAGTAGCAATGTTGAGCTCATTTAATTTAAAATGATAGTCCAACCAAAGCCATTTCTGACAATATATGATTTGTATGATTTTATAAATAAATTACATTCTAAAGATAGTTATAACAGTTTCTGTTCATACAGGGTCCAAAACCATTAAAAGAGATCTTTATTAGGTGCTTTCTTGTAACTGCATATATGGTACATCATTGTAAATACCGTCGTACCGCAATATCAAGTTTTTTCAATACTACCGTGGTGGCATGACTCAATAAAACGCTAGGTCTTCTGAAGAAAGTTTGCTCAGGCGAATGGAGCGAACTGTAGGTAGCGGGAACTACAATTCCCATCAGCCCAGGCATGGCCATCATTCTTTGCGGTCGCCACAGATCAGTGTTGCCAACTTGCAGACTAGTGACATTTTTCCATAAAAGCGACTAGCGGCAAATCTAGAGACTTCTTGGACAAACCTCAGCGAGTCTCTGGTAGTGCGGCGTGAGCGCGAGCACTTGTTCTTGTTTTTTCGGCACGCGGACACCTCTCTCTGCATCTGTTCTGTTCAGCGAGCGGCTGAGAGGAGCAGAGCTTTCCGTTAAAATAGATATTATGTTGCTTCTAACTCTATTTTACATGCAAACATAGCCAAAATCACAGCATAGCCATTGTCTATGTATTATGTGTACTTGGTTTCATTATTATGAATTATAAATAGAATTATAAACGATTATAAATTATAAAGGTTTTTAATCTAGACTAACATCTTGTAAGGTAGAGCTAGTTCAGTAGGGCTTATAATGGTGTGCATTTCAGTCACTATTTCATATTCATTCCGATTTTCTGACAGAAACCATTATATATCAGTGAAAACAGTTATATTGAGAATTAGGGGGTATTGAATAACATTATGTGACCACAGAGAAGCAAGATAATATTATGCACTGGTGTAATGAATATGCAAATTGATATATGACGTCATCTAGCTATCTAAAACGGGTTTTAAATCGGGTGTGTGGAAGGTTTAATAATTTTTTGTTATTAAAATTGAAAAATTGAAGTTCCTGTTTCAAAGTTTACAGACAGATGGCTAATGTGTGTGCCATTGATATGTTCAGTGTTCATGTAAACTGTTTAATAAACACTTCTGGCACCTTTTTTTGAACCTCTTAATTAGTTTTGGTTTTTTATGTAAATGATTGAATAAATACCGTGCCATTCATAATGAGGTATTACCGTACCGTGAAGTTTTGATACAGTTACATTGAATGATTATTTGAACCAGTTTATTGAAACAAACTGTCTTGCTTAACAAAATCTTCTGGCAAATAATGTGGTAAACAATGCTTTGTTTCTTTCCTTTCATAAGACCTCAACATATCATCTGATCCACTGGTATTGAAGGGAGAATTCACCCAAAAATGTAAATTCTGTCATTAATTGCTCACCATTATGTTGTTTTTCAAACCCACAAGACCTTCCTTCATCTTCATAACACAAATTAAGATATTTTTGATTAAATCTTTTGAAAGCTTTTCAACCCGGCAAAGACACCAATGCCACTACTATGTCAAAGGCCCAGAAACACTGTTAGGACATTGTTAAAATAATCCATGTGTCATTAATATCTCAACCTTAACTTTTGCGTAAAGAAAACCCAAATAACGACTTTAATTTATTCTAGTCCGTGTCAGAATTGTGTGCAGTGTGCATTTCACAACAGTACCATGTACATATGTGTCGTGGTACTGTCGTGAATGCACAGCAGAGACTGACGGAAGAGTTGTTGAAAAAAAATCGTTACTTTTGTTTTCTTTGCACACAAAAAGTATTCTCGTAGCTTCGTAAAATTACGTTGAACTATCGGACTACTTTAACAATGTCCTTATTAGATTTTTAGGTCTTGAATGTGTCAGTTGCACTGTTATCAACAGAAAACTTGTCCCGAAGATTTTACAGGTTTGGAAGGATGTGAGGATGAGTAATTAACAACAGATTTTATTTAATTAAATTTTTTGCTGTCTGATTTTTATTTACTCTCTAGAGTGATGGTGGCTGCTGACTTGCACTATGATGAATCACCTAGGACCATGGATTGTTAGCTAAAAATCATACTTTTGGGCTAACCTGAGGGCGAGTAAATAAATAAAGTAAATAGCAAAGAGTAAATAAAAAAAAAATGGTTTTCTGAGTGGTTGTTCTGATGGATGTCTGACAGATAATTACAAGTTTGACTTCTTCCAAAAATGTTAACAGAGCAAATGCAATATTTTTCACTGAATTTTATATTAATTACGACTGCATTTCTGCTTCCATAATGAGCTAGTGTGATTCGATTGCATTACTCTAACTGAATGCCGTCACTCTCCACTACTCTTCTAGAAAGCAATCGTATATCTGTGGAATCACTTCTTATAAATAAACTACCAGCAACAGCTGCCTCAGCCATAGTGACAGATTCTGTCTGTTGAGAGTCAAGCTCTGCTTTGGGGTAAGAGTTGTGGGAGCAAAAACAGCTGCGGCCGGACCAGGTGACCATGAGAGATGTGGAGAAATCTCACAGGTTCAGCCTTCACAGCGCACAGTCATAGCCTTAGTTACCAACCAAAGAATCAATATGCCTGCTTATGAAGGTTCAGTAAGCTGTTAAAGAATAAAAACATCATCATTACTGTATATAGAAAGCAGGATGCAATTAGCATTAAAGTTGCTCACCTTTAGTTAAGTGCACTTTTATTCCAGTAAGCTGTCAATATTTGGCTATGTAATATGGCAAGTAAAATTCCCACTGACTCTTTCGATACGGTCGTCCTTGAATCTGATAAATTAATAAAACTAAGTCACAAGCGCAACAAAACATCTGGCAGCACTACTGTTTCTATGGGTTATTATTGCATGAAAGGTTGTAATATTACATAAAACTCAGTACTTTTATCAAAATAAAAATTTAATTAAGAATATTTTGATTATATTTTACATATAGTATATTGTATTGTATATTATAGTATATTGGAGAATTATGGGAAATTTCTTCCAACATATGTATAACATATGTTTAATCTCGTCATTATACATTAAAATCACTCTATTCTCCTATTTTATACTGTTCAGTGCTATAGAAATACAAGTGATTGATTGATAACATAAAAGTTAAAAAGAATTTCATTTTAAGAAAATGTAAATTAAACATAAATCATGAATTTATTCAATTAAATGACCACTGCTGGTGCTTCTAATGCAAATAAAGGTATAAATATAATTTACAAAAGCTAAATAACAACATTTATGGGCAAATTTAAGATTTTTCCATTTTAAATTTTTCATTCCATTCTTAATCAAATTTAAAATTTACAAGCACCCTTTTTTTTACCTTTAACATTATTCAAATTATTTTTGTACCGCTCATACAATTATTACAGTTTTCATCAATATATTTGATTACCTATATTTATATTTATATAAGTTTTAGTAATTTTGTTTGTCATTTTGATTATTTAAAAAAAAAAAATGTATTTCAGTTTTAGTTACATTGAGTGTAACTAAGATAAAATGCTTAATGAAGTGTTTTTAATACAATGTTATGTGTTACACCTGATTCAAATTTAAATGGAATTTAAACGACTTTATAATCCAGTTCTAAATGGTACACAACCCTACTGTTTATAGTTCAATCTACCAGCTAATGACGTTCAAAATCAAGGATAAAGAAAACATTCTAATTCAAGGACTGTTTGAAAGACTAAACAAATAGATAACCGTTTCTATGTCTTCTACCAAAAAAACATCACATTCTTTTGAATTGCATTCCCTAAACAACTGCCTAATAAACTAATCAATCTTTTTTTTCCCCTAAAATATACAAGAATTAATTAGCGTTATTAGTCCAATCCTTCACAGTCCTGAGCATCTGCTGACACACTGACCCAGTTCAGAGCCCCACTGACACTCAAGACGAAGAGCATGTTAAATCCCAGCATGAGTCTGAGGGGCACGTGTGGCCCCATCCCTTCGTCATAAACACGACCCTGATTTTTTTCACTCCAGCAAACAGTGGCTGTCTTCCAGTCATCATAGACATCAGGGTCAGGGCTCTTTTTGACGTTTTAGGATAGTCTGTGAAACTACTTATGTACTAGTTCATAAAAAGTATTACAAGATTCACAAATACCTTGAAACTTCTTAAATGTGTGTGTTCCTGGAAATCGAACCAATGACCTTACAGTTAGTGCACCACTAGTGTATTACAAGATTCAAAAATATTGTTAAACGTCTTACAGTGGATTGTCATGTGCGTCCCAAGAAATCAAACCTATTAACTTCCAGTTGCTAGTATACCAGAGAAGCTACGGTCATGCCAAAATAACTAACGTTAATAACAGCATGTCAACACAAAATCTGGCAGCCAAGAAACATGCTTTTAAACCTTTCTCTTCATTTGCAAGTTTGAAAGGTAAAGCTCACAAGCCAAAGGAGGAAACGCTTCTGGCTTAAAATCAGTCACGTACAGCACGCAACTGAGTGCCGCTTCATTCTTGTTTGTTTTTAAGGGTCATTGTTCATGTTCAGTCCACTGTATCATGTTCGCATTTAACTGGATCATTGTTGCTATGACTACTCCAGCACTACTCTGGCATTATTGTTATCGAACCAGCTTGACCATTTAAAAACTGCCCCAAAAGGTCCCTGAGGTGAATGCGGTCCTTGTGGTAGACCTGAAATTACAGC
Source organism: Enteromius viviparus (assembly GCA_032353835.1). NCBI lineage: Eukaryota > Metazoa > Chordata > Actinopteri > Cypriniformes > Cyprinidae > Enteromius > Enteromius viviparus. The sequence continues at coordinate 6,622,993 of JAUCNO010000318.1, read as the reverse complement.
TTATCGCTAACATAAATGTTTAAACACTTAAACAATAGCTAGAGCTATAAAATACTTTTGTTTAGGGCGACTCCATCCAAAGACTAAAACAAGTAAAGCCACCACATTCAATACAAGTCATAAGTGGCTGAAAGAATGACAGTGGCTCAAACCAAAAGCTCACCCAAAAGCACAAACACATTTTTCAGAAGCACTGCTTCAGCAGTATTCTTTCTGATTGTAAACACACATATAAACCACACTCGAAAGAGAACTACACTGAAAAGTCAACCATGTTTACATTACATTGTTTCAGTGATAAATTAGGCACAATTCTGTGTGTTCAACTTTTGACTTTTCCAGTTTGTATATATGCATCATTTTTAATGTTTTAAAGTCATTATTTAATCCAACTGCCAAATATTTTTGGACACTATATATATATATATATATATATACTATACTATATTACTATATTTTGGAAAGGTTTTTTGAAAAGGAAATTGAAAAATTAAATTTCTGGTAATAAAATAAATATCTTTACTCACTTTTAACCAATTTGTCAATTTAATCCTTTATAAATAAACACATTATTTTATTTTATTTATTTAGAAATATATATATATATATATATATATATATATATATATATATATGACTCTGAACCACAAAACCAGTCTTAAGTAGTACAGGTACGTAGCAATAGCGAAAAATACATTGGGGAGGAGTGTCCCGAACAGGGTTTAAGACTAGTCCTAAATTAAAATAAATGTTAAAAGCTGTCTAAACTGGAAAGAACTTGCACTGAGATATCTTAAAATACATCATTGTCATTGTTTGGTCTTAAAATGCTCACAGATAATGCATTTTTGTAA
>JAUCNO010000318.1:6601990-6617267 GCA_032353835.1 Enteromius viviparus | reverse complement strand
TCTGCTGCTCCTCATTAAAAAAAAAAAAAAATAAAATAGAGCAATGAGAAGAAAATAGGTTAAAAGAAATATAAAAAGTTTCACCCCCCTCCCAAAAAAACAAAGGGACAGACGAATGACGGTCAGTTTTAATGCACGCTTCATAGCAGAAGTCTGCGGCTAGCTCCCCAACCACTGTAAAAGAAAGCCGTACGAGTAGATCATCTGCCCATGCATCTCAACAGAAGGTGAATCAGGACAAAGACATTTCTTTTGTACTAATGTGCATTTAAATCACAAATTGTCTGAAGTTTTCTTTTCTTTTACTTTTGTGTTAATATATTCTTTACAGTTTATCATATTTTTTTTTTCCTAAGACTGTGTCCTTTACATGAAAATGAATAGGTCTTGGCAGAACATGGAGTTGTTTTCACTCTTGACTTCCATTTTTTCTCTTTTCGTCTCCCCACATACATTTCTAGACTTCGATATTGTTTCCTGCATAAAGCCTGGTCCATGTTCGGGCTAAAAAAAAGCAAACAAATGCATAGTTAATACACACGGAAGTGTTTTTTTATTTATTTTTTACACTTAAATCCATGTAGAGATCAATTACTTGGTATCTTCATCAGAAAGCTGACTTCAACCCCAGTTGTGTGAACAAAAAGTGGGCAGATTTTTCCAATTCATTATGACTAACTGTAAAAAGCAATTAGTAACAGCAAAACAATGTACTTTCAAGGCAGCCACATGAGATAAGAGCTATTTCGCAAGAGCATTATTATGGATTAAGGCCTCTGGGACACATAGACTATCACTGGCCTCTTAAACCCCTTAAAGGAATAGTTTTTCTTTACTCACTTCTTTACTCACCCTCGAGGAGTTCCAAACCTGTATCAATTTCTTTGTTGTGCTGAACACGGAAAATATTTTAAAGAATGTTTACAACCGGGCTTTTTGGGTCACTATTGACTTCCATAGTATTTTTTCCAACTATGGAAATCAATAGTGACCAAAACTGTTACAAACTTTCTTTAAAATATATCCTTTTTTAGATTTTTGTTCAATTTAGAGCAAATACATATTAGAAACATCTATTATTCATTCTAGCTTTTCAACAGATTGAGTGCTCACAATTTTAATCCTTTATGATTTTTCTTGTGTTGAGCACAAAAGAAAAAGGTTTTTGTACACAAATACTGGAAGCAATTCATTATTATATTGAAATTTTTTTTGAAATATTTTGTGTTCTGCAGAAGTCAGTCAAGGTTTAGAATGTATGGAGGCCTGTTTCGTATGGATTAAAAAAAATAAATAAAAAGGTAACTGCCAGTTTTCATCTCACAATTTATAAAACTTTTTTTACCGAAAACCGAAATTATTAAACCTAAAAATTAAACAATAACCTTTTTTATCTTTTATTCTGTGGTGGACCAAAAAATAAAAAATAAAATAAATAAAAATTGCAAAAAAAGTCAGAATTTCAAGATATCAAATTCTAATATAATAAAATTCTAATGCATGTATATTGCAATTATAACTTTTTATCTCATAATTCCAAGTATACATTTTACAAGTCTGAGTTCATAGTTGTGAGATTCTTATTACACTAGTTCATCCCAGAATTGCAGGTTTATATTGTGCAATATTTCTCAGAACTGATAAAGGCTGAATCATAAAAGAAACTGAAAATGACCTTTTTATTAGAAAATGAATTTCTTTTCAGAATCATCTATCCCTTTAAATGCATTTAACCAGCACCCACCTGTCTCTATGGCTTGAGCTTCATTAGTCTTCCACTGCTCTGCGACGTCGTTTGCTAGAGGATCATCAGGGTTGGGAGCGCTTAGTAATGCCTGGATTGATAGCAGCACTGTGCGGATCTGCAAGGCTGGAGACCACTTATCTGTGTTACATCATGCCATGGAGAGAGATAAACAAGAGAAAGAGCATTAGCAGAAAAGTACAGTAGCTGCTAGCTCCCATATGCGCTAATGTGCCTGGACAGTCGAGCACAGAGATCATTCTCTGTGGGGTCAAAAGCATGATCCGAGATCCTCAATTTTTCCAAAAGAGATTAAATGTGCAAATATTTCACACTATGTGCACATTAGGTAAGCCAGCTATAACATTTAATAGATTGAAACATGAAGCTATTCCTCCGAGGTCAAGATAAAATAAGTCATCATAACTCATATTCATTTTCTCCCACAGACTACTCAAGGGACAAAATCCTAATTTCTCCATGTTATTGCCTACTTCAACCAAGAACGAAGGATAAAGATTAGATATTTATCATTTTTACTATCTAATGTTTTGTTAGTACTGTGAAAGACTTCAGAAATGAAAAAAAAGATGAATAATAATGAAGTTTTATGTAGCAAGGAAGGAATTATTATGTCTTTTTGCTTATGCTTCTCCCATTTTTTTAGCTCAATATGAGCAAAAACAGTTTGTCAGATACAAACAATTCAATAATATAATTACTGTAAATACTGACAGTCTAGCATTCATACTGATCAACGAATGAACGGAGAAGAAAACTGTAATGTTTTAAAAACGCATGATGTGTTTAAAGTTAAAGGAGGTGAAATATAGAAATAGGTCCTTTAGGATGTGATATCAAAATAATGAAGCATCATCTGATTACCTTCAAAAAAGAAATGTTGCCATTTAAAAGACTAATGGCAGATAAAACAATGAACCATGTTTTGTTCCTTGTCTGCAGAAGGTGTTAGGGTTGGGCATCGTTTTGATTTGAACGATTCTGATTCCGATTCTTCCTTTAGATTTCGGTTCTTTTCGATTCTCAATTCCGAATCTTTGTGGGCTGGAGTAATGTTGTTGTTCACCAAATTTGGTAAAGCGCTTTATTGTTAAACTACAATCACTTACCTGATTGCTGTGACGAGGTAACGTTACTAACGTTGGTTAGCGGAGGACGAGACAGTGGACCTGCGCAGCACGTCAAACACGCTACACTCCTTAATTTGTACCTCATGCAGGCGTAGGTGTTTCGTCAAGATATCCCGTGCAAGATATCATTTTGTCACATGTGTTGCACTGTGCCAACCCAGGCTTTTTTAGTGTGACATAAAGCCACACTTTTGAGCGCCGCTTGTTGTGCTCCATAGCTGCAAATGAACAAGCGCGCAGCAAGCACTTCCGGAAATACGGTGGCCACAATGGAAACCAAAACTTGCGTGTTTGGAACCGATGATCGGAATCGGACAATTCCAATGGCATCGTAATTTTTTTAACGGTTCCAAGTTGGAACCGGTTCTCGATGCCCAACCCTAGAAGGTGTGTCTTCCATTACAGCAAAATTTAAAACATTATGCACTTGTGACATTTGTTTAGGTCAAGATTACTAAAATCAGCATGAGCTGTTATTTAAAAAGTCTTAGAAGATGGAAAAAATAAAATGGTCTCTCACCTTTCAAAATATCTAGACATATTCTTCCCAGCTTGTCTACATTGGGGTGATATATTTTGGTCATGAAGCGTACTTTCGGAGCTGCCATGGGATATTCTTCAGGAAGAAAGAGTTCAAGTTTAAAAGTTCCTCCCTCAAAGGGGGAATCTTGAGGTCCGGCGATGACCACATGGAAGTAGCGAGCGTTCCCCTCATCTGGCTCTGCCTTTATACCTGGCACCGGCTCTGCCAACAAACGCTGTGTTTCCTACACACACACACACAGACACATGGAAACAGGATTAATTAGGCTGGAACATCAAGAATCTACACAGTTAATATGTTAATTAGCAATTAGCCAAAGCACTGGTAGTGAGTAGGGGTGGCATGGTTCATGAAAAAAAAACGAACCGTTGGGTACGCTTGTCTCGGTTCGGTGCATGCATGCGTCGCACGATTCGATGGTTCATCATGACATGCACAATGTAGCCTCGTGCCCCGTATGTGACATCAGTGTGTTTCCCTTTCGCATGAAAGAATTGAGGTGTCTACGGTGTGGAGTGTGTGTTGAAGGTCACAATACTGGGCTCGGTCACATCAGCGCGAATCTGCGTCTGTGTTATAACGACGCTTTTTGCCTTCCTACAGTTCCTTAATAAAAGCGGGCTTTTCACACTAAAAAGTGCATATTGAGAAAAACAATTCGGTTACAGCTCTGTCGGACTCGGACAGAAAAATGCGGCCCGATCTGCGCTCTATTACCTACGATGACAGCGCAAATAAAACAATAGATAGAACTGCGACTGTATGCAAGTATTGTGCAACACGCATCCAATTCAGTTTATGAATGATTGATATAACTTTTTTAATAACCTACTGTATCCTAAATTGTGGATAATTAAGCTATATCATATGCTTAAGTACATTTCTGGAGAGTTAAAGATTAAAAGAAAAAATAACAAGAACCACACAGAACCGAAAACAGTGACCCTAAAACCATGATACAAACCGAACCGTGGGTTTTGTGAACCGTGCCCCTAGTAGTGAGACAGTCGAGTAAACAAATCAGTTGAAGCAGACAACATTTAACGAACATACTAAGCAGCTTTTACAAAAATGCCTTAGAAGAAAATATTACAGGTGCATCTAGACACAGAACAATAAAACTGACATATTTTAAGATATGTCAGAGGAAAATATTTTCAGTTTTGAAAGGTCAAACATGCAATTAAGTCTGGGGCTAGCTTAAGCCTTGTCTGTGAAACTGGGAGATACACTTTGTGAGCACTTGCTCTATCCCTGTGGAATTCTGCTTTTGGAAATTATTATAAAAAAAGTTTGGGTCAGCCATATATTTATCTTTGCTAGAAATTAATACTTTTATTCAGCAAAGATGCAATAAAATTATCAAAAGAACTTTCTATTACTCAAAAACTCCTGAAAAAAAATGCAGTTTTTAAACAAAAATATTAAGTAATATTTTATAACCATTTTGCAAATCTGCATATTAGAATCATAAGACACTGAATATTGGAGTAAAGGCCACTAAACATTCAGCTTTGCATGTACAAAAATAAATTACATTTTAAAATACAGGGAATTAGTCATTCTATAATATTTTTCAATTTATTGCATTTTTAATAAAATAAATTGAGCCATGGTAAGCATAAGAGACTTCTTCCAAAAGCATTTTAAAAGAAATGTACTGACCCCAGAATTTTAAATGCTACAATTGAACCGTGAAGGTTTCCTTAAAGACTATGTATCTTAAATAAGAAAAGTGTTTTAATGTAAATATCAACCAAGTCAACCTTTTGGTTAAATATAGTTACTACTGTCAGAACTACAATATTTACATATAATACAGTACTCTTAACCTTCGGTAAGGCAGACACTGCTGGTTAGGCACTCACAATGTTTTTAGTAAACATTCTTTGCATGGCATTAGAAAACATTGCCTTGCAATTTCAATACCAATTCACAGTGCGTTCTTATTACATTATCAGACTTTATGCTGTACTGTAGCCTGCACTGTTCAATGACATTAAGCACTGTGACGGCAAAGCTGGAAAATTATTTAATTCATATTTTTACATATTTCAGATTATTGTGGCAACCTCTAGAAAACTGTCCGAATGTGAGAATCAGACCTAAAATAATGCATTTCGTTCATATACCCGGCATTAAAGCAATGTTTCATCTAAAACCAAGTCTTCAAGGGTTAAACTGACTGCCATTAAAACTGAATCAAGACACTTTGCGTCCTGTGAGAGAGACACAGGGCTGAACCTTAAAGCCCTTTGGAAACTCACACCCATATGACTAATGAGAATCTGATATCACCTGTGGAATGCTTGCGTCTGGAGACAACGCTCATCTGAGAACTGCTGTACTCTACACCTGAAAGAATGTCTACTCGGCATCTGAGAACTTGTACCAAATAGCGGAAATTACAATCTCAGTGTCACAAGCCAATTTCCAAAAGCTACCGCACCTGTTCTGTAACCAAGTTCAAAGGGCTATAGGATGATGAACCTGTAAAACAAGAATCTTCTACAAGAGCTTCCAGTTTTTTAGCTGGACAAAACTAGCACAAGATATTTTTATATTCCTGATTCACCAAAAACAACAATAATAATATTTATACATATAAAATATACACTACCGTTCAAAAGCTTGAGTGGCACAATTATTTTTAAAGTTTATTAAGGTTTATTTAAGATGTTTTACATTTCAAATGTAAAATAACTTTTCTATTTTGAATACATCTTAAAATCTAAATTTCTTATTATTATCATCATCAATATAATTATTTTCAGAAATCTTTGATTAACATACTTAACATATACATTGTACTCTGAATGAAATTCCTCACATTTTTTCAGCTAACCCACAGACAAAACCATGCAGAGCAAACACAGACAAGAGAGGGGCTCGGGGGACATTAAGGATGCATTGCCAGCCCTCCAAATCACATTAGATAGTTAATTAACCTGAAGTATACATTTTATAGATGCAATCAATTAACAGTATCCACCCTGAGACCAAAAAATGCATAGGTGTGACTCACTAGATGGTAGCAGAAGTACCCACATATACCCAAAAAATACAGAGGCAAAGAGGATGCACTGGGCCATCTCTAATATATCTAATCTCTCTCTTAAATATACAGAAACATGCATGCAGATCTGAGATATTATCAGGAGGAAGCAGCTTGTGTCATTTCACTAGCCTTAAATCTGTTCACTGTAAACAGTTCATTAAAACGTAAAAATGCGTTTATGTTTATTCAAAAATTATCTTTCTTTTGTGAAACACAAAAGGAGACAACAAAGAATATCAAATACTGACAGCTCAAGCCCCCATTTACATTCACTGCATTTTTTTCTAAAATGAAAGTGGATGGAGGCTGAGACCTTCTTTTTGTCTAACATTTCCTTCTGTGCTCCAGACTGTCATAAAACTTTTGTTTTTGGTTTGAAACTGCACAAGTGTGACGATGACGATTTAAATCTGAATTTTTGTTGACCTGTCCCTTTAACTCAGCGTTACACGTTTTATTTTTCTGGGAGAATAAACAACAGTTTTCACTGAGGATGTTCTGTTCTTCAATTAATGTCTTATTTAATTATCTCTTCTTATATTTTATTTGACATTTCAGCTGTTTGAGGCCTGCAGTCATTAGCTCATTTAGCAGCAGAAGCACCGCAACAGCTTCCCTAGCCTACAGGAAGCGGGCGAGCCGAATTGTTTCGCTTATAATCGTATCCTTAATGACCAGATAATCATCCTGCGCGCAGGAAAACAGACATATGACTGTCTAGAAGTGAAATCGTTGTGGAAATAATTGCGTGACTGCTTATATCCGATAATTTTAACAAGTTTTACGCCTAGCTAGCGTCCCTGGAGCGGTTAGCTCGCGAGCTCAAACACAACAGCTCGAGCGTAAGCAATGAATGACCGCGAGCGTGCCTCTCTCACCATTTACACTTCAGTCAGTGCGGGATTAGTTGGGTTTTTGATTCTGTGCTGCAAATTATAATGGAAAAGACACAGGCCCTTCGCCGTCTTTCACGGCGGTGGATGTATTTTTAACCCACCCATATTCGGGAGACGCGTGAATGTACTGAAACGGAAGTGGCTAACAGAGTGCCAAACGCTAAGCCAGCTGTCGCTTCTCTCTGGTTGATAGTTTCAATGATATTTGATGATTTCGTGGTATTAGGATTAAAAAATAATGTCTAAAAATGCGCAGTGTGTCTCACTTCACGGTTACCTTAATGATCCTGCGGGGCAACCCTGCCATCTTGTCTCGAATGCGGATTTTAGCTTTGACTCTCGGTGCCTCTTACTTCGTTTGCATTGACGGCGGAGACGCAGTGCACACACGCCTTCCGGCGCGTTGCGTCTAGACGCACGCGGAAACGTACGAATTTGATGATGACATGGAAGTTGTAGTTTGTATTTAATGAACGCTGTTGCACATGATTAAAGCATGAAAACACAAGATTAAAGTGTTTTATGTAATTTATTCTGTGCAGTACTTTTTATGCTTTTTTAAGAATATTGAAAAAGTCTTTTTGATAAGCATGCAAATAAACGACTCCAGAAAAGCTGTTTTAACACTAACGTTACATTTGCAGTCCTTGAAACTATTACAGTGGCACTGTCTGGTCAGCTGGTATTACTGATAGTACGGAAATAGTCTATTCTGACATAATACTTAAAAAAAACTGCAAACCGTAATCACTGATATGCAAGTTATAAGACTGTAGGTTGATTCATGAAGCACCTCCTCTCCTCTCCTCTCCTCTCCTCTCGTCTCTCTCTCTCTCGGTGTCTCTTTTCCCCTAATACCTCTTTTATTTGAACATGGGGAATGAAGTTTTTGGAGTAGATGCCACACAGAAATAACAATTGGACCTCTTCACAGCGGTGTACAAACTGAGTCTTTCAAAGGCTTACAGACACAGAGGAGCAGGTCATCACAGAAATGATGTCTCTTCAGATACTAAGACCAGGTATGAAAACTTTTCTGCCTAAAAACAACATTTATTTTTGTTTTTAATCAGTATGATTTCCCCTAAAATACTGTGACATGTTTGTAGACCATATAACATTTGTAAAAATATAATAACATTAGGCAAGATTGATATTTTTATGATATGGTCTAAATTTATACTACATTAAGCATTTATGTTCATATTATATTTATACAAGCATTTACACATCACAGTAGGGGATGTTCAAAAGTAGTGATGGATGAATAGATCTTAAAATTGAAATAGTTAAGACTCTGAGAGACTTTTAATGTTATGATGTATTAAACTAATACTAATGTTACACACACACACACACACACACACAGTGCCATAAATTATGTTTGGAGAACAGTCTAAAACATGCAAGGAACATATTGAACAGTTTTACAATTATGAATAGCGTAAGTACAAGCAAGTCCTACACGGTAAAAATAGTAGGCATAATAAACAGTAGGTAGAGAGAAACATCGCATGATGATAATAAGGTAGCTGTTGGAATCCTCAGTTAAACCTTACCTAACTGTCAACCTGAATTATTTTAGTAAGTCAAAACGAGAGGAAATACTACCAGTGACCTCTTGTTCACAAATTAACCCTTAATATGTCTTATTATGGTCTTCAATGTGCTCTTCATCTGTTAATAACTGACTGGGTCTTCACTTGACCATGAAGTCTCCCATGGATCTGCACCCGTGACATGTTTCAATCCTCCCTCCCAAATACGCCTTTGTTCCAACACATAGCAGCAGATGAACCAGTGTCTAATCTATTGCCTTTTCCCGGTGCACATTGTGAACAGACAATACCAGCTGAATTAGAGGGACTACTGCTTTCACTGAGCACTTGATATGAATGGCAGGATCCATTCTGACAGGACTAAACCTAACTTCCTAGCATGGTTATATAGCATTTTAGCCAGTTCATTACACATTTCCATATGCCAGAAGAGCAGGGCTTTGAAGTTTTTTTTTTGAGTGATTAAATGTGGGAAAGAAAAAAGAGTAGGGAAAAAAAAACACTATTGGAGTAGAAATAAAAAGAAATTTAATACCATACTTTTTTCCTTGTTACTTAATTTTATTACATTTTATCCGTTCAGATTTATATTTATACATTATCAAAGATGACTTTGTTAGCTGTTATGATACTGCTGATTTGTAGATTGTAGACCAGATATTTGCTCTGTATTTTTATATATTGTTTTTATTCATTTCCTGTGGTAGTCATTTCTGACCCAAAGATCACCGATGTGACTATTTAGTCTTTTCTAATCATGTTCACATTTTGTTTTTGTGCTCATATAGCAAGTGCCACAAAAGTCACCAAGTTTGGTCGTCATTTGTACTATTCTGATTAAATAAAAACATCTCATAAAGAAAAACCTTATATCTCTATATATACAGTGGGTACGGAAAGTATTCAGAGCCCTTACATTTTTCACTCTTTTTTATATTGTTTTTATAAGTTCCTTTTTTCCCTCATTAATGTACAAACAGCACCCCAAAACACAGAATTGTTCAAATTTTTGCAGATTTAGTATTTAGCATTTCACATTTTTTCAAGTTTAGACATAATCCTGAAGCTTTGGAAAAAACTGATATTATATCTAGGGCTTTTCGAATTAAGGATTACAGTGTCATCTGCAAATTGACTTATTCGATATTTGTAATTGAAAATGGTGATTCCTTTAGTTTGAAGGTGATTTACGATTAGATATGCTAGCATTTGCGTACATAAAATAAATAGTTTTGGTGAGATAGGACAACCTTGTCTAATACCACACGAAATCTTGATTTTTGGTGTCATTCCAGAGTTGAGGGAGATTTTTATGATTTTGCAGAACTCTTCTCCAAATCCAAATTTTTTGAGTACCGTAAACATGAACTCATGTTCCACAGTGTCAAAAGCTTTGAAGAAATCTATGCATAAAATAAGACTGATTGATTGAATAAATGATTGGTAGTCAATCATATATAGAATCAGTCGAATATGATTGTGAATATATCTTCCTTTTATAAAAGCTGATTGATACTCTTCGATGAGTTTTCCAATTACATGCTTTGAGCGATTTGCATGAACGAAAGCAAGAAGTTTATAATCGCTGCATAGTAAGGTTATTGGTCTCCAGTTGTCTAGCATCGAGCCCTAACTTAAACCCAATTGAGCATTTCTGGAAAGACCTAAAAGTGGCTGTCCACCTACGTTTATCATCCAACCTGACAGAACTGGAGAGGAGGAATGCCCAAATCCAGGTGTGAAAAACATGTTGCATCTTTCCCAAAAAGACTTGTGGCTGTATTAGATCAAAAGAGTGCATCTACTAAATACTAAGCAAAGGGTCTGAATACTTAAGACCATGTGATATTTTAGTTTTTCTTTTTTAATAAATCTGCAAAAATATCAACAATTCTGTATTTTTCTGTCAATATGGGGTGCTGTGTGTACAAAAAAATAACTTAAATGATTTTAGCAAATGGCTGCAATATAACAAAGAGTGAAAACTTTAAGGGGGTCTGAATACTTTCCATGCTCACTGTACATATATATATATATAAAGATTTTACACAGGAGTAGAAGTGATTAGTTTTATTTGTGTGGTGCAGAAAATAAAATTACAGACTGATACATTTTTGAAAAATTAGTTGGGTTTTTGAAAGTTGTTTTTCAGCAGTGCCAAAAAGTGACATGAAACACCTCTTTTGATGATCATGTATTTTTACTACAGCTTGTGTGGCATTATGGAGACCAAACAGATGTGTTTCCTGTCTAATTGGACTGATCATCTATCTGGGCTGTGCTTCATCCTTCAACATCAGACCATTGACAACAGGCCTGCGCTCTGCCTTTTCTGCCACGCGTAGTAGCAGCATATTAGGTGGCACTCAGCGAGCTGTGACCTTTGACCGCCTTCTAGTCAACATCGGAGAAGACTTCAATCCAGAGACGGGCACTTTCCGTTGCCGCCTGCCTGGTGCGTACTACTTCTCATTCACAGTGGGAAAGTTCCCGAAAAAGATGCTGTCGGTCATGCTTGTGAAGAACGGGATGGAGGTGCAAGCCATGGCATATGATGGGTACCAGAACCTGGGCCGCAAGGTTCAAAGCCAGAGCGTGATGATCAGTCTGAAACCTATGGATATAATCTACCTGCTGCTTCAGGAGAATCCCCACTACGCCATTTACAGCAATGTCGGACCGTACATCACATTTAGCGGTTATCTCATCTACCCAGACTCTACATCTTCTGTTGGATATCTTAATAACCACCTATCTCCTCCAGGCCTCCATCTGCCGGGTTGTCCTCCCCCTGTTGATGCCTATTATGATTGGAGAAGAAGATCAACCATTGAGGAACCGCGTTCTGCATTTTCGGTGGCAAGAACTAGATCAGCGCTGGGAGAAAGCAGAGGGCATCGTGAAAGAGAGGCTCTCACGTTTGACGTAGAGTATGTGAACATTGGTGGCCATTTTAACAAAACATCCGGACATTTTACTTGCCACTTCCCTGGTGCGTACTACTTTGCATTTACTGTGGGAAAGCACCCTCGTCGTGCGGTTTCAGTGAAGCTGATGACGGGTAAAGGGGAGGTACGGGCCATGGTGTTCGATGAGGACATGTCACGCCGGAGAGAGATGCAGAGTCAGAGTTTGCTGTTGTCACTGAAAAGAGGAGACAGCGTCTGGTTGTACAGTCAGCAGGATGATGGATATGCAGTTTATAGCAACCAGGGAAGATTTACGACCTTCTCTGGTTTCCTGGTCTACCCTGATGGCGAATCAATGAACATAGACAGAACTTTCCCTTGAGAAGCAAAGGCAGCTACAGTACTCATTAATTCTTAGCTATGCCTTTAACCATTAGTTTTTGTACTAAATTAGTTAGTTTTTTTGTACCCCTTAACATAGTACTATTGTTATGTGCTACTACAGATCACAATCCTAATGTAAATAAATACTGTATAATTTTTTATAATGTTTCATTAAGCATTAGGGCTTTTCACACCTTAAATTGTTATCCCTGGGTCGTAGAATCCTGTGCTTTCAATCAATCATGGAAATTAATAAACTGACATTTAACCCTTCATTGTCTATACCTTGGATTAAAGTTCTTATTTGCAAATTACATTGCATTTACTAGCTTTTGAGAATTGAGTTAGAACTAATCAAGCATTAAAAAAGTATCTAAAAGTATATAAGTTCATATATTCAGATTTAAATTTAAGCTTTTAAGCACTAGCCTATATCACTTTTGTGAACTTATTAGAGAACATTAGTAAAAAGTTCATATTTCTAGATACTGTCTTGTATGAAAAATGTACACAGACACAATTGAAGCTGATTTTATTGTTCCATTTGAATAAATAATACTTTAACAAATATTAAAAATGTCAGAGATCTTTGTTATGGTTTATTTTTATATTTTATTTAGCACACAACTGACACCTAAGTGTTTTGCTCCATAGTATTCATGCTTATGTTTTTCCTCTTTTAAAATGTTTTATTTTACATCACTAAAAACTAAAAATAATTATTTGCAGCAGTACAGAAAAACAAAGCAAAACAAAACACACGCACAGAAACAAAGAGAAGCAAGTACACAAGTATCATGAAAACTTCCAGAGTCACAATGAAAGACAATTTCAATAGAGCATAAATCATTACAATATATATTTCATATAGGCTTTTACATTCTACAGTAAATTTATACAAATAAATATATATTTAAATGACTGTAAATTTACTAAAACAACAAAGAAATATAATTGTATACGATATGGAATCATAATAAACTAAACAAATAATATACAGACTAATAAATCATTGACTTCGAATGACATTTGTATGGAGACATCTGATGCTAAAACTACATTGGAATTAACGACTGGAAAAACCAAGTGAGCCTGGGTCGATTTGTGTTCACAGTGCATGTTGTTAGTGAACCGTACTTAGGCCAAAATTATGCGAACCGTGCTCAGACCTCCGAAAAGGACTTAAAGGACCTCTGAAAAGTGTGAAAACACCCTAAATGTTATAAATATTATGTTTGCATTATATTATTATCCACTGGACTATAAACATTCATTATTAAATTAAAAAATGATACTTAAACCCCAGAGGGGTTCTGAAATGATAAGGCTGTGTCTGGCTCAGGCGTCTCAGGTTGGGAGTTTGAGTCCAGGATCTGTAAACATGGTGGACATGGTTTATTATAGTGCTGTCAAATGATTAATCACAATAAATCCCATCCAAAATAAAAGTTTTTTTTTTACATAATATATTTGTGTATGTGTTTATTTAATATGTATATATTTTATATTCATATCTACACAAATATGCTTATGTATATTTAGGCTATATCTTCAATTTATTTACATAAATATTTAAATGTAGTATCCTTAAAATTCTTCAAAATACTGTGTGAGTGTTTATACTGTGTGTGTCTGTGTTTATATATACTATGTACACATACATATATAAATATAAAAAACACGTTTAATTTGGATGTGATTAATCACAATTAAAAACAGCAGTAGTTCATTATTAATTAATACATTACATTTGAAATGTCATCATTTTGTGTATGATTCATCGGCTCACCTGGTGCTTTCTACAAGATTTCATTTCTGTGTCAGCATACGCCACAAAATGAATTAATGTGTAGATTCTGAAACAAAAGAACATCGTTAATTACTTATATACTGTACATTAAAACAGGATGATTAATTCAGGATGATTTATATATTCACACTTAGTGTTACAATTTTGATGTATATACATTAATATGTGAATTACACTTTTGATTTTCTTCTTTTTATTAAAATACTAAAACAAAACAGGGCTCAATTTGTGTGCATGTTTAGTTACCTGTGGTAAAGCATTGCAACAAACTGCATTAACAGCAACGACGCAAAACTCAGAAGAAACATTAGTGCAATGGGATCTATGGAAAACACTTCTGTTGGGTCATAAGTTCCATTGGGATAGAGTTTTGGGATCTTTATAGAGACTGAGTCACCAATCGCCTGAAGGAAGAAAGTTGTCACCAGCCAAAGTGCATTGCAGAAGAAAAAGGCAAAGGTAACCTGTAACGAAAAGAAAAGCAAAACAACATGAAAACAATTACTGTTTTGGAGCAAACACATTTGACAAAACCACATAAAATATAACTTTTTACATACTGACATACTTTATTTCTTTAGCTAACCTTATTTCGAAGTTCTTTCAGATCATCTGCAACTTTTTCCTGTTGTTCTTTGTTCTCTTCTAGAGGCTTCAGATATTTTTTCTGCAGTTCAATCCAGAAGTTCCATTCATCCTGCAACATTTAAAATGAAACAGAGGCATTAAAACATATCAGTGGAAATGTAATTATTGCTAATATCTCATCAGTAACTCATGATATATCAGCTATATATAAGTATATTTAAATTATAATATTAATTAGAAATATTTTGTTTTATCCGGTTAGACTTACCAAAGCAAGTTCAGATTCATCCAAGAGAAATTCACAAGAATTCATCTGCAGATGTTCAATCCAATCTTTTGGAATTAAACATATAGGTTATTAGTTTAATGGTGATCAAAAAATTCTGTTACTATTTATGGTATTTATTTGCTCATTAATTTATTTTAATTTATTTCTATTGCTGAACACAAAAGAAGCTATTTTGAATACTAAGGTTAACAGCCAGTTTCTTTTCTCTTTTCTTTTCTTTTCTTTTCTTTTCTTTTCTTTTCTTTTCTTTTCTTCTCTTCTCTTCTCTTCTCGTCTCTTCTCTTCTCTTCTCTTCTCTTCTCTTCTCTTCTCTTCTCTTCTCTTCTCTTCTCTTCTCTTCTCTTC
>JAUCNO010000318.1:6575083-6586234 GCA_032353835.1 Enteromius viviparus | reverse complement strand
ATCACAACTTTTACAGAAGTTTAAGTTAATTCAACTTACTTCTGTTATTAAGATGTACTGTTAGGTTTTACAGTGTAGCTTGCTCCACGCAGAACCTGATATGGAAAATAAAAACAAAAATAGCCGAAAGAATGGATGAACAGATGCTTCAGTGCATAATGAGTCTTTGCAGCACCATTGGCAATGACTAGCTGAATCTCCCCCAGAGTCATCAAACTCCCAGCACCACAAAACTATGCTGAGCTCACAACAAAAGCACGAAACGAGATGCCAGGGTCCAACCGTAGGTCCCAATCGGTCTTACCTCCAGCCTGATCAATCACTAATACAGTCCTAAAGAACTCTGGGAGTCCGGACGTATCAAGATTTCACTCAGGTAACATTTCATAAATGAATTAACTTCCCAGCAGCAGACATGATTAGAGTATCGAAGAGCTCCTGTTTCTCATCACATGACACTGGCCACAGTAATCAGTCAATCAAGTAGACGTATGTTCAATAGCTATATCCTGCACTAAAATATGTTTGTTCACACGTTTTGGGCATGCATCTTAAAGCGACTCATCAAGGTATAAACAAGGCTCAATGCCAGATCCAATATGTGCTTCTGCCACACATGAATGTTTCTTTAAGTCCCTCCGGATGTTTTTTTTCAGCTTCATATCTGGAAGGAAAAGAAGTGGAAACTGCCATTCCCCTCTAATCGCATTTCTCTCTTATTAGTTTCCAAGCGCACCGAGAGAAATTAAGGCTGAAGTGGCCAAATCTAATAAATATTGATGTTCATTACAGTCTCTCAGAGCCTTCTCTACCTGTCTCTGTCTCTCTCTCTCTCTAGATGTGTCAGCTATACCCACAATGCCCCTCCCTTCTCGCTCTTTAAATGATCCGCCTGTCCTGTGGAAACAGAAACTGGCTGCTATCTGAACATACCAGCATTTCTCTGGACTAAATATAGACATTGCATGCTTTGATGTCTGAAATATTAATGGATATCTCATGCTCCAAAAAAAAAAAAAAATCAAAGCTGCTTCATTAGATGCCAAGCCCGTGCGCACCTGCCCAAAAGCGCAACTGAGAAGAAGAGTGTAAAAACACCTCTTACCGGATGCTTAACGGCAGTCGTCCTAATGTGTGTCCGTATCCAAAGGGGCGGAATTATATCCAGAACGCTCCGCACTCACACAACGCACGCTTGATGAAGAGCTTGCAGAAGCATCCGTCATCCACCTGCTTCTAACACGCATGAACACACACAAGCACGCTCCGACCACACCGACACACACTCGAGCAGAGGGCGTACCTACAGTCAGCCAGCGGAGAGAGAGAGAGAGAAAAAGAGAGAGAGAAAGAGAGAGAGGACGACACAAGGTGGAGGGAGGAAGTGGAGTGTGGGAAACCAACAGAGAGAGAGAGAGAGAGAGATAGACAAAGATGCACCAATCACATTTGTTCTCTTTATTGCCATCACAGTAGCCGTTTTCTGATGGAACAAACTGTCCCATGGGGAAGGAAAATTACAAATGAGATCTCTGGAATATCTCAAAGGTTTCTCCTGAATAGGACAGAGATTGAACGGGGGATTCCTGATTTTCTCCATCTGTATTTTTTAATTGTTTCGCATTGAAAACAAGATGAATTCGCTATATTTATGCTTATGTTTTAAGGTTGGCTTTATCCGTTTTAATTCCGAAGAGCAACTAGATGTGCAGCACGATCAGCCCGGTCTTCATGCTAAATAAACTTATATTAAATAATACGTTGGCATAAATACAGTATTAAACGCAAGTGTTTGGCATGTATACAATACACAGTTTGTCAGCGTGCATATAATATGCAGTTTTCGCATGCGAATGATACAAAATTAGTTGACTTGCATATAATAATTTGTTGGCTTGCATAATCGGCAATTTTCGTGTGCATATGATACAAAGTTTGTTGGCTTGCATTTAATAGGAAGTTTTGCGTGCATATCATATTAAATTTGTCAGCGTGCATATCATACGCACTTTGCGCCTGCATATGATACAAAATTTGTTGACACGCATATAATATGCCATGATACATATCTACCCCACGACCCTAATCCTACCCATTGCAGAGCATATACACAAATACACATACACCAAAGTCCGTTTTTGCATATCTATACCATATTTATACATACACTCTTGAGACCAGGTAGGGATGTGATACCACAATCAGTCACAGAATATATGTTCAATTATTCAAGTATAATTTTAGCAGTTGGCTTCTTTGTAAACAACCATGTTGACAATTTTAATAGGTACAGTTATATATATATATATATATATACAATAATTTAATATATAAAAAAGTGATATACATAACATTTTTAAAATATTTTTTATATAAAAAGTATTACTTATTAAATTATTATATTAAATGCTATGCTTACCAAACCTACATTATTTGATTAAATATACAGTAACTTATCTTTTATAGTAATTTAACCTGATAAACTCAGCGGGACTCATTTGGAGTCAAATTTTTAACCCTTTGTTTACACCAATAAGCCTATACTTGGTACCATTTGAAAGCTTAGAATCTCTATTTTATGCAGATATAAATCACTTTAATATTTATTTTTATTATTTAAAGTATATTATTTATTTTTCTTATTTTACCCCCCCCCCCCCCCCATTGTATTCAACTGTACAATTTTACAATTGTGTAACTATTTTGTTGACATGGTTCATCTTAGGACAGACAACATATATAATAATATTTATCACTTACAACAGTTTTTTATGTGATTTCAAAGGGTTTTCTTTAAAATGACACCAAGATATTGCATTTATTCCACTGTATGTTGGTATTAGGGAAACTTGAAACTTGGGGAGAAATTTGTGTAGGCGGAAATTTTACAAAAATGGTTTTATTCTTCCCTACAGTTGGAATAGTATAACTCTTGCATAGATTGTGATAGAAATAACTTATAGAAAGCTATACACTTTCAAATTTTTGTTTACAAAAAATAAAATAAAAAATTTTGTCTTTATTATAACACAGACAATTTATACAATACTTTTAATCAATTTCAACAGTGTTTTATGTAATTTCAAAAGATTTCCTTTAAAATGATGCCAATCTTTTGTATATACACCTTTACATGTGGGTATGGGAAGCTTTTTAATTTTGATAGGTAAAAACAGGTGGAATTCCCCAAAATAGCTGCAGAGTGGTTAAAGAATATTTAATATTTAATTTAAATAATAAAATTGAAAAAAAATTGTAATAATATATTTTGACAAATTATGACAAAACTATTACGACAAAACTGCTTGTTTTCAAACTTTATTAAAAGAAGTACTGATAAGTCAAACAACTCATTAATTTTATGTTGCATTAAATTTAGATAATTCTGAAAAGTTCATAATTAAATGTACATATTTTAGCATTTAAATAAACATATATTTATATATTATAAATTATATATATATATAATTTATAATACTATTTAGTCATCTTGAGGCCCCCTTAGAAGTGTGCTGAGGCCCCCTAGTTGTGCACCATTGCTATATATATTCATGTCATATATTTGAATATCCAGGAATATTTACGCACTAAAAAATTCCCCTTATTTTATATAAGGAACATGAGTTCATTGTAAAAGAATGAAGCTGTTTCCGTGTGACTGCATCTCTTAAATCTTAAATAGAAAATGTCTCTGTGCTTGTAAAGTATTATGTTTTTTATGCACAAGCAGAAGCTGATGAAGTTAAATACCTTGTGTTTGGTGAGTGCTCCAACAATGAGGGGGCACACCATTCCAGACAGGGTACCCACTCCATTAGAGATACCCATAAGAATACTGGCATAGCGGGGGGCTATGTCTAGATGGTTTACATTGAATCCTGCGTCAAAGAATAAAAAATACATTTCACATATTGCAATCCTTTCCTGTGTCATTTTAGAAACGAATACTCCAGCTTCTATCACCATGCACTTTATACTTTGCTCTTTTA
This sequence comes from Enteromius viviparus, assembly GCA_032353835.1. Taxonomy (NCBI): domain Eukaryota; kingdom Metazoa; phylum Chordata; class Actinopteri; order Cypriniformes; family Cyprinidae; genus Enteromius; species Enteromius viviparus. The sequence goes on along the minus strand of JAUCNO010000318.1, from coordinate 6,582,245 downwards.
TTACTGAGCATTATTGAAACCGGAGAGTTGGCATAAGCACAAAGAAACTTAAAAGGTTAGAATGAAACAAAGCTAAATGACAGAGGATTATTCTGACGGACATTCTGATGACTGACACCTGTCTCATGCGTCACCTGATATCGCAAATCCACTAAATCCTACTGCCAGGATGAGGAATGAGATGGCCACTGCACGTGTGTGTGAGAACCCAACCACTAGCAGCAACGTGGCCTCCATGCCAAAACCTGTGGATGATGGCAGAATTTAGTCTTGGACAAAACACAGCTTTCCAAAAGACCAGTCCAACTTGAAAAATTCCTCTCTAGACTGTTCCTTTTTCCATTTCACTGCTCTGTGTATTGCATTTTTACAAAAACTGGGTGAATGGCCCATAACTATAATATGTCTTTCTAGTTATCTTTATTAATGCAAACAGGCCTTTAAAGGGTTACTCCATCTCAAAATGAAAATTTTGTAATTAATCACCATGTCATTCCAAACCCATGAAAGCTAAGTGTGTTTTCGGAACACAATTTTGGATGAAAACCGAGAGGCTTGTGACTGTCCCATTGACTAACAAATAATTAAAAAGTATGAAAGGTATGCCCCATATGCCATCACTGGTTTAATTGTAACGTTATTACTTTTTGCATATGCTATGCGTGCCCACAGAATGCTGGGTGCTATGGTGACTTTAAACTGTTGAATAAAGTCGTTATTCTTGTTTTCTTTCTGTACAAAAAGTATTCTTGTATTTTTATAATATTACAGTTGAACCACTGATGGCAGATGGAGCATTCAGACGATGTCTTTCATACTTTTATGTACCTTGACAGTGGTAATTGTGGTGTAACCCTTTTAAAGCAAGAACTCAACCAACGGTGTGAGCTTGGGACTTTGCCTACCCCCACAGTTCATAATTTTGCGCACGGTTGTAGTAGAGAGGATTTTCCGACTCCTCAGGAAGTCAGCCAGCTGGCCTCCTATCGGCACAATGATCGTCATCACCATGTGTGGCACCGCTGACAGAATGCCCACCTGAAACAGCCCGACATTATGTAGTTAGCCTAATTCTAGAGTGAACTGTGCTAAATTAACTGAGGATTCTGTAACAGCTCACCTTGCTGATGGGGAACCCAAAGACCTCTTCAAAGTAAGCTGGCTGACTAATGAGCAGGAGGTAAAAGGTCCAGCTACGGCAGAAGTTTGCCACAATGATGGCGTAAACAGGCATAGATGTGAAGAATTCACGCCAAGGAGTTTTAAATTTCTGCAAAGAGAGCAAAAAAGCAGTTTTCACAAAGTAGTTTAGGTTATTACATTGCCATCTTAATATTCAATTGAATATATTATGTATAATATAAAGTTTTACGGTTTATTATACCAAATGCAAGAAAGAAGTCTACCTCAGTAGCACTCATTAAACTGGCTCCTTCCCCAATAGAAGTCTCGATGTATGTCCTTTCTTCCTCACTAATGGTGGGATGGATCGCTGGACTGTCATAAGCCAGCAAGAGCCAGAAAATATACCATATTATGCCAAACACACCTGTATATTAGCAAAGAAATAGATTATTAAACTATAAAAAAACAAAAAGGTCTAAAACGAAATGAGAAGTCTTTTGGCCATTCCTAAATGTTTATTCTATGGACCATTTTGAAACTTTATTCAGTTCTATTCTATATAGTTGAAGTAAGTTTGATTTGATTCACTGGGATTTAATATGAATTAGTGCTGGACAACGATTAATTGTGATTGATCGCATCCAAACTAAAGATTTTTGTGTACATAATATATGGGTGTGCACTGTGTATATTTGTTATGTATATATAAAAACAAACATGTATGTATATACTTAAGAAAAATACGTTATGTATGTATTAAATATATTTACAGTGGGGAAAATAAGTATAAAGGCATCTGCATTTTTCTCCAATTATATATTCATAAAGATGCTGCTGACATTACATTTTCACCAGATGTCGGTAACAATCAATCCATACTTACAAGGAAAATACAACATATAAATTGAATCCAATAGAAAATAAGAACTAAAGTTCATAGAAGAAGCACATAGATCCTTCGAGATTTGAAGACTGTGTGGGAGAATTGGCCAAAATCACACCTGAGCAATGCATGCAATTATTCATACATGAGGCCTCTTGAAGCTGTCTTTTATATGATATGATTATAAATATTTACATGTAAATATTTTCAAAATATTTACTGTATGTGTGCCTATATACACACATAATGAATATACACAGTACACATAGATTATATGAACTTATTCTGGATGCAATTAATCATGATTAATCATTGCCCAGCGCTAATGTAAATGTAAATTATTTTGATTGATTAAAGTCAAGCAAATGTGTCGTAAAGTACAAATTAGTTAATAAATGTCATCACTCACATTTTTACTGTATCATGTTTCAGACTCATATTGTTTTTCAGTTTCCAAAACATTTCAAAGGCTTACCCTAAACTCACCATAAATATAGAAGACAGAGGGCCAGCCTACATATTGCACTAATATTCCAGCCAGTGGCATTGCTATCACAGCTCCTGCATAAGATCCTGTCAACCAAAACACACACACACACAAAGGCTTAATTAAGAAAGTTAAATTAGGAGAGAGGGCATTAATCAGCCTGCAATATTCCCTTCACATGACAGTTCAATAATTTGAAGTCATTGCGGGGGTTGCCTCATAACTGCCAGAGGTTCAGCTTTGAGAAAGCACAATTAGTTTTGTTCATTTTAATATAGTAACTTTAACATTTACTCGCAGAGTGTCATATATTTGTGGGACTTATTCAAAAAAATGGTTCATCCAAAAATTTATTCTATCATTATTTACTTAAGATGTCAATCTATAAGAACTTTTAAAGCAATGAATGCCAATGCCAGGATTCAAGTCGTTCTTCAAATTCAAGGAGTAACAGAGTTTTAATCTGCTCAGTTTCATGTGCAACAATCCCAGACCTCAGCGCAACACACGCCTCTGCCTGAAGGACAAGCTGGCAGCTGCAGGAAATGGGATTTTAATGAAAAGGTGTCTTAATGTATATTTTATTACTGGATGCACTTGTAAACCTTCCTGTTTGGCATAGGAAAAGATTCTCGAGTGAGGTTTTGAACATAAAGAAGAGGGTGCTGCTTTATTTGTCAACAGAAGAAAGCCTCTTTCACATACAGAAGGTGAAGCTGTGTGCAGACCATCTTCATTTAGTGGTCATGTCAAGAGCTGTTTGAAGCACAGGTTGTCATGGCACCTGTTTATTGTGAAAGACGGCTGTTTTAATGCATTTGAGGCGTAATGAGCATTGGAACATAGACCCACGGTCGACTGGACTATGAGCATGTTTTTTTGTGTCTTGGGGGTTTACTTCTACTGCAGACACAGATACATTTGTACGAGGAATCGATAAATTTGGTGTTTAAAAAAGCAGAGAATGATAAACATCAGAAAAGGTGTCAGTCCACGTCTTTATGAGTGAGTCATTGAATCATTCATTCAAATGTTTCTTAAAAACATTGATTCGTACAAATAACTAAATAAGTCAACAATCTGAATATGTAACCATGCACTAAGTGTATAAGTCATGCTATAGAAATACATACTACAAGCTAAAATGTAGTTGTGAATTCAGCATGTTTCTGAGTAACTCAATGAATCATTCGCTCAAACGATTTATTTAAAAATTCATTCAAGAACACTCCAAAGCTTCTGCTACCTTCCATAACTTTTGGCTCTATAGCCGGACCTACTTCCCTCTGTTTATGTCTATGGCGAATCACGATACTCTGCAGCTATACATACATGACATCTAAATGGTCCGAATATAAACAGTTATTAAAGGTGTACTGAAGTGATTCACGATAAACCAAAAATGCGATTTATAAAAAATGTTAACATTTGAAATACTAAATTTATAGACTGCATCATTAAGTATCTCCTAGCCCTGCTGGAAAAAAACTGCATTATGCTGGTTAAGTATGTTTTACTGCTGGGATGCTGATTTACGCTGGTTTATGCTGGTCTTTTTGCTGGTTTATGCTGGTTATGTGCATGGCAAAGGACTAGAATAAACCAGCAAAGGATCAGATTAAACCAACCAAATGGGCAGCTCAAATCAGCATTAACCAGCAAAGGACCAGGATTCCAGCATCAAAACATAACTAACCATCATATAATTGTTTTTTCAGCATGTTCAGTAAAATATTCTCGTATAAACCTACTCACCACAGAATGAGGTAGTAGCCAGACGACTTCTTTCCAGTGGAGGAGCCCATTTGCTCCACATCCCATGGCAGGCAGGATATGTGACACCCTGTGAACATCAAGCACGTTAGTAGGCCTACCTATCTTTTCTTTCTTTCTTTCTTTCATTCATTCATTTCATTTTTAAAGTAGGCTTATGATCAATGAATACTTTACTTTATTGTAATGGCCAATCATTACTTAAAGAAACAGCTCACCCATATAATTACGTCTTGAATAATAAATCATGATTTAAATTTCAGTCTTTTGTCACTCAAAAGCTATTGAATGGCTTTAAATGAATTAGTATACAGTGTATACTTCACAACTACTTTTTTGGAGCTTTTTATCATTTTTAGAGGTTGAACATCAGAATTCACTTGAAAACAAAGATGACATAAATATTCTTGTGTGTTGAAGGAATGAAAAAAAAAAGTCACGTGTTTAAAATGGCATTCGGGTGAAAAGACAAAATTGTCACAGTTGAGTGGATTACTGCTTTAATACACTGATCAAGAGCATAACATTTAAAAATGAATAGATAATAGGCCTATTTAAAGTTATGTCACATGTAAAATAATTTTAAAAAGGAAACTGGCTACTTTATGACATATTTAAAGATGAAGGTCACTGGTGGCCACTCACCTCCACCAGTCCTTGTAAGATTCGCACAAACAAGACACAGCCATAGTGGACCCTGGCAGCTGATGGAATAAACATGTTTAGCACTGACGTCAAGAAAATGGCTGCTCCAAACACCCTGAGAATAATTCAGAGACATTTAGTAGCGTTAGTTAATGCAGGTATCATGGATTCAGTCAAAATTTAGCCATATAAAGATGTAGCCTTAAAATATGTCGATTTATATAAATAATGTTTTGTGGAAAAGCACACAGTGAGGATAAATAATTTCATAATGTTCTCTGAATAACTTAAACGAGTAACTCTGTCATTCTGAGACATTAATTATAAAATATTTATGTTTCTTATTGACATCATATAAAGTGATGACTTGGTGACAAGTAGAGAGTCATTTTGTACATTTAAAAGGACTGTAGGCTACTGATAATTTCATATAACAAGATAATATAAAAAATGCATTAAAATGCACTGAATTTAGTTTGAAGCATGAGTGCAAACAGCTTTTTTAATGAATATTAAAGTAATAATTTAATAAGTTGCAATATTTATCTATTTCATTGTATTTCCCATTTTTTAAACTATATTTTATCAACTTTATACTATATTTATATACTAGTTCTAAAATATTATCAAAACCTTTATAAAAAAAAAACATTTATTTTTATAAAGTAATTTTGTGTAGAAATTAAAAAATTAAAATAATAATAATAATAATTATAATAATAATAATACAAATAATGTGTAGACTATTCAAAAACTTATTACTAAAACTAAAAAACAAAAAGCTGTCTCAAAGATACTAGCTTGGCTTCAAACCCTAGTCTTGATATCCAACTTGACTGTACAGATCAAACAATAAAATATATTTTTCAATACCTTTTTTCCCATTAAAAAACCACTTTGCTAAAAAATCCATAAGTTTGAATAGACGTGATGCTAGCTAGCGCATCTACATCACTGGATCACACAGAAGAGAGTCATTTTGGTTCATTCACTTGTCCCTTTATCTCTATTTAATCCATCCATCTGCTGCTTCTTTTTTTTCCAAAACAGTGTGTAAGTGACACTTGTAATATTCCAGTGGCTGGTGTTTCAGTGAGAGATCTACTGCTGGATCTTTCATTATTAACTCTGTCAGCCACGTGTCCTCTTTTCCTGTGAGGCTTTTATTACAAGACCGCTATCTCTAATCAACACACGGCACAAATTTATCCCTCGCAGCCCTGACCACTGCACTTGTTTGGTCCCTTGGGTCTTCAGACACCTTTCAGCACTAAATGTATATAAGAGTTGTATTATGGAATATGCATCTGCCTTCCAAACGTGGTGTGGAGGTCCATGCATCAAGACGAGGCTCACCTGTTAGCTGCTAGCTTATTGGAGATGAAACCTCCAGGGATTTGAGTGACAATGTAGCCCCAGAAAAACGAGCCGTGTATCAATCCCACTGTCTCTGGATCCCAATTAAACTGTGCTGGCTGAAGGAGACAAACATTAGAGGAGACAACATTAACTTTATATAATTAATCAGAGGCTGGCAGTAGTGAAGTACATTTACTTGAGTAGTGTACTTAAGTACACTTTTTGAGTATCTGTACTTTACTTGAGTTTTATTTTTTCTGGAAACTTATGATTTCAATTCACTACATTTGAAACACAAATACTGTATTTTTCACTCTACTACATTTCTACCAGGGTCTTTAAAGTAGAAAGTTGTTTCTATGTAGCAGCTTTAAAGACTGTGGGTGATTATTGTTCTTCTGTAAATGTGATTTGGTGATGTACAGGTGATAGAAAGCCCACCAGTAACCTGTAAAATAGTAAACCAGTAAAATGACCTCTGAATATGTGTGTGTGTGAGAGTCATGTCTTTCTCCTAAAATTTCTTATGACAGGAAATGACAGGTAATTGTGGCAGCTAATACCTAAAAAGTCACTATTGAAAATTCTAGCCAAACAAAAAGATAATCGGTCCTTTAAACTTGATAGCTGAAAAAGTCAAACGGACTATCTGGACATTTTTTACTTTTTCAACCCAAGCACCCCTGAATATTTTTGCTAGGGACCCACTCTTTTTTTATTATTGATTATGTAAAGATATTTACATATTAATGTATGTGTGTGTGCACCTGGTATTTATTACCTTATGGGGACCAATTGTCCCCACAAAGATAGGAATACCAGTCAATTTTGACCTTGTGGGGACATTTCTTAGGTCCCCATGAGGAAACAAGCTTATAAATCACACAGAG
>JAUCNO010000318.1:6505676-6539710 GCA_032353835.1 Enteromius viviparus | reverse complement strand
TCTAGATTAATCTAGATTAATTTGAAAATTAATCTAGATTAATCTAGATTAAAAAAATTAATCTATGCCCACCCCTACTTTTAATATTTGTAAACAGTAACACTGCATGTAATACAAAACAAATCTGCATTATTTATGTATTTTACTTTGGTGTAAAGCTGCTTTGCAATGATATGTATCATGAAAAGCACTATACAAATAAATTTGAATTGAATGTATTCTGAAAAATGTGCATGCTGTGGAAAACCCCCCATATATATTATATTATATTTTGTTATATAAAATGTTTTTTTTAATTTCGGCAAGGTTATTTAAGATGGACCTTGAGGGTTCTGCCTTTTTTTTTTAAAAAAATGCTGGTGTGGAAAATTTACCTTTACATGTTCTCTTCATCTCTAGGCATCTACCTTTGTCAGTACACTTCAAGTGCCATCGCTCACAGTCTCATCCCCAGACAAAGCAGACAGCGATTCAGTCCTGGAACAGATGCAGTCATCAAGGTACACCTCAATACATTGAAAAAAACCTTTTTGTCCTGTGAGGTTGTTTTTTCATGCAGGTTCATCATCTGAAATCTGTACAAGCACACATGCTTTTATATCATAGATGTGGCTGTAGGTTTATGTCTCGAAGCATCCCACCTAAGTTACAGCATCCAAGCATCCTATCCTTAGTTTTAGCACCTCTAAAAGCTTTTCCTTCCGTTTTTGTTTTTTTGTCATCTTTTTTCCATCTTTTCTAGCCTTTGAAATGCCTATATCACCACATCACCCTATTCATTCTATCCCATCATTCTGTGGTATTTAAAGTATAATTTTCTCACTGTTAGCACGTCAGTGCATGTCTGCCTATATATCCCACTGCTCACCCATCATGCTTTGCCACCACCTCTGCATCCCAATGCTTGTGTGTTTGTCCTTTTGTAGTGAGAAAGAGTGTCAGGAGCCAACTCAAACACCAGAGACCCCATTAGATGAGAGTCCTGAGTGAGTATGTGTGTCAGGTGGAGTTTGGTTACAAAAACGGCACACTTTGATTTGCCAGTTTTTTGGGTAACCTGAAATGCCACTATTATGAATAGTGTGTGTCAGACACCTTAAAACAGTAGTTCTGAACATCTACTGTATATGTTGAAAATAGTGATGGTAATAATGCCCTTTTATGCTTTAGAGCTTCAGTGGACATAAAATCAGCAAGCCAGGGGAACCTTGATGGAAGAGGCAGTGAAAAGGTAAATTTCCGCTCAATCAAGACTTGACTTGAGTAGAAGTGTATTTATTTTTAAGGTTTAATTATTAGGGTTAGGAAATTTGTTTGTGATTAAAGTGATTAAATGTGAGTATCTATTGTTCTATTTTTTAATTCCAGAAGTTATTAACAGTAGATCAGAGGCCAGAAGAGTTTTTTTTTTTTTTTGGTCAACAAAATGTGTGTGTGTGTGTGTATATATATATTTAGAATATATTGAATTTATTTCTATATATTGTTATTTTATATTTATACATTTATTTTAATGTTTTTACTTTACTCTGTTGTTGTTTTTTTGTCAGCAAAAAAAAGGATTTCTCTTAAATAATAAATATTAACATTATTATTTATTTCTGTTTTTATTTAAAAATGTGTGTATATATATATGTATGTGTGTGTGTGTGTGTGTGTATATATATATATATATATATGTATGTGTGTGTGTGTGTGTATATATATATATATATATATATATATGTATGTGTGTGTGTGTGTGTGTATATAAATTTATTTCTACATATTGTTATTTTATATTTATACATTTATTTTAATGTTTTTACTTTACTCTGTTGTATGTGCATTTATATTCGCTTTCTGTTTACTTTCAATTTATTTATGTCAGTTTTACTTTTAGTAAGTTTAGTACTTCAACCAAAGCAGCAGTTTAAATTTAATTGCTTTTATATTTTCATCTAATATTTATATTTTATTATATTTAGTTTCACTGAATGAAACTGATTTATAATATTTCTAATTATAATAGTTTGTGGAAAATGTATGCTTTTATATTATCATATTACATGATATAATATTATATTACATTTGTTATGTGAAGTTTCTGAAATGTTTTGTTTCTGCACTTTTAGAGCAAAGCATTTGATGAGTTCAACAAGATCACAACTCTACCACTCAAATCTCCAAGCTCTTCTCACACCGCTGAGGATGACAGCTTCGGTAGCAGGAAAATGAGATCTTCCTTTGGACGGGGATTCTTCAAGATCAAGGGGGGAAAGAGAACTGCTAGTGCCCCTAATTTGGGTACGACTGCTATTTTTCTTCTAGATCAATTTGCCCACGGTCAATTATGTTTCATGGTGATTAAAATAAGCAAAAAGTCCAAAATGTTGGGGTATTTCTTATATATATATATATATATATATATATATATATAGTCAAAATATGCAACAAGTATTTTGCTGATTTTGAAAACCCAAACTTTCATGATCTATAACATATTGTGGGAAGAAAGTCTGTATTTTTAAAGTAAGAAATTTAGGCCTAAAGTTGGTTTATTTTCATTTCTTTTCTTCATAGCAAGAGACAATATTAAATGATGTAATGGTGATTATGGGTGTTTTGAAGTCCTCTTGTCAAAATAATAGACTAAATAGATGTTTAAAGCATTGAGCTCATGTGGTATTTATGAGGTATATGGAGGTTCTGTCCTGATCACATGCTATTTTGTGACCACGCTACCCAGCACTTAAATATTCTGACCACATTCTCACATTTCTGTGTGTTCCCCTCACATCCAAACTACCATACCAACTACATTTTTACTTCCATTGTGTTAACTTGTACGTCAGCATGTGACTTGGTTCCATGGTTCCACTCCTAAAATAAGTCCAGACGAAGGGTCATCTGCAGTCTTGCCTCATGATGCTGATTCCAGTAGTTCAAGGCAGACGCTGTCATTTCTGAGCTTTATTTCTTTTAGACTTCCTGTTATTCATGCCATTTTTACTGCTGCTCTTTAACTGAACGACTGCCTTGTTTTTTCTTCCTTCCCATAATCTTGAGTTTATTTGATGCCCGACTGACCGTGGTATTGTTGGTAATGTAGTTTGCTGTGGTGACAACAGGACTTTTTCTTTTCTTATGTATGTGTTTGTTTGCACAGCTGAGGTGGAGAGGGACGGCACTGACCATCTGGATCTGGCAGGCATGCCGCAGAGGTCAGCTGACAGTGACAGCACACACACTCTCCCCATTTCTCCAGAGGGCAAGAAAAAGTCCAAAGGAATCAAAGCACTCTTTGGAAAGTGAGTATAAAACATCTACAGGGTTGGACATATTGGACATTGGGGATCTTTCCTTATCTGGCATATTTTATATCCTACCGGTGTTCGTGTTAACTAAACCTAAAACTATTAAGGTTTTAGTCATTGAAGGAATAATACTTAAGCAAAACAAATAAAATAAAACTACAGACTTAATTTACTGAAATACAATAAGCTGAAAAGAATAATAAAAATAAATAAAATGACCAAAACATACCAAATTAATAAAACTGAAAACAATGAAAATGACTAAAGCTAGAAAAAAACTATTTAAAAGGTTAATTTAAAATATGAATAAATACTGTAATTGTATAAATTAATACTGTATTCTAGTGATTTAAAGAATATATTTTTGTAATAATATTTGTGCTGTTAAAAATTAATAGTTTTTGCTTACATAATGCTTGCACTGTACATATTTATTATGTGTATATATAAAGACACGCACATACTATGAAAATATTTACATGAATATATTCATATAAATTACATCATATATTTAATATATAAACGTAACACATTTTTCTTAAATATATACACAAATATATTAAGTAAACAAAAACTTATTTTGAATGCGATTAATCATGATTATTCGTTTGACAGCATTAAGTAATATGAATAATGTTTTACATTAAATGTAAATAATAATGCAATATTAATTATAAATTTATTAATTATTAATATAAATATTATAAAAGTTGCATTATTTTAAATTATTTTTTAAAATTATTTTATGTCTAATTATAAATGTAATTATTCTAAATTATAAGAGCATTATTATTACAAATACGATTATTATCTCTCCCTCTATGTGTGTGTGTATATATATATGTGTGTGTGTGTGTGTATATGTATATATATATAATTTTTATTTATTGAGCTAAATGTAGATGGATTTGTCAGCCCTTGCAGTATTAATTCTTTTTTTCAGCTAATTTGATCTACCATAATTGGAGTTGAATATGATTAAAAATTACAGTAACTGATGACTTTCTTACTTTCTCTTTCTCCTTTAAAGGCTGAAAAGAAGTCAATCGACCACATTTAACCTGGATGATAACCTATCAGAGAATGAGTTTAAACGGGGTGGAGTTAGAGCCACAGCTGGGCCCAGGCTGGGCTGGTCACGTGACCTGCAGAACACCAACAGGTCAGTAATCACAGTGACACAGGATAGATACCCTTCTCAAAATGGAAAGATTTACCGTTGGTAAATACTCTGGTGACTGACTTGCATGCGACTTATTGATTCAGAGTTTAAGTTGCTAAGTAAATCTAATTTATGATGTTGTCTGACTGCTGGAGATATTTACCTTGTCTTCCTACCTCCTATGATCTGCTTGTTTGTGTTTTCCAGTGAGCTGGACGCTCCGTTTGCCCGCTGGTCCCGGGAGCAGGTGTGTGATTGGATGCAGGAGCAGGGACTGGGGTTGTACGTGAGTTTGGCAAGGCAGTGGGTCGCCTCCGGCCAGACACTCCTGCAGGCATCCCAGCAGGATCTGGAAAGAGTGAGCTTTTATTTCTCAGAATCAGGATGAAAGCATATAGTGGAGTCCAAATGTCTGAGACCACATTTAAACCTGGAAATAATCCGTTTTCCTTCTGAGCTTGATGTTTAAGGACTGCTCTGTGTATGCAGGAGCTGGGAATAAAGCACCCTCTACACAGGAAGAAACTCCAGCTGGCCCTGCAGGCGTTAGGCTCAGAGGAGGAGGACAACAAAGGCAAACTAGACTACCACTGGGTGACAAGTAAGAAATGAATGTTTATTCATCCACAGTTTCAGATTTGTTGAGTGTAACTGATTAAAAGGTTTTCTTACCTCTTTCCTTCTGTTTTAGGGTGGCTTGATGATATCGGCCTCCCACAGTACAAGACTCAGTTTGACGAGGGACGTGTGGATGGACGGATGCTTCACTATATGACAGTGGTTAGTTTTTTTCCCCAGACAATATCACGTTTAGACATATAAATGAAAGTTTTAATCAATTAATTTATCTAAACTAGGTTTACATCTTTCAAAAGAGAAAAGTCTGAATTGTGAGTTTGTATCAAGCAGTTGTGAGATATAAACTCAAAAGGTCAGAACTGTAAGATAAAACCTCGCAATTTCCTTTTTGTTTGCGGAAACTGGCTTCCTTAGTTTCCTAGTTTTACTTTGTGATGGCAAATCTGAATTTCAGTAGTTGTTGAAGTCTGCTCTCTTCTGTCTATGCTGAACAGGATGACCTATTATCTCTAAAAGTGGGCAGTGTTCTTCATCACCTCAGTATTAAGAGAGCCATCCAGGTCCTTCGGCTCAACAACTACGACCCCAACTGCCTGCGGCGGAGACCTTCAGATGAGGTAGGAAGAGATACCATAGACTAATCTGTGCTGTCTTGTTGTTTTTGTACTTTTACTAGCAATCCTTATGTTCACTATTATTACAGAACAACATAAGTCCTGCTGAGATCTCTCAGTGGACCAATCACCGTGTGATGGAGTGGCTGCGGTCCGTCGATCTGGCTGAATACGCACCCAATCTGAGGGGCAGTGGAGTACATGGAGGACTAATGGTGAGAAACAAGTTTAAAGTAGATTTGGTTATTTGTTGGAATGGATCAAGATTTGCATTGGGAACCAAAAAGTATGTGTTGTATTCTTGTATTCTAAATAACAAAATAAACACAATAAAAATGACAGCGGTGAGAAAACAGCAACTAAAAAAAGTGATTGGTTACATTTTACCATGTTACATTCGTGGAACATGGAATTGAATTCATGTTTAAATTAATATATTAAAAATAAATGAATGCATAAATATCAGTGCTGTCAAACGATTAATAGCATCCAAAATAAGTTTTTATTTACGTAATATATAATATGTATGTGTGTGTACTGTGCATATTTATTGTGTGTATATATAAGCACAAATACATACATTTATATATTTAAAAGATACGTTATTATTGTATTTTTATATAATAGAAAGAATAAATGTGTATATATATATATATTTACTAAATAATACTTATTACACATATATTGCATATATATAATTTATATGTGATTTAATTGTTTAATAGCACTAATAAATATTAAAAAATTAAGTTTTAAAAATAATATAAATTATTACCAAAAAAAATCAAACTGTACAGAACAAAAAGTTTGGTTCACAACGGTGTCAAACCAGTTCATTCTTTGATTCACTTACTCTCCTGTTGCTCAAACAGCAGAGCAGGATGCTAGCAAGGTCATTAAGGTCATGTGTACATTGAGTGCAGTGTAAGTCAATTTGGATAAAAGTATCTGAAATGCTGTTTTTTTTTTTTTATTAAATGGGCATAATTTGTATCGTGATTTCAGGTGCTGGAACCTCGCTTTAACGTGGAGACGATGGCTCTGCTGCTAAATATTCCCCCAAACAAGACTCTGCTGCGGAGGCATCTGGCCACTCACTTCAACCTGCTGGTGGGATCTGAGGCCCAGCAACACAAGCAGGAGTGTCTAGAGAACCCAGACTACACCTTACTCACCGCCACGGCTAAAGTCAAGGTATGTACAGAACACCTCCAGACCATCTACTGCAGAGCTGGCAATGTGATTCAATCAAACATTGTCTGTATCAATTTCAGCCGCACAAGATTGCGTTCGGAGGGTTCGGTAGGAAGAAGAAACAAGAGGAAAATGAAGAGTATGTCTGTCCAATGGATGTGGAGATGCCCAAAGGACACAGCTTCCAGAAAGGCTACAGGGGCATGGAGCTCCAGATCTATGATGATGACCTAGACCGATTCGACCAGGTAGGGATAGAAGTTTTCTGGTGCATAAATCAATATTTAATATATTTATTTATATAAATAATTAGTATTTTCACCTTAAGTTTCTGACGACTGAATTTAACGTATTAACATTTTGCATCAGTTAAATTCTTTAATAATCATTAATAAACTTTTACTATTTTTTGATTAATATCTAACTTCAAAAATATTTTTGTAAGTAGTGTCTTTGTGCTCACAAAAACATTTATTTGATCAAAAATAGAGTAAAAACAGTAATATTGTAAAATATTATTACAATTAAATACATATATATATATATATATTTATATATATAGTAATACATTTTTAAAGTGTAATTTATATATGTGATGGCAAATAATAATTTAGATTTCTAAAGTATCAAAAAGACCAGATTAATGGCAACTGAAAAATCAGCTTTGTCATGACAGGAATAAATTACATTTTAAAAATGCATTACAATAGGATGTAATTATTTTACAGGGTAATAATATTTAGCAACATTACTTGTTGTATTTGTTATCATATAAATGCAGGCTTGGTGTGCTTCAAATATTCAGTTGATTTTAAAAGATTAAAAACAATAATTCAATCATTGATGAATCATTAACACCTGCACAACTTTGTTCTTCTTTGCAATCCCCAGATGGAGGACTCTGAAGGGACAGTGAGGCAGATCGGTGCTTTCTCCGAAGGCATCAACAACTTAACGGTAACGAACAGCTGTTCATCTATCCCTCTGGTGTTGCTTTAATATAGCGTGTTTTGCGCCTAAACTGAGTGTCCTGCGTTTTGTGCTCAGAGTATGCTAAAGGAGGACGAGTTCTTCAAGGAGATCTCCACGTCGTTCCCCAATGCCAGTGTGAAGGATGATGACTGCAACGTGTGAGAGCACCGCAGGGCCACTCTGGCCCCTTGTGCTGCTGCTTTAATCGGAAGTGACTGTGCCAATCCCTCTGCCAACACCGCCACACACACACGCACCTCCATCTGAACGCCAAATATATCAATCACAGCCGTCAACTCATCCAAACACCATTATAAAAGTATTTCAATTGCCTTTTAAGAACATTTTGTTTAATAAATAATGTATCATAATGGTAGATGGAAGAATGTCTGCCCTGTGTGTGTGTTTTTTTTATTTGTTAGTGGTCGTTTTCGTTTCTTGTAGATGGATGTGATATGAATTATAACTAAAATAAATAGCAGTCCTACTGTAATCTGCTGGTCATTGGATGGATACAATATGCATTCTTTTCATCTGTCTGCCTAAGTCTGTGACCGATTTCCAGTTTGTGCCAGTTATTATGGTGCGGCAGAAGAGCACAAGGACACTTTCAGGTAAAATCAAAGATATATTTTATTAAATTGTTGATAAATTAAAGTTGTACACTGCCAATAATTAAATTAGCAATAATCATCAATATTTTTGAACGATCAATCCAGCTGCAGTCTTAAAGTCTGATGTTGGGGGAGGTTTTTTTAATTGTATTTTGACTTGTACATTTTGGTTTATCAAGCCAATACATGCATTGATATACTGCATATGCTTTGTGCATTTGCATGCAGAACTCTGTACAATATATTTTACATCTGGTTTGTAAAGGATTGCATGTTATTTAAGCCTCATTTGGATAAAATATTAGCAAAATATTGTTACTTTTATGAAAGTTCATTGTGAATTATTTTTCTTCTGCTGCAATACTTAAAGGATGGCAGTAATGTTCTCATTTATGGAAATGCTATCGTGTAGCACAAATATTTAATGCAATACTGGCATGTCCACAAAATTGTAAGCAGCTGAAAAATATATTGAAAAATATAGTGTCATTCATAACCATTTCAGAGTTACATGTTTGTACTAAATGAATAAAATACTGAACGCATACAGGTTTTGTTGTTTCGTGTGCTCTTGTCAATTATTTATGCTGTTTGCTACTTGTCAGAGCAGAAATATTTAGAAGAATTTAGGATTTTGAATGCAAGGGTTGACTACATGTAACATCTTGCTGCCAAAATAAATGCTGTAGGTGATTTTGTTCATAGTGTACCAGTGTCATCTAAATTAAATTTTAAAAATACTTAAATTTGAACTTTAGTAAACACATTTTGTAAACACAAAGGCTTTTGTACCATTTCATGATACATGTACATATATTAATCAATGGCGCCACCTCTGGGACAATTTTTAGATTCTTTAGACATTTAAGAAGTCAATTTTTTCCCATTTTACTCTAATCATTAAATTAACTTCGTTATTAGATTTTGTCTTCGGTTAAAAATTATATCCAGTTTTTGATTTCAGATTTTCAGGTATAAACTAATGAAATAATTGAGTGTCAGTGACTGTTTTCTGGTGGCTTCCAATAGGGGGCGCATGAGAGCTCACAAAGATAAACCCCCATTGAACTGCAGTCAAATATTCGCAAGTCCTTTGGCTTATAGAATATGTTTGTGCACCCAAATCTGTAATCGTTTTCCTAGAAATTATTACTGTCTAATAAACAAATGAGATTATCCTCTGTTGTCTCTGTGAAAATAATTATATCAAATCCTCATTCAGTGCACACGCGTCACTGTGATTGGTCCAGCCTGCCCAGCGCGGAGAAAAGAAACGCTTACCTTGTGACAAAGTGTTCCTCGTGCTGCTGCAGCAAAGTTCATAGTTTACACTTTAATAATGACATTTTATAACTCCGTAAATTTAAAATAAACACTGAGAAGTTGATATAGGTAAACTATTGTTTAGATTAATCATTCTTGACCAAACATAAACTTAAACGTCTGATAAGGTCCTCCCATTTATGTTACATTTTATAATGTCTATTAATATTCCACCCACTTATTCTAATGCTGTATGGACGCAGGGAATATATTTGGGTGTATTTAGGCATGAAAGCATCCCCAGGGGCAACTTAACTGGGCGAGCTTTTGTAAGACTTGCAACAAAAGAAGAAAAGTTCGCTCGCTTTCTTCTGTGCGAGCACATCAAACCAAAACCATGCGCAAAGGGTATGTGGAAAACTTTTATGTTTTGCAAATACACTAGTACGTCTTTCGTATTTTTCTGTTTCATCCGTTTTGAAAGCCGAATTACTTTACAGAAGGCCATTGAGTTTAACGCGGTGATCTTCAGTATGTTTTTATTAATGTTCGATCAGGGTTTATATTTTTTATTTACAGATAATTCTCAATGCATTTACCTTTTTTTGCATTGAATTTTCCAGGAGATTAACTTTTATGAACTTAAATTGCATAACTTTTATGAATTAAAATAGACTGAAAAGTATTGCATTCACATTGAAAATGCTTAATGAAAGATACTGAGAAGTTTTACTTATGTTTGTATGCTGCAGGTATGACTTTGGATGGATCCTTGTGCTGTCTGCACTCTTTACTTTCAGTGATGCATCTAGGTAAAGTAAAAAGGTTTTAATACACTTTATTCAAACCACTTTTATGCAAGTTTCATACTATTAATTTGTTTCTCTACACATTCAGTCAAACTGTCAACCAGGAGCTTTCGAATATTTTCAATGAGCTCTGGAAGCTGGATGTGAATCGCCTGAACCCTGGGACGCATTACAATATCTCACTACAGGTGTCGGTATTTTCTAATGCCAAACAACATTAATATAGTGATAGGTCAAGTATAACATTAAATTGTCTTACATTTCATTTAGAGCAAAGCTGGTTACATACCACAGGGAAGCACCATGGCCGTAGACCACGCCTCATCCCCTCTGTTTACCAGCGTTGATGAGGCCAAACTCAACTCCATTACCACTTACGCCCGTAGGTTTCTTTTATAAAAATCTCTAACTCCTTTAATTACTCTGTCAGTTTGCACAAAAGCTTATTTATCCAGGGAGCTGTGCTGAAACATGCCTTCAACAGGGACACACCAAGCTTCTTTATGAAATGTAATTAGCAGAATGTTACCAGAAACATATTCACATCACATATTTTGAATACACAGTATGAGTTGCATAGAATCATGATATAGAGAGAAAATATTTTTAATGCACATTTACGACACAACACAGTGAAAATCTTTTTAAGGCATGCATATGAACATACAATAAGTAGCCAAATTTGAAACATAATTGAAGGAAAATCAGGACAACATTAAAATAGCATATATTTTGCATAGAGTAACTACTTTTACTTTGTTACGCAAGTAGCTTTAAATGCGCAAAATGTTTAAAAAATGAAGTAAATGTAGGATCCCACCAAAATGAACAGACATAAATTGTTTTCGCCAACAGACAAAAATGTTGTGATTTTAAATGGTGATTTTGCTGACCTCTCAACAGGCTTCATGAAGCTTTTAGACAACTATGAGAGGTCTACTGGTGTGGCAGAGAAGGTGACCGCTGAGGAGGTGTCCGAAAATAACTCCTTTCTAGATGCTGTCTTGGAGACATCAGTAATGAAGGTATGAATTCACTCTCTAACAACTCAAGTTCTGTCCTTTACCACATTCATCTCCTCTTCTTGTTTCTAGATACAGTGACAAAAATAAAAAGCTGTGAAGACTGTATGTAAAGATTTAGTGAGAAGATTCACTAAAATACACTTTCACATTTTTTCTGTTGCTAACCAAAATATTGTGGTTGTTCCCTGCTACACCCAGTTCTTGGAAGCTGTGTATTATGACAAGGGGGAAAGAATGTGGAAGAGAGTATAATGATGATAAGTGCTATTTACCAAGGACCATGCCAGGGTTTTTATATTGCCATAAAACACATCGGTTCCTTATGTTTTGAAGACACTCTGGAGGTACTTTCAAAGCCAAATCCTGGCCTGGACGCATCCTGGGAAAATAGCACTTATGGTCACCCTAGATTCTGGGGGTCATTAGTTTACAGCATATAAGCAATAGTTTACCCCAAAAATTGTATTTGGCGATTGTTGAAACATTTAGGATGTAGATGAGTTTGTTTCTTATTTGGAGAAGCTTTACATTATTGCATCGCACATCTGCAGTGAATGGGTGCCATCAGTGAATGATAATAACATCACGGTAATTCACAAGAGATTTATTTGACTCCAGTCTATTAAGACCCTTGGGATTGAAATAATCAAATCAATTATATCAAACTTTTGGATGGCTTGAGATCTTTTTTTTTTTTTCAGTAAATGTTAACTTTGGGTGAACTATTTCTTTAAATCATTGTAAAATATTCATGTTTTCTCCCTCAGCGTGCCCACCAGTACCTGATTGAAAAGAGAAAATCACGCCCAGATCTGAGACAGTTTAAGAGTCAGTTGTACTACATGTGGTTCCGCCTTTATCATAGAGATAGAAATGGAGGGTAAGTGACTTCAACCAGCACAAAACAAAACCCAATCTGCACTAATTAACTTTTTTCTTTCCA
Source organism: Enteromius viviparus (assembly GCA_032353835.1). NCBI lineage: Eukaryota > Metazoa > Chordata > Actinopteri > Cypriniformes > Cyprinidae > Enteromius > Enteromius viviparus. The sequence continues at coordinate 6,527,239 of JAUCNO010000318.1, read as the reverse complement.
AAAAGGGAGGACTCCAGTGGATTTGAGCATGTGTTTGTTGGGGAAACCAAGTTTGGCAGAGAAATCATGGGTCTTCACAACTGGGTCCAGTTTTACCTGCAAGAGAAGCAGGAACTTCTTGACTACAAGGGCTACAAAGCAAGAGTCAATGACGCGGTACTTTTTTTTTTTTATCAGTAAATCTGAAAAATGTTCAAAGAATTTGTTTTTACTAATTCTGTACTTTTTTTTTTCTTTCATGCAGCCAAATGAAGATGACCATGTCTTGAATGTGCAGTTCAGCTGGCATGGTTTGGTCAAACCTGTGGCCAGCGCCTTTGTTGGTGTGAGTCCTGAGTTTGAAATGGCCGTCTTTACCATCCTGTTCCTCACGTCCACTGAGAAGAGCACCACAGCTGTGGTCAATCTGGATGAGTATCAGTTGGAGATGGTGGTGTATCGACATGGCCGCTCTATCGGGACCGCTTATCCCAAACTACTCAGCAGCAACAACAGACACGTATAGATCCACATGGCCGTAGTTTACAAGCTTTTTAAAAAAAATGTTTTTAAAGGCATGTGGTGTAATTTTACGCAAGTAGATAACTGTATTGTATTGCAAAAGTCGATGTTAGATGCTTGTTTACTTCACTAATATGTTTAACAAACTTAAATTTAAATCTGAGCAAAAAATTCGATTTACTCAGAATTCCCTTTCACACAATAGTATTTTCATATATCTTGTATATCTATTTGCCTATATTGACTAAGCTGTTGTATACATTAGTTGATCATGAAAAATAGTTTTCACATAAAAAATGTTTTGATCCACTTGTGTGATTATTTGCAGAATTCAGTTGCATTTATTTTTTGAGTTGCTAACATGACATGTAAAGCACTCACAGCAGTGTTTTTCAGTGTGACAAACTTAACTTCATAAAGAATTATTATAAACATTATTGTATAATCTGTTACATATATGGACTCATGGCCTTATATTAATGGAAGACAATGGGGACATTTAGAAATTAATTTGTCATCCTTGCTGAAAAAAAAACATCTTAAACCAGCTAAGACAGTGTCCAAAACCCTTCTAAAACCAGTTTGCTTGCTGGTCTCCCAGCTAAAACCTGCCAACCAGCCCAAGCTGGTTTTAGCTGTTTGCCACTGAACAGATTATGTTAACAGAAACAAATAAAATCATACATTTAATAAATAATAAAGAATGTCATTAACGAATATGAAAACGACCAGTTACAACATCTATACATTTTCAAACGTCAGAAAACATTAGAGAAAATGCTTCTACATTGCCTTTTTTTATTTTATTTTTTATTTTTATTTTTTTATACATGACAATTAGATCCCTGACCTAACACAACACGGTTTAATTGTGGTTGTGGTTATTTTTTTAATCCCGGATTTTCAGTGTGATACACTTATATTGTTGTGTTTATATGTTTAGGACGTATGACATTATTGTAGAGCAAAAACGTTGATATTAGTCGGAATATATTTGCGCGCATGCGTTCCTACCCGGTATGATTTTTATGTTGCACTTCACGCTTTCACGTGTAGTGCAAATTTCCGTTCAGTGTTTTTCACCTGGCTGCGGCGTGTATGATGGTTTCCTAACATTCGTGATATTTTTCGCATTTGGGGTTTATTGCCATCGCCACTAATAAGCAAAATGCTGCAGGAGGAGTTTGGGGAAATGACTCCCCAGCAGCTCGCTGCTCCCGTCGACACTGTGGAGGTGAGGGAATAGAGGCATGAGTGAAACTGTCAAATGCGCTATTAAAATATTATAATTATATAATTATAATAAATAATTATTATATATATTTTAGTTTGTTTGTTATAAAATTTCCGTATCCCTATCTGTGTTGCAGGAAAAGTGGAAGCTGCTTCCAGCCTTTCTGAAGGTAAAATCAAGTTGACAGCGTCATTATGACAATCATGAAGAAATACTTCTATTCATGAAAAATACACGTGAAACATGATTCGTATGACAATATATTGGTAGTTGATATGTCGTTTCAAGCAGTGAGACATGATGTGCAGTTTAAAATACAAACTTTATAACTATATTTAACAACTTATGTAATTGCCTTGAATAATAATTACATACTTAGAAATATTTGTCAAACATAGGAGTATTTAAGTGAACTCAGAAATAACTAGTTTGACTTATATAAAGTTTATAAAAAAAAACAAAGTCACGTCTTGATTTGTGTTTTCTGTTTTCTTGTGCATATGACACATGCTTATAATCCGGTGAGATTTTTTTTTTCATTGTTACATTTACAGCCATTTATTTATTAATTCATGTATTTCTTTTAGGTTAAAGGCTTGGTTAAGCAGCACATTGATTCCTTCAATTACTTCATCAACGTAGAGGTTTGTTGACTTCTTTATGGATGTTTCCAGTCACAGATCTCTTTACATATATTGTAAACGCAATAAATGTATTCATCCAATCATGGTTTTGGTTACTTTTTGTTCCAGCAAAACAATTTGATGTCAACAAAATCCTTTAGTAGCATAAACCTAATATCTACAAATCTCTCCAGATAAAAAAGATCATGAAGGCGAATGAGAAGATCACAAGTGATGCTGATCCAATGTGGTATCTGAAGTAAGGACATTGTTCAATTAGACATATTTGTAAATGTTTTATTTAGTGTGTTAAGTTAGTGTCATACACTATTTAATTTTTTATTCATGTTTTATTGATAGCATTATTTAAGTTCTTTAAATTAGATGCATTACACTAAACCTGTTTTTTTATTTTTTTATTTAATGTTTATATTTGATTTTTATATCAGCTTTATTTCAATTACTGAACATGATGTTATATGTTTTTGGTTGTCAATAACAACACTGCATGTTACAACTCATCTATTTATAGATATCTCAATATCTATGTTGGCATGCCTGATGTAGAAGAAAGCTTTAATGTAACCAGACCAGTGTCACCACATGAGGTAACATCTTTGTTTTTGTCCATTAAGGCAAACGTAAAAGCTTGTTTATGGTGCTATTTATTATGTTTTTGTTTTTTATCACTAGTGTCGTCTCAGAGATATGACATATTCAGCCCCCATCACTGTAGATATAGAGTACACCCGAGGCAGCCAGAGAATTATTCGCAATGCTCTCCCTATCGGAAGGTAACTGTGTGTGGGCTAAAAGCTTTGCAAACTCCTCTTGATATGCATTTTTCTTTTTCTTAGCAATATTAAATGCCCTTTTTTTTTTAATACAGGATGCCAATAATGCTGCGAAGCTCCAACTGTGTATTGACAGGAAAGACACCGATGGAGTTCTCGAAGCTTAATGAATGTCCTCTGGATCCAGGTAAGATTATACTCTGACAGATTTGAATGTTTGCATGCCGTAGTTTGATGCAGATAATCCTATCTAAAGCTCATACGCGTAAGAGCAGGTCATGCTCCACAAGCATAATGCAGAACTTGTCTGTGTGCAGGTGGTTATTTCATTGTGAAAGGGCAAGAAAAGGTCATTCTCATTCAGGAACAGTTGTCTAAGAACCGTATCATCGTGGAGCAAGATCGCAAAGGTGCTGTGGGAGCCTCAGTCACCAGGTGCTGGAATTTGCTCTTCTGTTTATGTAATAATAATAAACTACTTTAAAGTTTAAAGTGCATCTTTAAAGCTCTAGTTGTGTGTCTCTGATTTTAGTTCTACTCATGAGAAAAAGAGCAGAACCAACATGATTGTGAAACAAGGCCGCTTTTACCTGAAGCACAACACCCTCTCTGAAGATGCACCTATTGTTATTATCTTTAAGGTGAGAATGTGGTTAGAAATGGAGATTTAGAGCAGGATGGTTCTGTATCTTGGTCAGGTTAGTTGATGGTTTACTGTATCCAACCAGCAGATGGTGCACACTAACAAAGAATACAGTGCAGTGTGACTGAAAACAATTTCAAAGTATTTCTAAAGTCTGTTGTTTCAATACCATTCCAAAAATATGTATATTTTTTAATGTATTAATATTTATTTCTACAAGGTTGTGCTAAAAGTAATCAAAAATGACAGTGAACACATTTATAGTGTTACATGTTATTAGATTTTTATTTCAAATAAATACTTTTGTTTTGATTTTCTATTCATTAAAGAATTTTTTTAATTGTTTAAGCTAGATTATTGTATTTCCTCTGAATGATGCTTCTTCTGACAGTTAAAACATATTTAATTAGAGCTCAGATCACAGAACCTGGTTGTACCATGACAAATGTTTTTCCTAGCCCAGGCTTTCTCTAATCATAGGGTTCTGATTGGTTGGGGACAGGGCGATGAGTAAATCGGCTGTGGGGCTTGTTTGCTTTGCACTTGTCTGTCCACAGCACATTCCACCAGGATTTCCTTGTGACACAGGAGCCGTGCCAAACGGTGGAGACCTTTAAGCACCGTGATCCACCCAGTCCTGTTCCCACAGTCCCCTATTAGCATAAATAAATGTCATCGAGGCCTGTGGCGCTGTATTCACCTTTGCGTTAGAGCAGGGTCCTACATGCTCTGTTTTTTGTTGTTGGTGTTTCCCTTTGCCTTAAATATACAAATATATACTTTTGTGTTTATTACTTTATGTGACTGTACACCTTATTTACTGTTAATTTCTCTGTCCTTTATCAGGCCATGGGAGTGGAGAGCGATCAGGAGATAGTTCAGATGATTGGCACGGAGGAACATGTCATGGCTGCATTCGCTCCCAGTTTGGAGGAATGTCAGAAGGCCCAAATATTCACCCAAACCCAGGTACATCTGACAAGATCAGTGCCATCATTTAATGAGGAGAAATGCATAACACATACAAAACAACATGGTTAGGGTAAATGTTATTAGAAGTTTTAACAAATGCATGGCTACTGAATGCTTAAAACTTTAAAGCTTTCAAAAAGCAGGTATCCCACTTTTGAGCTGTATTATCAACTGCTGAAGCACAGTTTGCTGAATCTGAGATGTATTATGCATTGCGAGACTCAACAAATGGGTCAGCAAGCACCATATCTGCATCCTAGCAACCTGTGTCTGAGCGGATGTGAATGCCTGTTTACGTGGTTGTGGCATTGTGTAGTTCTCATCAAAGGTCTGCTAATGAGCCTGTGTGTGCACCATTTGACCAGAGCAGACCTCAGTTAGATAAGATGTGTTATTAGGGCTAAGAATCAGTCAAGAGTTTGAAGTTAAATTGTAATTAAGGATTTATGACTACCAAGGGCAGCCTTGCTTGTTGTATTTAAGTATAAAATTTGAATGCTTATTTACTGCTAAATTTCCTGTAATATATACATGTACATATTTCTTAAAGTTTGGTGTCAGTAAGATTTTTTTATTCTTGATATAAATTAATAATTTTATTCAGAAAGGATGCATTAAAGTGATCAAAAGTGACAGTATATTTATAATTTTCCAAAATGATTTCTGTTTGAAGGTAAATCCTGTTGTTTTGAACAGGATCATGAGAAAATTTTACAAATACATATTTTCACACAATATTGAGCAGCAACATATTACATATATTAAAAGTAATTGTTAACATTTTTATTATATGAAATTTTTATATATACACATTTTATATAATAAAAATGTGAACAATTACTTTAAATAAAATATATCCATTTGTGTATTAAATAGAAATTGTGTGTGTATAATATTTATTGTGTGTATGCAACTATGCATGCATGCATGTTACAATTTTAGGCACTGCATACAATACATAATAATTTGTTAATTGTTTAAGTATAATCGTGTATGCATGTATTAAACAATTTAAGATACTGCATACAAAACATATTTTGTAAATTTTTCAATATATTATTTTTGTTGTTTTTGTATTTTATATTTGCAGCACTGGGATGAAGAATTTAAGTAGCCTCTATGACAACAAAACAAGATTGTTTGCAACGTTTTGACATTAGAGACAATATCATAAGTTTATGAATTTCTCACAAGATCAACTGTAAATGTTTTAAACAGTTTAGCATAACTTTTGAGTGGTACTTGTCAATTGCACATCATTCCATGGCTCAATGTGGGTGGTCTAAAGGAGAAGCCTAGTCTATCTGACCTTTGACCTCTGGAGTATAACAAGTCGCAGACTCAGGTGTGTGTGTGTATGCATGTGTCTGCAGAGAATGGAGGGGTCCACTTCTCTGATACCCCTTTAGAGAGCCAGTGAACCCTGCACCGGCTCGGTCACTCCAGATTAAACGCTTTGATTTTGATGCATTTAATCTTATTAATTGAGGCTCAAAAACATTATGCTTTTCATTCCTAATAACTTAATTCTTCATAACATACTGAAATGCAAAACTGCCATCAAGTCTAAACACAAGAGAACAGTTACACTAGTGAAAATATTTGTAAAAGAATATTGTAGATGTTCTTAATGACTTGCCTGTGTGTTCTTTTTGTTTCCTTTCAGGCACTAAAATACATCGGTAATAAAGTGAGGCGTCAGCGCATGTGGGGTGGCCCAAAGAAAACCAAGATGGAAGAGGCCAGAGAGCTGTTAGCCTCTACTGTCCTCACCCATGTACCGGTACGTCATAGTAAAATCAACTTCTCCCCACATCATGAACAGTCTTCCCCATGCCTTCATTCTTTCTTCAGTTGCCTTTATTCCATGATATCAGAATATGAAGTGTTTGTTGAGTCTGTCATGTGTTTGTGTCTCTCAGGTTAAAGAGTTTAACTTTCGAGCTAAGTGTGTTTACCTTGCTGTGATGGTGCGTAGGGTGATTCTTGCTCAAGGGGACAACAAAGTGGATGATCGTGATTACTATGGAAACAAACGTCTGGAGTTGGCTGGCCAGGTATCTGCTGCTTACAAGGTCTTATATAATAACCTCCCCACGCAAATGAGTAGCTTTCTTGACATTTACATGAAGTGCTCAATTATATACACTGCCGTTCAAATGTTTAGGGTTAGTAAGATTTTATACCTATATTTTGAAAGGACATATTCTTGACAAATGATAGTAAAGACTTTGTTTTTTTGAGCAAAAAGATTTTATTTAAATTTTTGTTAAGTTTCTATGTAACCAGAAAAAGTATCACTGTTTCCATAAAAATATTAAAGGAATAGTTTACCCAAAAATGAAAACCTCTGCAGCTTTTTTGTGACTAATGTTTCAAACTGCTTGGCATCTACTCAGATGAATACAGGCTTATAAAATATTCACTCTAGAAGAAAGTACAATGTAAAGCTCCACTTTCCATCCATCCCTCGCTCTCCTTCATCCATCTCTGTCTGCCTTTTCCATTCACACCCCCTCTAATTCTATTAAGAATGACTGACAGCCCCTCCAAGCTCAGGCCATTAATTATGATAATGCTAGTGTTTATTTATCTGTTTATATCCAGCCATGTATTTAGGAGCTGAAACAAAGATTAGTGCCCGTAATGTTTGGTCATATCTCATTTGAGATTGTCGCTCCTGTACGGCAGATTTCATATTACATCCTGGACGTGGGTGCCGTCTCTCTGGTGCACTCCTACATTTTTTGTGTTCTTGTCTAACACAACTGATCTCTTTTTCTCTCATTAAACACACTGTTGGCCTCTTATGAAACTGATCAGAAGCCAAAACCAGCAGATACAGGCTTGGCTAGCTCCCAATCCCTCACCTTCCCTTTTGTTTGTACTCTGCTTGTCATTATAATACCGTCATTATTTTCCCAATGCTTTGTTTCATCCGCACCCCCATGCTTCTGCCTTTCCCTCCATTCCCAGCCGGCCCGCTTTTGTTGCGGCCCGAGATATGTGGCATCAACGCCCGACGGCAGCACCAGCCAAACTCAGGGATTTCTCCTCTTTATTATAATTTAGCCCAGCTATGACAAAAGAATAGCCGCCTTGACTGGAGCGATTGAGCTAATCCACCAGCCCGACTGTGATAATGTAATTACCGCTGTCTTAAGTCCTTTAATTTCCCCCCGCCTGCACCGAGGTGGGGTGTGTTTATGTGTGTACGCGCTTGCTTACGTTAGTGTGTGAGCGATGCGGAGTTAGTGAGTGACAGGAACCCTTTCAGCGGGGCTTTACATGCACATGCACTCTTTCCAACACCTTCAATCTTCTCTCTCCTCATTTACGATTCCCTGACATTCAACTAATTGGCCTGGCTGGGTTGCGGAAGCTTAGTTTCTTTATTAATTTTTGTCGAGGATGTTTATTTTCGCAAATGCAGAGCAGAAGGGGAGGGGCTTCTATTGAAGAAAATCTAAGAATGAGGGGCCGGGTCAAATTTATCAGAGCGTGGAAACACCTGTTTATTAAATCTGGGATAAGAAGATGAGAGGGAAGGCTAAAGCCAGATAAAGTTAATAAAAACAAGTTATCTGAGACAAATAAAAAGGCTGGAAATGAAGTCATCCGTTGACTGTCTTTTTGTCTTCTCTTATCAGTTGGTGTGATAATTTCTGTTAATAATTGGATTGTGAGTGTATGATGTAGTGTTGTGTTTGCTAGATAATACACAGGTTTTGTTTTAGTTAGACTGAGTTTTGTACCCATTTCTGTGAATCATACTTTTTCTGTGTGTTTCTCAAGCTCCTGTCCCTGCTGTTTGAGGATCTGTTTAAGAAGTTCAACTCCGAGCTGAAGAAGATTGCTGACCAGATCATCCCCAAACAGAGAGCAGCTCAGTTTGATGTGGTGAAGCACATGAGACAGGACCAGATCACTAACGGCATGGTTAACGCCATCTCTACTGTGAGTCCAGACACTCAGCAGTCAATCTGTGACCATTCTTAGGGCAGTGTCCACATGGGATGCTTTTTAAACCGTATTGCTGAAGTTTTGCAGTGCCTTGCTCAAGGGTCTCACCTCAGTCGTGGTATTGAAGGTGGAGAGAGCGCAGGTTATTCACAATCCCTGCCGGACATGGGACTCGAATCCACAACCTTTGGGTTACAAGTCCAACTCCCCATTAGGCCACCAAAACGTAATTTTATTTTTTTTCTCCCTTAGGGAAACTGGTCCCTAAAGAGATTTAAGATGGACAGGCAGGGTGTGACTCAGGTTCTCTCCCGCCTCTCCTTCATCTCAGCTCTGGGTATGATGACCAGGATCTCCTCTCAGTTTGAGAAAACCAGAAAGGTTAGCGGTCCCCGCTCCCTCCAGCCCTCTCAGTGGGGCATGCTGTGCCCCTCAGACACACCAGAAGGAGAGGTAAGTGTCCCTCATTTAGAAAACGATCATCTTGTCTGCATCGTCAGTGCTTAAGTACAATTTTGAAGCATGTCACACTATATATTTCTATCCAGAGAAAGTGCAATCTTTTATCCCTTCTTTGTGGAAAAGAGAAGAAATGGCCACTGAAAAACTCACTGGTTCACATCGAATTTATTAAAGTCATTGAGATTCTCATTGTTATCTAGGCTTGTGGTCTGGTTAAAAATCTGGCTCTGATGACCCACATCACTACTGACATGGAGGACGGCCCCATCATCAAGCTGGCCTTCAACCTGGGAGTGGAAGACGTCAACCTTCTGTGTGGAGAGGAGCTGTCCTACCCCACCGTCTTCCTCGTCTTCCTCAACGGTATCTGCTCAGACAGGCAGAACAAAAGCTAAACAGCACATTCTTCCCCCTTTTATTTTTCAAACACGCAGACAGGTTATAAGCATTTGAATAATATTCAAATGAACTTCTGCCGTTCCATGACTACAAAAGGTTGTGCCATTGATTACCTTTTAATGTCATGTCACAGAAAACTCACCCCACAAATGAATTCATGTATATGTTTTTCACAGCGCTGATAAGTTACAAATTACACAGGCTGCCACGGCGGCTAATTAATTAGCAAACACAGCAGGTGTCAATGCATAAATAAGTACAATCCCCCCAACTTAATCCACAAACATGCTTGCCCACAACAACATTGAGGCTGTGTATGCATCTGGGTGGCACCATAGTGGGCCTCTGATATTGCTCAAACAAGCCAAAACTTTTTCTTTGAAAGTGCATTAACACTGCTGTCACACATTTGCACATGCAAATCTTAGCTTTTTTTTCTGCACTGTTTTTGTGTCCGTAAATATTCCTAGGCTCCAAATGTGTGTTTATTTTTAATTATTTTTTTTTTTATCATCAATGTGTAAAATGTCACATTACTTTAAAGTAAGGGCGCTTTAGTTGTTGTTTAGCATTACCAAAATAATTATGTTAAAATGGAACAACATTCTTATTCTGACATTTAATTGTTAAACTATATAAAAATAAAAGAGATTATACTAAATTATTATATTTTAAATGCTAAAAATTTTAAAACCTATTAGATTGATAGTTTGTGGCAAAAATTTGTTTTTTTGTGGTTTAGTTTTTGTGGGCTGCACTGTAATTCTTACATAAAATGTATAAAGTCATGTAATGATTCTTGTAAATACGCTTGACATATAATACAATATGCTTGTTTTTTTGGTTTGAACTATTGTTAGACTAAATAGAAATTCAGGTCTCTTTTGTTTATCATAGTAAAAAATATAATCAGAAATAATATTTTAATGTGTTCCTTTCTAGGTAACATTCTTGGAGTGATCAGAGACCACCAGAAGTTGGTCTACACCTTCAGACTGATGCGTAGAGCAGGTTTTATAAATGAGTTTGTGTCCATCTCAACCAATTTGACCGACCGCTGTGTGTATATTTCTTCTGATGGGGGCCGTTTGTGCAGGTACTACAGACTATAATTTATTTTTTTTAAACCACAAAATTTAAATCCATATATGTGAACCTGGAGCACAAAACCAGTCTTAAGTCGCTGGGTTATATTTGTAGCAATAGCCAAAAATTTAAAGGGTTTTTTTCAGCATTTAGATTTTTCTGTACTCTCAGATTCCAGATTTTCATATAGTTGTATCTCGGTCAAATATTGCCCTATCCATCCATCATACATCAATGGACAGCTTATTTATTCAGCTTTCAGATCATGTATAAATTAAGACTTACGACTGGTTTTGTTGTCCAGGATCACATACTCCTTTTAAAACCAGTACCCGATGTTGTTAGTTGCCTTATACTGCGCAGACACATTTGAATTGCATTCTGTGTGCTTCTGACAGACCCTACATCATTGTGAAGAATGGACAGCGAGCTGTGAAGAACAAACACATTGAGGAATTGTCTCAGGGCTACAGGTGCGTTTGAAGCCGATCAATATTTGAAAATTACATTTGAATGGAGAGTCCAGAATGTGGATTTAAAACTCTTGTGCATGTCATTTCATTGTTCTTACCACCCACTTCTTCCTGTAGAACGTTTGAGGACTTCCTTCATGAGAGTCTGGTGGAGTATTTGGATGTAAATGAGGAAAATGACTGTAACATTGCTTTATATGAGCATATGATCACCAAGTGAGTATATATTTGCCACATAATTCAGTCCTTTAAAGTATTTAGACACTTAAAACATGAATTAATAATGGTCATTGCAATTAGAAAACACATTTGCAGTATTTAGTTTTTAAGTATTTAGTTTATTTAGGTTTTTGGGGGTTTTTTGGTATCCAATGTGACATTTGTACCATGTTCGTTGCATCAATATTATAGAATTTTAATTAATGGTATATGTTTCAAATATATATTTTGTTTACATTTTTATCATATAGACTAATTTTAATTTAAATGTATCTATTTATACTGGAAATTTTATTACATGCATTAATTCTGTATATTTATTCCAATATTTAGATTTATCATTATCTATTGTTCGCTTAAATCTTTAACTAATAATACTAAAAATGTAATTTACTAATGCTATCAAATTTGAATTATCAAATAGGAATCTGCATTTTTCATATGCATACATTCACTTATTCAACATTTATTTTTAGAGGTTTATGTTTATTTCTTTTTTTTCGTTATTAGCACTGGCCATAAAATTTCATTTTAGGAAAATATTTAAGAATTTCATTATCAGCCATAACTAATTATTAGACAAAAATATTTAATAAGTATCAGTATTGGCCAAAATTAATATTGGTGCTTTTGTTATATTTAGTTTGGACAGCTTTATATCCGGACAGTCCAAATACTCTTTAGAGTAATGTGTGTTTTATTCAGGGACACAACCCATTTGGAGATTGAACCGTTCACGCTGCTGGGGGTCTGTGCTGGTTTGATTCCTTATCCTCATCATAACCAGTCCCCCAGAAACACCTACCAGTGTGCTATGGGCAAGCAGGCTATGGGTAAGACTACTACAGTCTCCATCTCCAAACATCCACTTCCAAACACACACTCCTATTCACTTACAGACACACTCACTTTCAAACTGGCATTCAAAACCTTTGACACACACCACATTCTGTATGTATGTGGACATCAAACATCGCCTGCTTGCGTAGTCCGCTTTTGTGAGTGTGTGTGTGGGGAGGCCTTTCCCTGCCAGTGTCTCTGAGTGTCATTAGGCATTCATTGTGTCCTGAGCTCAGTGTGCGGAGCAGGGTTAGTGTGCTCAGCTGCGCGAGAGGGAAAGAGAGCACACACACTCCGCTGCCCTGGTTACCAAAACTACTTAAACCTCTCCTGAACACCACCCCCATTACAAAACCAATGAGACTGTGACTATATTTGGCCCAATATCCTAGGCCTTGTCGTCTTTTTTTCTGGACGGACAGCCCCATACATGTGCAAATCCAGTTGTGTGGCCCCAGGCCTATTATCACACACTGTGTGCTTGTACACTGATTGTAGAGTAATAGCATCTGACAAATGTCAAGGCCTCAAGGGACGGCGGCTATTATACTTTAACCTCACCCCCCCCCCAAATCTCTGCCATGCAAACCTCCACCCCAGAGATTTTAACACTGCAGACACCTTTAATCAACACCCCTCAGACAGTTAAATGTGATCAGATGTGCATTAGCTGTTTTTTTTTTAATTTTATTATTGTTTTGTGGATCATAAAAAGATGTATATTTGTTCATACAATCGAAGTCAGTGGGGTTGATGGCTCAGTGTTTGATTCAGTGTTGTTCAGGATATATTGTTTTGTGTGAGTCAGACAGGGGAGAATGAAAGACAAATGTTCATTTTGGCGAAATTTATTTCTTCATGGGTTCATTCAGTGTTGCTACATTATGTTGGAGTAGTGTTGATAAAAAGAGAGTTTACCAAAAAATGTAAATTGTGACATTAATTACTCATTTGTTCCTAAACCAGTAAGACCAAAAAATTGATGAAATCCATGAGTTTTTTTACCCTGCTTAGACAGCAGTGCAACAGCCACGTTCAAGTACGGATATCTTTAAATTAGTCCATGTGACATCCGTAGTTGTCAAAGCAAAGATACTTTAATGAATTTATGGGAGTAATTTTTAAATGCGAAGAAAAAATACTTTATCCAACCACTTTTTATCTTCTGTGTCAGTTTTTGTTGTGCGATTACCATGATGTGTTGTGGTGCTGTCCTGAATGTGTGTCAAAGACTTAAAAGAAAGAGAAGAAATTAATAAAGGGTTTGTTTTGTTTTTGTTTTTTTTTACATTCTTGTAGCTTCATAATGTTTAATCACATGGATTAGTTTAATAATGTCCTAATTACCTTGTTGTCTATGCAAGATCAGTAAGCTCTCGATTTCCATCAAAAATAGCTTAATTTGTGTTGCAAAGATAAATGAAGTTCTTACAGGTTTGGAACGACACGAGAATTATTGACAGAATTGTAATTTTTGAGTGAAGTATCCCTTTAAAAGCTTTAACTTTTTTTTAATAAACATCATTATATATTGTCTCAAAGCTAAAAAAAATGCTTTATCAACATATTAATTTATACACCATAGCAGTATATTTTCCTTATTTGCATCTTGTTCAATGAGTGATGCCTCATTTCATCGCTGATTCTGTTCAGGTACCATTGGCTATAATCAGAGAAACCGGATAGACACCCTGATGTACCTGCTAGCATACCCACAGAGGCCTATGGTGAAGACGAAGACTATCGAGCTGATTGACTTCGAGAAGCTGCCCGCAGGCCAGAATGCTACCGTGGCTGTAATGAGCTACAGCGGCTATGATATAGAAGATGCCCTGGTGCTCAACAAGGCCTCTCTTGACCGAGGTAAGATCTAAATAAATAATGCTGAACACTTAGACTCACTCAGTTATCGGTTAGCAGCATTCTGAAGTGACTATATTAACTTTTCAAATAATATCTGAAAAATAATGTCGATTTTCATCTTGTTCACTTTTGTTCGTTGTTATATTGTTCTTTCTTGCATTAGGCTTTGGCAGATGTTTGGTGTACAAGAACGCTAAGTGCACTTTAAGGCGATACACTAACCAGACCTTTGACAAAGTGATGGGTCCAATGCTAGATGCGGAAACACGCAAGCCTATCTGGAGACACAGCATCCTGGACGCTGATGGCATCTGCTCACCTGGTAAGAGAACCACATTTCAGCTGAATAATGTAACTATTGATTTAAGGATATGTACTGATGTTTTACGTCACGTCCCTCACAGGCGAGAAGGTGGAAAACAAGCAGGTGCTGGTGAATAAGTCTATGCCAACTGTCACCCAAACACCACTGGAGGGCAGTGCCCAGCCAGGCCAACCACAATACAGAGATGTGCCAGTCACGTAAGAAACTATTTGTCTGATTAAATTAAATTTGAATCCCACTGTGCAATATTCCAACTGTTTTATTTGAGTTCAGTTCATTTTCGAAAAGCCACACAAATGCCCACTTTCTTCATTCTATAGGTACAACTAAGTTATTTTTTGTTTTCTGCAATAGTACTTTCTGTATGTATACATTTTTTTTGTCCAATAACAACCACCTTCCTTCATTCTTTAGGTTAAGGTTTTTTTTCTTTTTGACCAATAGCAACCATATTTTATTCTATAGTGTAGGGCTGGGCAATATATCGCACAATATATTCACGTGCATCTTGTCAGTAAAGCCAGTTCATTGATTTCTCCATCACCTGTTTTCAAATAGAGCAGCAGTTAATACACAGCCGTAGATCACTGACAAGCTACGCAATGCTGCATTCAAAATGCTTGCTTGCTTCATTCTATAGGTACGAAGCTGGGTTAGCAACCAAAAAAGGCACCTTTTTTCTTTCTGTAGGTACAAAGGAGCAACAGACTCCTACATTGAGAAGGTGATGATCTCCTCCAATGCTGAGGATGCTTTCTTGGTCAAGATCCTGCTCAGGCAAACCCGTAGACCAGAGATCGGAGACAAGTTCAGCAGTCGACATGGACAGAAAGGTACCAATACATCCATCGCTTTATACCAACGTATGAAACCAAATTCCAGCACCGTGCCAAAACGAAGACAATAAACCCATCTAATTAACGAGTGGGGAGAGATGTTACTAAACTTGATGTCCATTTTATTTTCAACGGCCAAGTTATATAGTTTCAGCCAGCCCTCCCATTCTCTTCAACTTTTTTTCTGCTTCCCGTTTTTCAATTAATTAGCTTTTTGTCCCTTGCCAGACTATGCAAATTTATTACAGCAGCGCAGTCCTGGGAAAGTGTTTACAGCCCCCATTGTTTCTGAGCACCTCCGCTGAGAGAGCTGGTCAGTATGATGTTTTAATCAGAGCGTTAACTGGCGCCATGCATAATTCACTCATTTCATTAGCGGAGGTCGTCCACTGGCACTCATCACGGGACGTGACAGTGAGGAGGGGTCAGGGAGGGGTTAGCCGCAAACCGCCCGAGATGCTATTTACTGCTCTTTTTAAAGGGGCTTTTGGTATTTAAAGGAGCAGGCAAGTGTCGGTGGACCAGGATAACACAGGGCAGCTAATTGTTGTTGTGAAGGATAGTGCCGTTCTCTTGAATGTCTTTTGTGCGTTTAGAGGCGGGCTTTTATTGAACGGTCCCACTTGGGGAAGTTGAGCTGTGTTTTCCAGAGGTGCGTGATTGCGCTTCAAACCACACAATGACATTCAGCAGGAATTCATTTACTTTCTATATTTCTTCGCAGTGTTTGTGGTGGGTTAATTAATGCATCGCCTGTGTGCGCACTAAACGGGCACTATAGGTGCTTTTTGTTGGAAAATTTGTTTGAGGGAACGCTGTACTTCAAAGAGAGAGATTTGGCTACCTTTTGGGGCGAAAGAAAGCCCATTAAAGACGTCCCAGCGTGGTTTGGAGCCATTGGCTTTCAGCAAGTTTCATGGGAGTTTTGTCTTACTCATTTTAAACCCCCTCCCTCGTCCTGCGCCTCCATTCTGACCAGCCTCTACCACCCTAATAAGATCCGGTCACCAGAGAACGATAGGTTAATTATTTACCGGTGACCCAAACACACACCGAAACGCACACGCACACACACACTCTGATACACAGCTGTCTTGGCAGGGTCCATTGTGCGAGCCGCCACAGTGGGGCTGTATAGCCGGTGATGGAGGGCCATGGACTCTTACTGCTGTCCTGCTTTTCTTTGCTGATTTCATGCCTCTTTTATCATTCACTCTCACACAAAACAAACAACACAGAGGATGTGTGCTATGGGAACCGCTCTCGCTTACCTCTCTGCTTCTGTTGCGCTTTTGATCGGTTTCTGTATTCTTGCATCAGGAAATCCTTTTACCTGCTAAGGCTGCTACTAACAACTGTTTTGATTTGCAATTGATTACAATGATTAACAATTATTTTCTTAACTTAAAATTACTAATTGTTCTGTATTAAAATATGCAAAAACTCTGAAAATCCTTAAATTTACCAAAAGTGACAGTAAAATTATTTACCTGGTGGCAAATAAATAAATAAATACTTTCTATTCATTACAACACAACTGTTGATCAAATCATCAGTTAATTGCACCCTTGGTGAGCATAAACTCCTAACATTTGAACAGTGTTTATATATATATATACAGAATATAAAAATCTTCTGTTATATAACTTGTTTGTTTTTTGTTGGATTTGTTGTACATGTATTTTATATTTGTTTTTGCCATGAAAAGTGCCCAAGATGCTGACATGGCATAAAATAAATAAATACTATTTAATAGAGAAAAATGAAACATCATCACTACTGTGAAATCTATTTTTGCAGATTGATTGTTGCTTTAGATACTTATTTTGAACCTACATTAAACATTTAACCAAAGTATTGAATAATATGATTAAATCTTTGTAAAATTATACTATTTATGATTTTTTATTTTTTTATTTTATTATATGATTCTGATCCTTCTTAAATAAGTCAAGAGTATGTTATTATGAAAAGCCAGTCTGTGTGCGCACACACACAGGAAAAATAAGTATACACAAACATGTATTTATTTTTGTAATATACGTATATAAAATACTAAAATAAATACGTGTGTGTATGAATTTGTTTTATTTTTAAGGCATGTTATTTTGACTCCAAGTTCTTCTCCAGACCAGATTTTTAAAAAATTCTTATCGTTCTCCTTAGTTGAACCTTTCTATGGTAAAGGGGAAACTATGGGTGTATAATCCCCTTCTCACTGTCCAGCTAAGCACCTCTCCTCACTTCCTGCCCCTGTTCTTCTCTCTTTTATCACTTGCAAATGGCCCAATAATGTGTTTGCTCTGGCTGCAGGAAGAGTGAGGAGCTCCTCTGCAAACATTTACACTCTCACTGACTGCTTTGGACCGCTTTCACTCTGTCCTGCAGTCTGAATTTCCAATGGTTCCACTTCAGCAGACCTAAATACAACCGCTTTATAGGCCTTTGGACTAGATGAAAGTTACACAGACTTCACACTTTCTCAGCAAGCGTTTGTTTGTGACCGAAATCACTCAAAAATCAATTAAGTTTTATGGGAAAGGTCAGCTCTGACAGGGTAGAGTTCACATTTCTTGCAGCCCATTTGAATATATGGGATGTTTATTTCTGTAACAGGTGTGTGTGGATTGATCGTTCCTCAAGAGGACATGCCCTTCTGTGACTCTGGAATCTGCCCTGACATCATCATGAACCCTCACGGATATCCCTCCAGAATGACTGTATGTCCTTTTCCATCCTAAAATTACATGTAGAACATTTAAAGAAGCCATTAAGTGAGATACATAGTTAATATTAAACTTCAGAGTTGAACATTTCAGGATTTAATTCAGATGCCTTATCCCACGGCTTTCTAAAATACCTCCAAGCAACTAATAAAAATCAACATTTAAGTATATTTGTGTTATTGAGCTATGTAA
The DNA here is from genome assembly GCA_032353835.1 of Enteromius viviparus. Taxonomy (NCBI): domain Eukaryota; kingdom Metazoa; phylum Chordata; class Actinopteri; order Cypriniformes; family Cyprinidae; genus Enteromius; species Enteromius viviparus. The sequence goes on along the minus strand of JAUCNO010000318.1, from coordinate 6,509,088 downwards.
TAAACAGGATAAAGTACATCAGCTAGATATTTTGCAGTAAATACATATTCCTTTGGCAGGAGATTTTTAAATCAAATACTTCTGGCTCAGATTTTACTGTGTTTGTCTGTGTTTTTATTGTTCTGAATGGTCTCAAATTGCACAGCAGCATTTGTAAGTTAAAGTCAGTGAGGTTTTTACAAATAATTTATTTATTGCCTGTCATGGCAAAGGTGAATTTTCAGTAGCCTCTAGTGTTTTGTCATATGATTGTTCAAAATTATTCTAATATGCTGATTTGATGTCAAAAACAGAAAAATGGAAATCTTGTGTAGCATTACAAATGTCCTGTGTATATATAAACAATAAATAGTTTAGGGTCAGTAAGTATGCATTATATCACACTTACCCTAAACTGTTTTCTAAAATCATCAGTGCTTCAATTTTGTTGTCATGTACATTGCAGTTGATGCAAATCTCCGGATATCAGTTTTCAGAGACATTAATTCCCCCACGCTTTCTAATTTTGAACCGTGTTTGGGTGCACACAGCAGGCCGTCGTATAGGAAATAGTTTGAACTGAGGAAAAGATTCCTCTCAGTGACAGAGAGGGGTCAAAGATCTTCCGGCTCTTTCTTTGAGTGACCTCAGTAAAGGCTACAGTCGTGCAGCGGTGCGCGACCTCAACATGATGTCACACTCTCATTCACAAGCTGCAGTGTTAGGAAGGGAAGACTCAGAGTTTTTAGTTGCCTTCAAGGAGCAATTGAGCTTTTATCACAATGATGTTTAGAATGTGCATCAATCCTAGAAAACAAGCAATCAGTGAAATAAAATGAGCTCTGCTTTTTATTTCAGGTTGGGAAGCTGATTGAGCTATTGGCTGGTAAAGCAGGGGTGCTGGATGGACGCTTTCACTACGGTACTGCCTTCGGGGGCAGTAAAGTGAAGGACGTGTGTGAGGATCTTATTCGCTATGGATACAATTACCAGGGCAAGGATTATGTCACCTCGGGCATCACAGGGTAAAAACAGTTTTTTAGCATCACTGTTGTTCATTTACATATTTATATTTCACCAATTTGACCAATTAATTTTTCAGTTTACACTTTAAGGTTTCATGCTAACATATAAGTTAACTACTTTAATTACAATACTTCTAACACCTTAATCTAATTTGTTGGAGTAATCTTCTCTTAGGGAACCCCTGGAAGCCTACATCTACTTTGGTCCAGTCTATTATCAGAAACTGAAGCACATGGTGCTGGATAAAATGCATGCCAGAGCACGTGGTCCAAGAGCGGTACTCACTAGGTAAGAAATGCAAACATATGTATTATCTGAAATTTGATTTGGAATGTTTATTAAGTTAATAAAATGTTTCTTGTTCTGCTTATTTAGCATTGTAATTTAAATCAATTACATTTAATAATTTTTTTTATTATTATTATGATGCAGGCAACCAACAGAGGGTCGTTCCAGGGATGGTGGTCTCCGTCTGGGAGAGATGGAACGAGACTGTCTCATTGGCTACGGAGCCAGCATGTTGCTTCTTGAACGGCTGATGATCTCCAGTGATGCTTTTGAGGTGGACGTGTGTGACCAGTGTGGTTTACTGGGATATTCAGGATGGTCAGTACAATCCATAACTAGTGTGTTTTATTTAAAATGGTATTTGAGTATAATGTAAATATTCATCAAAGGAATTTTCTGTTTATTGCAGGTGTCATTACTGCAAGTCTTCATGCCACGTGTCGTCTCTACGAATTCCATACGCCTGCAAACTGCTCTTCCAAGAACTACAATCTATGAACATCATCCCTCGCCTCAAACTTGCTCGATACAATGAGTGACGGCAAGTGAATACAGCAGTTCGCCAAAGCTTTACACACAGGAGCGATACAGTATTGACATTGTTTAAGCCTCAATTGAGACATGTTTGTTTGATTTTTGTTAAAACTGCATATATCTCATCACAAAGATATTTTGTATATATATATATTTTGAAGGAAATTTTGAGCATTTCCTAGTTTACAGTATACATGTGTGCTGGCTGAAATATGTAGATTTATTTGTTTGTTTGCCTTCAGAATGATACGGTTTGCTTTACAATAAACAAATGAATTGTAAAGGTAAATTATGAATAATGTGTACATTTCGTTTTGTCCTAAGAGCGATAATCAGAAAGTATTAGGGGTGGAAGTATTGAGCAATCCTGATGAAGTGTTAATGTGACAACACTGACAGCAGAAAGAAGCTTGTTGTTACATTGACAGCCTTCCCACTTTGCTGCGTTTTTTTTATACACTAAATCATCCACTATTCAGAGATTGCTCCCACCCACCAAGCGGCCGTGGAAGGCTTTGATTGGAAGAATGCACCTCAGATCGGTAGAATGGGCACCGACAGTGCGGCTAGTTCACTGGTTGGGGGGGGTATAAGGGTCTGAGGGTGTCTCTTTTGGCTGGCTGCACCTGTCCTAGCTAATGAGGGGCTAATGAGACTGAGAGTAGACGAACAGAAAAAGGAAGTCTTCTGAGGAGATGATGCAAAGATTCCCTTCCTCCTCCCTCCTTTCCTTCAGAGCCTCCATCTTTAATACTGTAATTAAGGAAATTTTCATTGATGTTTGCCTTTCTCTCGCCATCCACTTCCCAGCTTGTTAGAGGTGCTGGTTCATCCATACAGTTAAAAAAAAGATGGGATACTGGCCTTTATATGAAGCTTTCAATTTATTTTGTTCTGATTCTTAAACAAAGCAAAATGAATATTACAAAAGTTCTGTTTACTTATTTTTAATATGAGGGGTACACTACTGTCAAACATTTGTAGTTTAAATCATTTTAAAACTGTAATATTACAAGTCATAAGTTTTCTATTTTAATGTTTTAAAAATGTAATTTATTCCTTTCATGGCAAAGTTGAATCGTCAGCAGGCATTACTTCAGTGTTAGTCAGATTGTCATACAGAAATCATTCTTTGTTGCTCAACAATAACTTACTATCCATGCAGAAAATGCTTGTGCTGCTTAATATTTTGTGGAAAACGCAATGCATTTTTACTGTAAACTTAGAGGAATAGAAAGTTCAAAAGAACAGAAACATCTTTAGCCTTACTTTTTTATGAATTTAACTTGCCCTTGCTGGACAAACGATTTATTTATTTAAGAAGGAATTATACTGACACCAAACTTTTGAAGTAGTGTATGTCTAAACATCAAACTGGAAATAATGATCCATTAGCATAGCGGCTGTGGACCAAAAAACTGCTGGCTGGAAAAAAAAATTGATGGCTTAGTGTTGGTTTGCTTTATGACCCACAAAAATTGTATTGTATTAGATGATAAAATATCAAACCAATGGCATCTGCGAAGAAAATTAACTACTTTAAAATTACTTAAGTTATCAAATTCACACAGGTGACATGCATGTC
>JAUCNO010000318.1:6471280-6496508 GCA_032353835.1 Enteromius viviparus | reverse complement strand
ACTGAGCACATGTGACAGATGTGAAAGAGTCTGGAGACGCCATGGAGAACGTTCTGCTGCCTGCAACATCCTCCAGCTTGACCGGTTTGGCAGTGGGTCAGTAATAGTGTGGGGTGGCATTTCTTTGGAGGGCCACACACCCCTCCATGTTCTCGCCAGTGGTAGCCTGACAGCCATTAGGTACTGAGATGAGATCCTCAGACCCCTTGTGAGACCATATACCGGTGTGGCTGGCCTCATTTTCACTTGTTTTGAGGACATTACCTCAAAGTTGGATCAGCCTGTAGTGTGTTTTTCCACTTAAATTTTGAGCAGTGTATTACTTATACTAATAATAATATTTATTGTTATAATTATTACTATCGTTAATATATTTATGGATTGTTATTATTACATCAACATAAAAAACAATGAAATGGCACATTACTGCTACTTAATTTTTTTTTTATTATTGGTATTTTTAATACCGTTATTGTTTAGCATATTTTTGCTGTTAAATTATTATTTATTTTATTGATACCGTAATTTGTTTCTTTTAGTCACTCTACTTTGCATTGCAAAAACACTGTTTGTTCATGGCCTCAAAAAAATGGCTTATGGCTTTATTAACATGAAGAAAGATTATGTGATTTGCTTAGAAAATGCACCTCATGCATGTCTCTCTGTTTTATAGTATCCACAGATGTCCAGAATGGAGTCCTGTTTGATGAGCGGGTCTCCGCTTCTACACTCGAGCGCGGTGACCCCCCGATGGCCAGATGTGCCCTCTGCCAACAGCTGTTACTCCAGCCCAGCTGTCCACACGTCGCGTTACTCCACCGGAGACATGTACTCCCCTCTCGCCCCGCGCAGGAACTCTGAATATGAGCATGCGCAACATTTTCCAGGATTTGCTTATATTAACGGGGAGGCCACGACTGGGTGGGCAAAGTGATTGTTGTACTCTGATAGTCTCCATCCAAGGGACGATGTCTGCGTGTGCAAAAGCTGTGCACAAAGCTGGACGGATAAACCAGCAGCAGCCCATATTTAACACAATTACAGAGAATGTATTGGATTGACATTGTGTCAGACATGTTTCTATGGCTGTGGTCAGTGTTTACAGTGCAAGCTGCCAATGAAACACTTTTCCAATCACAATCATTGTGAAAGTGCAAAAAAAGGCAGTGTCCCAGTTGTGCCTTTCCCTGCCTATTTATCATTCATCTCTCATGAACATTATAGATGACTTACTCATTTACTGTGCAAAAACTTTGATTGGTGACCTTGTTTCAATGTAAATATGTACGCATCTCATGGTGTTTTGTTACCACAGACTGGGTGTTTGACGTCAAATCTGATGTTAACACCACCACATTGGGGTTTTGTGTGTGTGTTGTTTTTGTCAGCATAAAAGCTACTTTCCTAGCATAAACCTAACACATTCTCAGCAACAGGAGGAAATGCCTTAATATTTTATCTCAGAACGCCCTCTTGGTCAACAGCCAGAATACTTACGTCATAGGAGTTCAAACAAATAAGGGCCACTCATGTCAGTGTTTGTTGCATGCAAATGTGAAAGTAAGATTTCTCATTTTACACAAATGCAGAATTACTCCAGTGTGAGGCTGGGGAAATGATAGAAATCTTTTCTGTAGCTTTGTAACATTGTGTCCCTTTGCATTGTTTATCTGTGTTTGAACTGTATATCCAGTTTTGTATGATTTTAGGAAACCGAAAAGTGTTAACCTAGGTTTGTGTGTTCTTGAATGCACTCAAAGGTACTGTGGACCTATTACCCTATGGGTAGGAATAAAAAGGAAAGAATATGAAAATGTAACATTTATTATCTTTAGTCACTTTCTCTTGTAAATAAAAGCACTCAGTAACTTCTGTGGTGACAGCTGTTACCATGTAAATGATATATGTGGATTTATTTGTTGCCACATAAAGATTTTTTAAACCCAATTCATATTATGTTGTCTTATTATTTATGTTTAATTGCTGGTATTATGTTTGGAATATGCATATTAAGAACTTCATTGTACATATATATTGCTATATATACAGCAATAAAATATTGACAGAACTGGCATGGAGAAGTATTGAGCTAATTAATATTGAACTTAAACCAGCACTGATAAATAAAGTCAGATTAATTTTATATATTATATTGATATTTTGACTTTAAATATGTATATTTATTTATTTGTGCATCACCAACACTCAAGTATGAGGAGGGCACTGTGGAAAAAATCATGCTCTTTAATTAAGATGATGCACAAGATGTGACTTTAAAAATGAATTTTAAAGGTTGGATCATTTAACGTTAAATCCATGCATTTTGCAGGCTTTTCCCAAAGATATTTACAAAAGAGGAATCTAAACATAAAGTATTAACTATTGCATCATTATTTTCTGTCCATCTCTGTTTAGGGATGATAGTTGCTAGTCATTTGTTTTCCCAGTTGGTAGAAGCCAGGTTTGCTGTTGGTCAGCTTGTTTAACAATTTAAACGAGATTTTCCAGCAGGGTAGGAATTTTACAGTTCATAAACTGTACCCGTAAATATGGCCTGGGGAATCTGCATACCATCCAGGCAGGTTTGACGAAATATTTGCCATGTGCGCGAGGGACTCTTGTAAAAGCGTGTTGTCGAGAAACGTGACGTTTGACGGGTGAAAGTTGAACAGATGAGAGAAACAGAGGAGGTGTGTAACTCTCATCCCTACTGTTGTTATAAGAAGAAGGGCTTCCAGTGTTTGTAAGTGGACGACAACATTCAGACATGAGTCTGACTGCTATTCTGTCAGAGATCGACGGTGGAAATGACAAAGGAGTTGAAAAGCTTTTGCAGAAGTATAACATGGAGGTAAAGAGACTGCTATTAGCTTACTATCTCGTGTTGTTTTATTGCGCGCTAGCAGTGGAGATATTAGCGAGTTAACGTTAGCCGCCCGGTAATCTCAACAACGTTACACCCGACGTCTGTGTGTATAAACCTAAGAAAATGTATGGTCTCAGTGCAAAAATGCATTGCTCCTAACATTTAAATATGTACTTACTTTGTATTTAGTGATTACAACACGAAGCATTCGCCTTGCGATCGTAAACTAGCATCCTCCAGCTGTTAGCCAGCCATGGTAACGTTATCGTTAGCAATATGAAACACCCAACCTGACTGTTTTTGAACAAAAATGCCAAATGGTTCCCACATTAATTAGCAGTGTGTAAAACCTTTTAAGAAAATGGTAATTTTTAAAAATAGAGTTTAAATGGACTGTTGTTTTGGGTGGTGAAAGGCAAAATAGCCAAGCTTGACAGCTGTCAGATATAGATTAGCCTAACGTTACGATCAGAAATAATATTAGTGTAGAAATTTTAATCACATATTTGGCGTTTACTTTATCATCTACATGCCGCTGCATGTTTTTATTAAGAAAATCTGAATAGTACATGATTTTATTCCCTTTACGTATTCCTAGCCTTTTGGAAAGTAAACCACTGTTAGTTAAGTTGTAGTTAACAGTTTGCACTGCACTGCACAAAAAATTGGTACTGTGATTAATTTCATTAAAGAAATTCATCATGGACAATCCATGTCATTTTCAGGAAAGTGCCAGGTGTTAATAGGATAAATGGTTACTTGGATAGATTGTTACTTACAATAACAATATAAAAAAAATATTACAGGCCTGACAGATTTGTTATGTCTTTTAATCACTCAATACATCAATACATTTTTACTGATAATATATATATATATTATATAATGTATTTAATTTTTTAATAGGTGAAATGTTATATAAATCAGGATAATTGTATATTATAGAAATATCAGAGTAAAATGTTGTGTATGTAATTGTAAATTAAGTGGTGGAGTCAATGCATAAAAAAAAAAAAACATTTAAAAAAAAATGGCCTTTACAATATATGTATAATAATTAAAATATACAGTGACAAATAGATAAAGTGTCATTATGTGAAAACTTGAAGTAAATGTGTATTTTGGGTCTTTTTCAGTAGTCTGAAACCAAAAAAAAAAGAGACTGATCAAAGCATGGGATCTGTTTATCTTAGATTTATATTCTCATGTTGACATTTTATTTCAGAACAGCCACGCGTTTGCCTTTGACCACAAAGAGGAGGATGCACGAATTGTAAGTAACAGATTCATGTCCTGTTTTGTATTTCGAAATGACCTCAATTTGCATTCTATATGTTCCTTTTCATTTCAGTACCTTGTTTTATTAAAAACAATCAATGACTTTTGCTTTGTGGTTCCTTCTGCAGAAATTGTGTCAGGGTCTTCTTACAGTCCTCCGACGGTCAGATCTTCCACTTTGCCAAAGCACCTGCCTAGAGACCCTACGCATCCTGTCCAGAGACAAGCGTGTGCTTGGACCCGTAGCCACCAAAGATGGCATCCTCACTCTTGTAGGACTGGCCCGGATCCATGTGGCGGGACATGATGGAGAGCCGCTAGAGGAGGCAAAGTCAGCAGAGGAGGAGAAGGTTGTGGTGGAGGCGCTCAAGTGCCTGTGCAATGTAGTGTTTAACAGCGTGCCGGCACAGCAGGTGGGCTCTGATGTGAAGTTGGCAGAGGGCCTATGTGCCCGCTTGCATTCGGTCAGCTCATCCCATCATGAGGTGGGCCTGTTCTCCCTCCGACTGCTGTTTCTGCTTTCTGCCCTGCGTACGGATGTGCGTGGCAAGCTTCAGAAGGAGGTGGGCGCCGTGAGGCTGCTCACTGACATACTGGAACGCACCCTTGACGTCTGTTGGGTGGGGCCATATGAGGCCGCGCCCCCTAAACCAGAAGCCCCGCCCATTTCTTTAGAAAACAACGATCTTGCCATGGAAGCCCTGAAAGCGCTGTTTAACATCACTTTGTCGGATTTTAGCAATGAGGTGAGAGTAACAATATTTGTAGAACAGCAAAACAACATTTGTATCTTTTCGCAGTGCTTTTTACAAAACTGCTAGATGAATTTACATCTACCTGTACTGTGCAGTGCACAGAAGTCCTCACTCAAAAATTACATTTTGTCATTATTTACGAGTTGTTCCAAACCTGGTATGAGTTTCTTTCTTCTGAAGCTACTTTGTTCAGAGTAGCCTTTGACTTGCATAATATTTCTTTAACCTTGCTATGGAAATCAGTGGCTAATGTCAACTGCTTACTAATGTTCTTTATAAATATCATCGTTCATGTTCACAGAAGAAATTTGGAGGGTGAGTAAATGATGACAGAGTTTTAAGGGTAAATAATCCCTTTAATACATTTGAAAATATTTGTGTTGTATGTTGTATTTCATACTAAAAAGCAGAACAGGATATTGCAGGGCTTCAGTTTCCTCTTAAAGTGCTGTTGAATAATTGAAGCCGAATGGAGCTGGTGCTTTTACCCCCATCAGAGTGAAGGAAGACAGAGAGGCTTTCTTTATCTTAAATAGGTCATAGGTTCATTGGCATTAATAATTTCTTTAATGATCCAGATACAGACACAGATGCTTAATTCAGAATCTCAGCCAAAGTTGTAGTTCATCAGGATATTTTTTTTGCCAAATACTTCATTAAAACATCTATGTATAAAGCATAAAGCTCATTTTATGCTCTGCATTCGACACTGCATACTATCTGGTATGGTATTAGGTGGATGTGGGACCACTGATTTACATAATCAGGAAGAGCCAAAAACCTAGAAATGGATATACTGTATGGCTGGGTGTTCTGAATGAACTGCTTACGTTTTATTGAGAAAATGTAAAAATCCAATTTACTTCATACTTAAAGCTCCTACCCCCACCATTTCATCAAATAGATGCATTCCAGTGTTCTCAGCCATTTGAATGATCATTGAAGTAAAGCTAAGTGTGTCTCAATTGCCTGACCTTTTGTTGGTTTCGGTATGGTCGGGATGACCTTGACGCAAGACGTACTTTCTTTTCTCAAGCCAGTGGTTCTCTCAGTCGCTAAATGAATCCCAAACATTGCATCAGACTCTTTCACTACTGCTATTGTTGTGTGTCTTTTGGTGTAACAATTTTTCTTTTATTTTGATAGGACAATGACCACCAGCTTCGGTTGATTGCAGGCATCATGAGACATCTATTAATGCTCAAGACGCACACCGAAGATAAAACCGAGGAGGCTCACAGGTACTTCCACACCAGATGATCGACAGCTGAATTCAGTTCGCTCTGTATACTAGGCCTGTGTCTATATATTTGCTTCAGAACCTGTATTCCAGTGAGCCAGAAAGCAAAAGAAATGCAAGTGCGGTGAATGTGAATGATGAGATGTCTTCTCCAAGTGATTAATGACACACCTCTTTGCCCCATCGAGACAGCTCAACGCATTCTGAAACTCCCACCCGTTTATTTGGGCTTGACTCATTGTGTCCTCGGTGGTGCCGTCACCAGCCTTTTCACACTTTTGGAATGCTATACTCTCTCAATACATTCTACAACACTCTGAAATGACTAACTCCATGCTCCCCCTTTAACAAAGTGCGCTGAATGTGCTGAACCAGTCCTGGTCAGTAGATGTGTCTTTGTTATTCAAATAATGTCCACGGGCTGAAGGTCCCCCCCGACTCACAGTGTTTTCAGAATGCCTTCTCATGTTTTGTCTGTCGACATCACATTCCTAGAATGTGACACAAATGTGCTGAGTGTTCTTGTGCATCAGGGAAGATTATAAAATGAATAAATGAAAGGGGTATACAAATATTTACAATTAATTTCATCTTGAGGTGCCTCAGTGTGAGACGTAGTTTGTTTGTTTGATACAGGTAGACAATAAACTGAATTTGTGCACACGGGAACGCTACTGACAGACTAATAATCCGATTGATATACACGAAGACACATAAATTATTATTTATTATTTTTTTTTTTTTTAATTAATGGTTTTATTTGATTATTTCTGAAAAATAAACAAAATAAGAAGCGTAGCTATAAAACTGCTAAAATAATATTTTAAAGTAATTATGTTAATTTATACAATAGGCTAATATTTATAGAAAATAATTTATTGACAACTTTTATGCAATCTACATGGTTTTAAATAATAACTTTAAATAAAAGTTAAATAATAAGAATTATTAGAATCACTACTGTTGTTTACATGAATTAAAATAATAAGTTACTATATATATATATATATATATATAATTTATAAAAAAAGTTGTTATTGTTGCATATATAATATGTACATATTATTATTTTATTGATGTACTGTAATGATAATCAAGTTGCCATTTCATAAAGTGAAAATGTGATGAATTTATTGAATTGATTAAAATAGGCATATTGGTTATCAAACAGTTGGTTATCATACATTGTGTACTGATCCATTATCATTGGTCATTTCTTGTAGCCACACCATTAATCTCCTGAGTAACCTTCCAGTGCGATGCCTGGATGTTCTGATAGATGTCCCTGTCCAAGGTGGGATGGAGAAGTACGGTGGGAAGAACATGGACATAGTGCAGATACTGCTGGATTTTATGGAAAAGAGGATAGACAAGGTATGATACTTAAGATAAACACCTGCAAACTGGTGCTCAGCCACTCACTTGTTTCATTTGTTCATTCTTCCTGTGTATTTATCCACTCAGGGGATCAACTATAAAGAGGGCTTGACACCTGTGCTGAGTCTGATGACAGAGAGCTCTAGATACCACAGGGAGATCCGCAGATACCTCAAGGCCCAGGTGCAGGGTTGAGTCCATGCTCCCTGAAATAAGGCTGTTTGCTTTGATGTTGCTTCTTCAGGACTTTAGATGTCAAGTTAAAGGAATAGTTCATCCAAAAATAAATAATGCTGAGAGTTCACTCCCCCTTTACACCATCCAAGATGTAGATGAGTTTGTTTCTTAATCTGAAAAGATTTGGAGAAATGGCTCCTCTGACCAAACAGCTGATAAAACGTCTCAATACTCCACAAGTAATCCTTGTAAAGTGAAAAGCTGTTTATTTGTATGAAACAAATGCATCACTAAGGTCACTTAATCTATGAAAGTAATTCTGAGGGGATGTAAATTTTCATTCTTGGTAAAATAAATCTTTTAATTTGCTAATTAAAAGAGTTCTTTTTGTTTGCTGTTATACAGGTGCTGCCTCCCCTGAAGGATGTGAATGAAAGGCCGGAAATCGGCTGCACAGTTCGAAACAAACTGGTGCGTCTCATGACACACATAGATATGGCAGTGAAACAGGGGGCCGCTGAGTTTCTCTTTGTGCTCTGCAAGGAAAGCGGTGAGAGTTCTGCTTGGGGTTATATTTCTAAAAATTTGTAAAACTGTTTTTGGTTTGAATTTTCACCTTTTAACGAAATACAAGAATTCATATTAATAATAAGCTAATTCTTGTTTTCTCCTGTTGATCATGTGATGCAGTGGATAATCTGTTGAAGTACACTGGTTATGGTAATGCTGCGGGACTGTTAATGGCACGAGGTTTGCTGGCCGGAGGTAGAGGGGAGACGCAGTACTCATCTGATGAAGACTCTGACACTGAGGAGTACAAGTCAGCCAAACCGTTGTAAGCACCCTTAATTGCTTTTCTTGTTTTCTCAATATAGGTAATACATTTGAGCATTTAGCATAGCATCGTGTTTACCTTCTGCATTTCTATGTGCATTTATAGATCATAGTGACAGTGTTCTGTGTTTTTCAGTATTAACCCCATCACAGGTCACATAGAGCACCCAATGCCAAACCCTATGGATGAGATGACAGAGGAGCAGAAGGAATATGAAGCTCAGAAGCTTGTCAATATGATTGATGAGTTATCAAGGTAGGTTTTTTTTTGTCACAATTAAACATTCATGTAATTAAAATAGTTAAATCTAGTTTATTTGAACACAAACATGTAGTGGTTGTTAATTTATTTTCATAATTGTATTTTTCTTAATGATATTTCTATGTTAACTAGGCTTCTTTTATTTGATTATTTAATAAATGATCCAATTTAAACCAATTTATTCAGACAGAAATCTTTGATTTGGAAATTTAGACATGCAGATATTATCTGACACGTTCATTTCCATTTTTTTAACTTTAATTTGATGTTTTAATGCAAACCTTTTTTCATTGTGTAAATTCTAGCCATTGTGTTTCTACTCTTGTCAGTTTTCCATCATCTTTTATGAGCCTGTTCATAATGCCTTCATAGATGACACCATCCTTTAGAAGCATTGTGCTTGTTTTCTCATCACCCTCCTCGGAGGCTTGATATGTGCGGGCCACATTCATGTTGACCTTTTCCTAACCACCGGTGGCGTAAACTAGCGAGACACCGGTGAGAGGTGTGCGCCGTTGCTCTGTCCGCGCTCCTTACCAACCGCTTCATTAAGACAAGAATCCTCTACCGTCATCCTCCGCCTCATTTAAAGCTGGCCTTCTGCATTCAACAGGAGTCAATGCACACCGACCGGCCACCGCGGCTCCGCTGCATTAATTACCAGCTAATTGGCGCACACAGTGGCGTCGTGGGCTGAGGCTCTTTTGTACAATACACCGAGGATTTTATAATACATATACGTGGTTCTCTTTCATACGCTGTCGTTTTATTTAGCCGGGGTGCAAGACATTGTACTCGGATGTGAAGGGGTTTGAGACACTGGCTCAATTAGAGTTGTGCGTATGTACATTAGCTGCCGGTTGTTAAGTAAGTTTGTAAACACAAGAGGACGCGCCATTGTCCATCCATAGGGTGTTTGAGTCGTAATGAGCAGCGTGTGCCCAGGAGAGGAAGATTCCTGTCTTTGAGAATAGATCCTCGTTCCTTCTGTCTTCCTCCTATTCTTTTTATCAGGATTGAAGGAGGTGTTGTGTGGAAGAGGGAGGGCACTGGTGCTTCCTGCTGCGGCTGCTGGGGAGACGCAACATGTCCATGGAGGAATTTCCCTCCTTGTGTCTGCTGCTTGACTTGCTGTCCAATTAGTACTGACTCTCCACCCCACACACACACACACACACACACAAAATCCTATGTAAACTCACAATTGCTTGGGCTGCTTATCAGTTAATGTTTGATTAGATAAGAGATTGTCTTGGATTCTGGTTTACGTTTTCAAGGGACACAGAGGAAACGTCTTTGTTTCTTTCTTGTCGGTTTAATATCTTGTTTACACTTGTCATGACGTGCGTTTGACGTCAAGGGGTTAGTAGGAGGATAGTAATGTAGTCCATGCCTGTAAATCAGGGATAGGTTGGGAATTAGGTTGGGAGTGAAAAATACAATATTTGTGTTTCAAATGTAGTGAAGTTAAAGTCATACGTTTCCAGAAAAAATAAAACTCAAGTAAAGTACAGATACTCAAAAAGTGTACTTAAGTACAATACTCAAGTAAATGTACTTCATTAAAGTACAATGTATTGACTATAATTAGCCGTTTATTAGTTATTACAAAGTAAATATTCTGCATTGCTAATCCTACCCAGTACCTCAATTTATGAACAACCTTACTATTAATAAACAGCAAAATAGGACTTTGAGGCCAAAGTTGAATGTAATTGTTCCATAGTAAGAATGTGTGACTAAACTTATGTAAGCTATAAGTTGTTACACCAATTAGTAGCTCTTTGCTAATCAAAATGTCCAAGTTTATCTGTGTGTGAATCGCATAAATGAATGCGAATGAGTTTTTTGCGGCTTTGATTGGATAATGCTTTATAAATCATCTTTGGCCGTGCTTTGATTGGCTAATTCGCTGATGAATCATCTCGGGGTGCGCTGGTGACACACGGTGCAGATATAATTGGATTAGCGTGGAGGAGCTGCCGAGGCTTTGAAGAGATTAGAATGAGCACTGATCCTGTAATTAAACTGCAGGGTCGGGTGCGGGTGGAGCGGGTGGAGGGGGGTTTAGGGTTGTGATTCCAAGGGCTCTTATGTGGCCAGATGTAAAGGCAAAGAAAGATGTTCTACACATCAACAGGCCTCTTTAGGGGACAGAACTGAATGCAGCTACAATGGTCAGTACAAAGGGTTTCCTTCAAAGAGCAGGTGGATTGTGGTGACAAATTAGTGGCCTGAAAAACCAAATCGACAAGACGTGCACACAATAAATCTGTAAAGGAAATGATGGCTGCCGTTTTTTTAAACGCATTATATTTTATGCTACTTTTATAATTATTGGACCTTTGAACTCTTTAATTTGTTTTATTTAAAAACTTTTTTTTAAAATTAAATTTAAAATGTAGCTTTTCTTTTTTCCAGTCCAGTCTTTAGTGTCACATGATTCTTCAGAAATGTGACACTAATGTGACCCTGGACCAGAAATCCATAAGTAGCATGGGTATATTTGTAGCAATAGCCAAAAATACATTGTATATATAAACATTCTAGATTTTTATGCCAAAATCATTTGGAAATTAAGTAAAGATCATGTTGCATGAAGATATTTTGTAGATTTCCTACTGTAAAAATATCAAAACCTATTTTTTTATTAGCATTATATGCATTACTAAGAACTTCATTTGGAACTCTTGAAATGCAATTTTCTCAATATTGCTTTTTTTTTTGTACCCTCAGATATTTATTTTCAAATAGTTGTCTCAGCCAAATATTGTACCAACAAATCATCCATAAATGGAAAACTTATTTATTCCACTTTCAGATGACGTATGAAACTCAATTTCAAAAATGGACCCTTATGACATGTTTTGTGGTCCAGAGTCACATATGCTTATTTGCCAGTTCCATATATCCATTTAAACCTTGATACCTTTTAACTAATTGATTTTTCCTGTTTTGAAGTTTATATATTTTAATGTTATAAATATTTATTTTATAGTAATTGTATATTGTTACGCAGAGATACACATTAATATATTTTTCTTTCCTTCTACGTGTAGAAAGTAAATGTAAGATAAGTTTCCACTGGTGTTGGTCACTCCTGCTGGTTTCATCTCGGCATCCACGTATTTGCATGTGACATTGTGAACATGCAAAGCTCTAGTTGGATGCAAAAGTCCTGAGCTCTGTTCTGCTCTCTCAACAGGAAGGAACTGATCAGACCAATGGGAGTGAGGAGGGATGGCACTCTAGCGCCTCTAGGACAAGCCATCCATGAGTGCAGCCCTCCACCCAGCAGCGACTCTGACTCAGACTAGCAGGAGTTTAGTTCACTCAAACAAACTCTCAAGGCACCTCTGCTGCCGGCGGACCACCACTGTCTTACAAACTCTCCCCTTGCACAGGGGATAGTTCAGTTATTTCCTACAGAGGTTCTTTTGTTGCACAAGGGCATGCCTTTTTTTGGGACATGCATGGTGAACTATAGAGTGAGCACAGAGGAAGCAGAAATGTTTAGATAAAAGGGTTGTCACTGGACATCAGATATAATTACAGTGACTGTAGAAGATGAAACTGTTAAGTAGGAAGTTGCACAACATTCACCGGTTTCTTTGAACAAGTAAACATACTTGGTCTTTAAAAATGAAGTATAAAGGCTTAATGACATTTATCCTCTTAAGAAAAGCTGTTCATTTATGTTTGTATGTTTTTTTAAACTGTCTGTGGCTGTTGCTGGATCACAGATGGAAGAAACCTGTTTTGAAACTTTATATGTCAAGAGATCACTTATATTAAGAAATTGTTTGTCTTGCACTTGTTTTTTTGCAAAATGTGCATTTAATTTTTCCAACCACTTTTGCCTGGAGTTTTAAACAAGTGTCTTTTCTAATGTTTTTTTGTTTTTAGCTACACAATTTTCTATATATATATATATCATTTGCAATAAATTACAAACAAAACTAACATGGTCATTCACTCACTGCATGCAAAAACAATGTTTTGTTATTTTGTCTGAATTGAAAGAAGAAAAAAAAAATACATCAAATAGTTGTATTCAACATGTTGAATCTAGTTGCTGCTTCACAAAGTTGCTTTAAATTCAAATACGTGGAAAACTTAATATTCCAAGTCAGCCATGTAAACAAGTTTTTCAAAACTGAAGAGACAAATCTATGCACATATTTATTAAATACCATGAGATGCAGTCTTTATTAACAGGATATAATACAGATAAAAAAGCAACATTTTAATATTCAGAAGGACAAATGGAAGCTTTAACTACTAACAATCATATTCAACAATTCAGGGGTTGGAGCTCCCACTTGGAGGCTGCAGTGCCTGTGAAAACACACAGTGGGGGCACTGCACACTTGGGAGCTCACGCCTCCCATGCTAATTAACACTGTTCACTCACTGGGACCAAACCATGACTCGCTGGATACCAAAGGACTTACATATATATAGATAGACATACACTTATATACAAACATACTTCATTTTACACATTAACTCTGCACACTACCAACCTTTCCAAATAAAGATTAAAATCTTAAGTACAGTTTGAATGGATCCGTCCAGAGATAATGAGTGGTCCTAAACTAACAAATTAAGTGCCAAATTTAAGTGTCTGTTTAAAATATATATTTTTTAACCTAAAAACAGATTTGTGTGCATTCTAGCCAGGTCCTTATCTTTGAATCGGGATGTGCAGATGTGACAAATTACAGTTCTCCTCGAGAGTGTAAGTGCTACAGTTTATAAGAAAGCAAGATGCGGGTGTCATTTCATTTCAGTCAAAATGAGCAGTAGACATTATGAGGTTATTATTAAACTTAAAAATCGAGTCTAATCCCACCAGAAACACGGCCAAGTTTGACTGTCTGATCCAACACGGCTGCTGTTTATCTGCCCACAAAGAGCCAAACTGGCTGTTACTACTGGTAAGAACAATGGCATCCTGAAACATTCTGATGTAATGATATAAACATCGCTGTGGGTTTTGAAGCCTGTCATACTCTGCAATATTTTAAACATACAAAGCATGTTTGAGGCCGACTTTAGTGCATGCTGTCAGTCTCTGAGGAGTCACTGTTCTCACCGCTGCTATTGCTGGGGTCAGTATAAGAAAGCCCATTTTCATGGCTGTTCATCAGGTCCTGGATTTCAGTATGCCATCCTAGGATCTCTGCAAGCTTTTGGACAGAATTGGAGAGATCTCCCAGCTCCATGTAGTCAACCCTTCTCAGGGGCCTACGTTCAAAGGGCCCAACTGGACAGCGGTTTAGCAGCAGGCGAGGAACTGTGGACCTCACTGTGTTTACAAGGCTGGCAAAAGGCTCGATCTGCCGAAACCCAAAACAAAGACCAAATTAATTTTAAGTGATTACATTTTAATTTTTTTATATTATATTATATTATATTATATTATATTATATTATATTATATTATATATATATAGCTGCATTATGGTATCCACAAAAATATTATGCAGCTCAATTGTTTTCTATATTGATAATACAACTAAAGACTGGAGTAATGGCTTCTGAATCAGCTTTCAAGTCAACGTAAAAAAAAATGTCCAAGTTGAGAACTTTACAAATCTGGTTTTTAGTTGTTAATTTTAGACCACTCGCCTACACACAAATACATAATAAAAAGTAATAATAATCCCACCTTTAAAGAAGTGCCCATAATCATGAGAAGGTCGGCTTTTGGGAAATCTTCAGCATGTTGAAAGTACTTTTCTGGCAGATCCTCACCAAAGAACACAACATTAGGCTTGACTGCCCCAGCACAAAACGTACAGATGGGAACGCTGCCATTCATTATAGCTTGCTGATAGTCAAAAAAAGAAAAGGAAAATTATGTAGTATGCACTAAATTATGAATTCAATGCTTTAATTGAGATCACTAATTTAATTTAGATTACCTTGGCTTCCTCGGCAGGATAAGGTGTATAGCAGAGATGGCAGGCAGCAGTGGCAAAACTCCCATGAGCCTCCACAAGCTTGTCATCCGGGATACCGCACACTACAGAGAGAGTAAAGCACATTTCAATAATTAACACTGCAAATGTAACATTTAGGAGAGATGTATTAGAAATCTCACGTTTTTCGAGCCCATCAATGTTCTGAGTGTACATGCGGAGCAGCAGGCCCTTCTGATGCAGCATACGGATGAAATAATGAACATAGTTTGGACGGTGGTGTCCAGGGTACAGCTCTTTAGCCAATGAGAAGAAAGGATGAGGGTTGTCAGAGAAGTAGTCAATGTTAAAGATGGCCTCTGGGTAAGGGATGTCATACTTCGCAAGGTTTGCATAAAGACCCGTCCCTGGTGTCCTGATACAAAAACAATTGTTAGCCGAGTGAAACAACGGTTCAGAAGTAGTTTGACTGTTTTGAACATCTACCTGAAGTCTGGTATACCGCTGGCCGTGCTGATACCTGCTCCAGCAACCACCACAATGTTTCGCACCCGGCCGAGTTTCATCAGCCGGCCGATAGTTTCCAAAGCCCCGCGCGGGACAGAGCTCCCAGACGGCGAGGAGAGAGCAGTTTTACTGCTGGGAGATGGGCTCTGGTGGTAGAACTTCCCTTTCCTAAATAGAAACATTATAAAAGTACATTATAAAACAGTAAGCAATAACTTTATATTTAAATAAAACAGTATAGATGCAGAATTGCAATTTGTTTTCCAGCTGATGAACGGTACAAACATTGACAACCAATCAGAATCCATCCACTGTTTCATTGGACGCACGTGTCTGGCCCTACGTTAGTTAAATGTTTGTTTATTGGTCTGGTTAGTGGCACCAACTACAAATGCTGGTAAAATGGGCTCAAGTTGTTGTGCTGTGGGATGTTTCCCGAAAATCAACCCACCGCAATTTCAAAACTGACAGATTTTTCAAAAGGCTTCACTGAATAAACAAGCACTTACGGCATGCTTAATCAAAATGAGGCCCGGGTAAATCCATCTGATTTAAGCAGCAAACATATATTGCTTGTTATCAAAAACAATCTACTCAAGAGGGACTCGAGCGATTAAGTCTACCGGAAGTTGAGTCAGCGCCACAAAAGTGCGCAACGCAGTAACATTTGTTTATGTGGTTGTAGTTTAAACCATAGATAACGAGCTTGAGAATTTGAACCTGCAGACGCATGTGCACTAAGAATAAACAGACGATGTCGTTCGCTGGTGTGGATGCTAATATCATTATCTTTATAGTTATCGTCCTTGATGTGAATGGGGCTTAAATAGACATTAAATGTAGGTGTTAAGTTAACACCTATTTTCTTCTTGCATACAGTTTTTCTTTTGATAGTGTGAAGGAAATTAACTGTAGCCATATTTTAAACTAGATTTAATGAAACCATGTTTTATGAAAGCTTGTTCTTGCTTGGATACGGAGCTTTTGTAATCACTGATTGTTTGCTGGAAAGCCTAACAGAAGTTTGTGGTGTCTCACCGTGCTAACGAGGCCTGCTGTTCACTCACGCTCATGAGGCTGAGGTCATCGACCAGGCCTGAATCTGAGAGTTTAGAGCGCTGAGAGTCCTGAGGGTGGATGGAACTGCGAGTCACCCTCGAGACGCCGGGTGGAGCGATCCTTCGGTCTCTACTCGACTTCGCCTTGCTCATGTTCACACCTGGAAAGGAGCAATCATTTTTAATGTTTATTTGTGTATGCTTTGATTTTCAGAAAGAAATATCAGTCCTTGTGACTGTAGATTTTACATTAAAACTTTAGGTTTTATTTATTTATTTATTTTTATTACTACATTTTTATTTAATCTATTTTCTGTTGCATTAAGGATTGCGAAACGCTGTCTATGCCAGAACCAAATACATTTCTCATGGAATTAAATAAGCGCACACAATCAGCAAAATATTACATATCATGCAAATATTACAACACCATCACTTTCAACTTCATTTTAAAATCTCTCTTCCATTTCTTAAAACTGAGACACTTGACCATTCAAATCACAAATTTGCACAAATCACATTTTTAGTTTCTATCAAATAAAATGTTAAGCAATTTATGTTATTTGCAGAAAATAATAAACATGGATTTTACACGATCTTGTAAACACTGTAGCCGTGTCTTTAAAATAAGTTCGAATTAAATGCCTTTGTTTTGTAAACAAATATATTATTTGCTTGTTGCGATTTTACATATGCATTTCCCAATTAGGTTCATTGCAATATTTAAGAGTAATTAAAACCGTAGCAGAGCTCTGCTGTGTCCTGCCTTTGGCTGCCGTAAAGCTACAATATTTTAAACCCGTCAAACCCCGACAAAGCTAATGGTTGTAATATATTTAATGTGTCCCTCCACTTTGGTTCAACAGCCCACAGCTGTGACAGCTTTACGGCTCGGGGAAGGGGAAAGGGGTACAAGAGATGGGGAGGGGGGTGAAAGTGTCCAGGATTGACTGTGTGTCAACAAACCCAGCTGGAGGAGAATGGAGGAGGCTATTTAGAGCAAAAAAAGTGAATAGAGATAGATGATGCAGAGGTAGAATCCAATAAAGAGAGTTTGTGGGAAGCAAGAGGTGAGGAAGATGCCTGGAGCCACAAGAGGCCATTTCTCAAGCTTCTGACGTCGTCTAAGGATGAATGACGGGTGACTGGGACAGAAAGAGACGGAGGGAGAGAGAATAAATGGTGAGAGGGGTGGATACAAAGAGATACATCCAATAAAACACGGTCTGCATCACGGCATACAAATGCGATAAGGTTTGTCGTTGAAAGGCCTGTCTTATCGCAGCTGAAAGAGGCACAGACATACACAATGACATCAGGTCAGTGCGCAGAGTGATAAACAACTACCAGACTCCGAGTGAACAAAATCTGGCAACCGGTAAACCAAAACACACTACAAGTGGCTAGAATTCAATTCAGCCGACAAAACTGGCCACAGATTAAACTGAATTAGTCATCTGATGGTTATTTAATCTTTTTAAGTGCATCAAGGCTGGTCCTTATGAGATTCCTCTCTCCCACCTCCACTCTTGTAATGGCTACTCCCACAGAACTATTAAAAACTGCAGGGGATGGAAGGTCACTGCCTTTGTTTCCCTGCTAAGCACAGAGACACTGCTGCGCACATCCAATATTTCACAGCTGAGCTTATTAAGTCTCGCACAAACCGCATGGAGAAGTCTGCAGTACAATGCGTTTCTCTGTTTCTCTCAATCCGAGACTTTTAAGTGCATAAAAACTTTCCTTAAATGTGAATTAAAAAAAAACTTTTAAATGATCCGTTTCACAAACAGCATGCTCCAGGCCGAGAACATTTCAGGAGGCACTTGTGAAATATGAATTTCAAAGGCTGGACGCGACTGAAGCACATAAATGTGATGTGAACATAAAACAAAAATCCCTTTTTATTTCATAAGTCGTTTTGTCAGTATGCGATTCACTTTGAATTGCTCTTTTTATTTTAATGTTCAGAACAATAACAAATTTGACATGTTTTTCTCCTCCAGGTATGTAGAATTTTTCTCTCTCTGCATCTAATTTTGATAACATCCAGTTTGCCACCCAATCATTAGATAAATTATCACAATTTATTATTAACAGTTGGATTAATCACTATATTGTTATAAACAGTAATAATACTGCATTTGATCAATCACTATTGATGCAAAGGCAGCAAAATTGGAGTTATAAGGGCAACATGCAGACAAATAAGCAAAACTCTTGTCTGCCGTCTAACAAAGACTTCACTAATCATAGGCACAGGGGCTTCACGCCAAAGAAGAAGCAAAAACCAACACAAGCAGTGACTGAAACCATGGAGAAGAGGTTAGCAACGGGCAGTCAGGGCAGGAATGAGCTGGCTGTCAGACTCAGAGTTAGTAAGACAGCACAGAGTCATTGTGCTGATATTAGCACACATCTCTGGCCTCTCACTGCTGACAAATTGAGCTTAATTAGTGCAGCTGTTTGATGAGGGGAAAAAAGAGCTAAGATGAAAGATTTATTTGCATGGAATGTTATGCTTTCCTATTTATATGACAATGTTGGAGAGGGGGGGAAACACATTATTAAACTAAAAGCCTCTTCATCCATTTTAGTATTGGGAGAATTTTATCAAATACCAAAAGCTGAAGCTTAAAACTCTTCATATTATAATAAAATAAAATGTAAATATACACTTCAATTAAATTTAATGTGTTAATTCTTGTATACGGCTAGTTTTTGATGTCTGCTGCCCCCTATGCATGATGTGGAGAAACGGCTACAGACTGTAGAGCAGTTAATGTGGCCCTCATCAAAGACCAGTTTCACCACCTCGTGGATAAGGGCCTGTCATTTAGCGCCCCCTGCTGTCATAGAAAGTTTAAAAGAATGTGATTTACTTGCCTATTAAACAAGGGGTCCATTTGAGACAAATATTAAGAAGCACAACTTATGCTCAAATGTTATCAGAGCACCAATTCAGCATATCAGAATTAATTCTGAAGGTGCGTGTGATGCAGACGTCTAGAATAATTCCTGATATATAGATATATATGTAAAATAAAATCAGCTTTACCATCCCAGGAAGAAATAAAATAATCAACGCAGTCTTGGTAAGCATGAGATACTTGATCTTAACGCCCCCCAAATTTTTAATGCTAGTGTATTTACAACATGTTTCCTTTATTATTATCATAACATCAACAAAAACGATACAGCATCCCCTATGATTCGACAGAAGGACCCTCAGGCAAATCGTATATGCAAGAACTAGACTATAGTCTTGTACTCCAAAATAATTTAAAAAAGGCTTCTATACTTTATCTTTTCTTTGATTACATCCCATTAATTTCTGACTGTGCTGAAAACAAAGTTACAAAACTAATAACAATAACTATCAGCACAATATCCAGCAGCATTAAGGTTATTAAATGCTGCCACTCAGTGGCCAAAGTACAGCAAAATAAGGGAACAGGGTATAATATTAGCACTAAACTGTAACACAATATATTTTGTATTTGTGAATTTAAATATTTGAAATGAGTTTGGGGACAATAAATATGATTTTATTTTTCTTCTTTAAAAATAAATGTTTTTTGTTGTTGTTTGCAATGGGCGAAAAAGGCAAACAAAATATGTACATACATAAAAAAATTACATTAACAAAGCATTAATTTAATGTTAATTACGTCCAAATCAAGCCAGCAGTGGCATAGGTGCCCAGGGTTGACGAAATACCTAACTGTTAATGTAAATTTACGATCAATTTTAGTATATAAATCAAACGTAATATGGCGCATTACCATAAATAAACAGAATCGCTGCAGGGCGCGTTCTTTATGTCGTAATAATCACACATATTGCTTTGTTACGCAATAATCTGCACATTCATGCACTGTGTAATGAGCTGCAATTGAAAATTGTAACATTATTGGATTCTCTGGAGACGCTGCTACAATACAGCAAATTATGAAACACATGACAAACCGTTTCTATTGCTTTAAACATTCAATGTAGCGGCCAGAGAATGCGAGAATATGTGGGTTTGGCTAATATCTGGACATACGCTTTTCAAAGGTTAAACGCATCTAGTGTATGAAGCAAACAACTAAGTAATTAGTTACTTGCCTCTGTATTTGTTTACCGGACTGAGGAAGGAGGAAAGACAGTCAGAACGAACAGCAGCGACTCGACGATATCCCTCGCGACAAAACAACAGACCGGGAATTACAGATACATCAACATTATATCTACATGAAAAATAATTTCATGTTTGAATCTGTGCAAGTCCAGCGTTCCCGCAAAACATTACAAGCTGCTTGACAATGCAGGAAGTACGTCATTTTATGAATAAGAGCGGGAAAACATCCCTGGTACAGCTGATGCAGATCAACAGCCAATATGCAAGATGCAATATGAATGTGTTTTAATGATTCAAAAATCGTATTGTATGCAAGCCACAGTTGAAGTTACTTAAACAGTTTATGTGTCTGCATTGAACAATACAGGGCAGGATCTTAATTAAATAAAAAATATCTTGAGACATGAGACAAAACAAGTCCAGCAAGTGCTATTAGATAATAAAAATAAATAAATAAAAGTATTTTCAATTTTAAATGTTGATGATTGTATGAATTTTCATCTAAATCAGTTTTTCCACACAGAAAGGTTCAATCATTTGTGTTTAAATTAATAAACAGTTTCTTTAATGATGAAAAAGATCTTGTTTTATGCAAAGCAACATTTAATAATATCTCCACTTTTTTTTGCATCCTCACTTTTTGTCAAAACCATTAGAAATCATTAAAATGTAATAAAATCAGGTAATAACAGAGGCAGCTGCCACAGTACATCACTGTCAGACAGGATCTGCTAAATATAAGAATACTTTTATTTATTTATTTTTTATTGTTTGCCCACAGAAACAATTAACATTTACAATGTCATATCATATATTCATGTTACAAAATGTTCAAAACAAAATAAGAAACAAAAAAATAATGGAAATGATGGAAAAAGGATGGAGAAAGAAGGGTCACACCGTTTCAAAGTAGTCCTTAAATAAAGAATTACGGGAAAAAAATGAAAGAATCAAGAAAGCTGTTTTAGAATATTTTAAATCCTTATGTTAATATTTCCAGTTTCACAATCATGATATGTCGACATCTTCCAGTTTCTGAGGAAATAATTTGAAACATTTTTTATATGAAATCAGGTTTTCATCAACAGAAAAAAACAAGATGGCTACTACATTAACTATTTTGTGAAAGAAATGGCAAATTTGTCGACATGGTAAGATAAGATTAAGATTTTGTATTCCAATGACACTTAAAAATACTTAAATGTGACTCTTTAAAGCTTAGGGTTAGGCTACAAATGTAGGTTTATGTAGTTTTCGTCACCACCTTCAGATGAATATTTTTGATAATATTTAACTGTGATGTTTAATATTTTTTGTAGAATTGTTGGTCACAAGTGAAAGTGTAATCTGCTAACATGACAATGTGTTTTAAATTGTTATCTTGAATAACATCTTGAATGCTTTCAAAGGTAAAGTTAGGTAAATTATACAACAACGTCAAAGGTAAAACCTTTGTGTAAATTAATGCTTTTCACAACATATTCGCAAATTTAATAACACGCAATTTATGAGATATATGAAATGTACAAATGTGGAATTTCAAACAATGATTATTAAGTAAGGAAATGTTGACAACTTATTAAATGTGGTTGTGATACAATGCAGTAGGTCTACGCCATTCTAAACAGCTTGATTTTGATGCATGCAGCTGATTGTAGGCATTATCACACTTCCTACAAATCTATATATAAACATACTGTAGATATGAAATATTAATTTAAATAAACACTAGCATACTTGTAGAGAGCATTATCTAAAAGCAGTCCGTTACAAGAGCCCTGTAAAAGAGTTATTATTCAGAAATATTTCACTGTTGAATGCTGTGATTAATTAATGATGTCATATGTTTTTCAGAAATGTAGCTTACATAATGAAAATAAGCATATTTGTGGGCAACTGTTTTCAAAAAATCCATTTCATTTTCACTTTAAAACAGTGATAGGGTAATCACTTCTTTGAATTTCATTTAATTTCTCCATAATCACGTTCAAAATCAAATTAGAATTTAAAAGGCATTCTTAATTTAATTCTAAATTAAGACTATAAAAGGGAATTTTCATTATTTGTTACATTCACGGCATGTCATTTAACCTTAAAACACAACACAATGTAAAGCTATACAGGATAATTAATACAAAAGATTGCCTATTAACATCACATTATGCTTATTTGTAACAACATTTCTACTTTAGGCCTACAATGCACAAGTGCATATTACTTTGCACTTTCTGTTAACGCTTTGCTGTCTATCCTAAAAGGTTTTGAGTTTGACTCAAAAAGATAAGTTAATTGATTCATGTCCATTATCAGATCTCAGTCAATGACAAACCAAAGAACTCAGGTGCACAGAGCACAGATACACCCTTTATCTTCACCATACTCTACTGCACACAGTATAGTGAAGTCATTTTACACACCAGAGGGGTAAGAACCAGAAACGTCACTTCCTCTTCTATGTGTCCACATTGGTACGTGGTTAAAACAGCTAGGACGCCACGTACACATTATGCAAAGATAGGTCTTTATAAGAAAAATTCTTGTCTGGTCGCAGATTCATCGTAATTCTAGCGTGTGTCTTTGTGAATCGCCGAAGGGAGCAGCACATTTTTCCTTTGAAACAAACAAGGGGTGGAGACAGAAGTTTCCAACTTCATCTGCAGAAGTTTAGAGAAGAAAACTCGTAAGTATATACACGACAGCTGGCAAAGTTTTCCTTCTGCATGTTTTTCGAGGGGATTTACTTATATTATCGGATGCATAAGAGCTTTACTGACTTTAGACAATGGCTGGATTGTCTAATGCATCTCTTACCTAACGTCATGCCGCCTTATTTTTTATGTAATTATCTTCAAAGCAACATCTGCTTCTTGCTCTCTACGTTAGTTTCCTGAGTCGAAGTTTCTTTCGCTGGGTTAACGTGTTTTCATCGTAACGTATAGGTGACTATAATTTCCTGTTATTGTTCTTTCTCACCTAACGTGTAGTTGTTAGTGTGAATTGGAGTTAATTAATGCCCAGATTATTATTATTGTTTTTAATTCCGAGGGAAAGAAAACACTTCTCACACAAGCGCCACGTCATATTTAGAAACAGCTAAGGTTTATTACGATGTTCGATTCATGAATGAATCATTCGCTTGAGTCGTTTTAATGCATCGTTTCGAGTTTCGAGTAGTCTATCGTAGTTCACGTGTCATTTGAAACTATTATTTTATAGATATTTCAAATAAACGAACTGTAAGTATGACTTGATATTGCAGTTTTACACATACTAGTTTATGTAAAAAATGTGACCATGCTACTGAAATATTATGGTCAAGACTGAAAAGTATCGCTGAATCTTTTCTTTTATTTTGAATCGGTTCTTTTAAATGCGAAAGAATCGATTCAATGGCACGAGCTTTACTAAAGTTCGCGTTAGGACAGACTTGATATTAATAATGCTCTGGTTTGTTACGTCATAAAGTTAACTCAAGACCCTGATTCATTTACTTATTTACATAAGTTGAGTCACTGCTTACGTGTTATTGTACACGTATTAATATAGCTACTGCTCAATGAGCTCTATTTTATCTTTATTGTCCATGGTGTCCCTTTTGGTATGACTTCAGGACAATAAATGATTAAATTGGAATATTGCATCACAGTGTTTCATATTGTATCTGCTGTGTGTTACTATTTAATTATGATTTTTTAATATTCCAGGTTTGCTAATGAAAATAAGGTGTAATATTTGTAATAGTCTATTATCTACTTCCATAAATGAATGCTTCTGACTATTTTTACATTTTGGTATGGAGGATACACAATAATTTTATTTGTCCTTAAACAGCCCAGTCCATCTGTGTGCAATGTTGACAGGGTGTTGCTGGTTACTTTTTGTTGAAAGAGTAAACTGGTCCGCCTTGTTCTGTGTCAGTGCTTTTTAGGTTGAAGCCTATTTTTATTGGCAACCTTTCACCTTGTTTTCTGTGTCCGGTCCCGCCCAAATTCTTGATTCTTAGAAGACACCATTACATTTTTTTCTGTGGAAAATGAAGGAGGGTTTTCTTACTGCCTCATCTTGTTTTGTTTTTTTTATATAGAGTAAAAATGAGTGAAACAAACCAGCAACAGGATGAGTTGCCTGCATACTTAAAGGATGAGCCTCCAGCAGGTAAGTTATGCTGACACTTTTATTGTGAAAGTAACTTGCAACAGTCATTACTTTTTGCAGCAATCAAGCTTTTTATCTTTTTAGCACAGTCACATCAAATGAATCATTTTATACAGCTGTCCTTAGTACATCTTCCTGCAAGAGAATGATAATGCTTTGTGCCACATAGTGGTGCTCTTGCACAATCCAAGAGTAACACTAGGCCATAGCCCTACCTTTTTATTAAAAGTAATTCTCAAACTTACTGGATTTGGTTATAATATTGTAAATATAGTTATAGTAGTAGTTATTGGCTTAACAGGCTATAAAATTGTTCTCTAAAAAGTGTTTAGACATTAAAACTGTTTGACTGGTATTGCTGTAGACCAACAAAAATTTAAATTAAATGAAAAGCAAACAAACAAACAAACATTTGACTAAATGCAGTAACTTAGAATTTTAATTAATAATGTGATTGAAAAACTGCTAAATTATGATAAATATCCACAAATAGTTATATCTGCAAATAAACAAAAATTAATAAACCATCCATATTGTTTATAGAATTCTGTTGTCAGATTTCATTTAAGTGAAAGCTTTAAAGTATAAAATTTAAATTAAAATGTAAATGATTAATTAGTAATTAAATATGGCTACTACATGAAAGCCTAATTTGCCTAATAATTGTATT